>MJEU01000034.1:0-161621 GCA_001748505.1 Sporisorium iseilematis-ciliati | reverse complement strand
GTCAGTACTGCGGTGGGGGACCACGCGGGAATCCTAGGTGCTGCAGTTCTTTTTTTTTTCTTTCTTGGCAGAAAAACAAGGCGGTGCTTGAAAATTCTCCGAGGTGAGATTCGGGTTCAGCGCAGCAGCAGCAGCAAGCAAGCGGGTTCGAGAAGAAAAAACTCTCGGATGAACCGGCAAACGAGCAACCAAACCAACACTTGAGATTTCACACGCAGCGCAGCGCAGCACCCAGCGCAGCAACGCGTGACCAACACTTTTGTTTGGGCCAACACGCTTTACTTTTTGAAGCTTGCCTTGCTATCATCACCACCATCCATCAGTCATCATCGGCGCAGCATCCGAAGATGCGGCCATCCACATCGCTAGCTGCTGTCTCGCAGCGACTCGCCCGCAGCACCCGCACTTCGCCACGATGGCTTCACTCGCCCACTCCCTTTTTGGCACCCAGATCACCCGTCATCGCCCCACAACCATCATCGGCAGCAACAGCGACGCTCCGAAGACCGCTCTCCACCACACCCACACCTAGAGCAGGAGGCGGAGGCACGCTCATCAAAGCCACAATCGCTCTTTCTTTAGTCGGAATCACTTCCTACCTCTTCGGCTCGCTCTACCCACCACAAGTGCTCAAGATGCTCTTCAAACCCATCACACCGCCACGACTCCGATCTGACGGCCCTGAAGCGGAAGCTCACACGCGCGAGATCGAAGATGCACTCCACGCTCTGCCTATCATCAAGCAACTCAAATCGACTGCGGTCGCTCACGGATCAGCTGCTGAACTCGAGGTTCTCCGTTCGCAAGGCAAACACATTACCGATCTCGATCCGACTACGTCCGTCGAGGTGCCCGCACACGGTCGTGTTCCAGGTGCAAACGTCGCCGTCGCCGGACCACCCGTCGAAGGCGGACCTGCCGACACACATCAGTACGTCATGACCCGACCGTATCTGAAATACAGCCGTCAGAAGGCACAGCACAATCTCACGGCTGGATCGCTTCGTGGTCCCGGCATGGTAGCAGTTCCACCTCTCGTCTTCACCAAGACCGGTCTCGGCGCGAAGCAGCTCGGTGGCACGGAAGGAGACAGCACCATCGTCCTCCATCTCGGACGAAGTCTTTGCGGGCACGATGGCATCATCCACGGTGGAATGCTGGCTACCGTTTGCGACGAAGCGCTAGCGAGAACCGCCATGTACAACCTACCCGGCAAGATCGGGGTCACTGCGAGGCTCGAGATCGACTACCGCAAACCGACCATGGCGCATCAGTTCATCGTGTTGCAGACCGAGCTGGTGGAGCAGCACGGAAGGAAGGCGGTCGTCAAGGGCACGGTCAAGGACGTCAACGGTCAGTTGCTCTTGGAGTGCAGGGCGATCTTTGTCGAACCGAGATACGCAAAGTACTTCCTAGACGCAAAGGCGATCAAGCAGGCTATCGAAGGTTAGCCCTCACTCTATGCAAACGCGCACACGGAACTTGGAACACCGTCACACACGAACTGCTCCATCTGTAGATTACTTTAGACTCGACCCCAAATACCAAACGCATTCGCTAATCCATGATGCTCCACCACCAAGTCCAACTTTTCCAACGCTGGTTCGCCGTACATCGTCCGTGCTTCTTCGGCGATGCTCTCCCCCGTACACAGTAGGAACTTGGCTTGCCCCTTCGCCAACAGCTTGGCGGTTTTAGCGACCTTTGACTGCGTATCGACGTTCAAGAACGGTGGATCGGCGACGATGACGTCGAACGTCCCGAGGAGGTCTGCGGGGACGGTTTCGGGTTCGTGCAGGTTGTAGTAGACGAACGAGGTTTTGCTGAGTGCGTGAAATCGTTTGTCGACTTCAAAGACGAAGGCCTGTTGCGTGAGCGTAGGGTATTCGTGGACGAAGCCGACCCAGGCGGTGGGACAGCAGAGGAAGGCTACGCGTGCGTCGCCGAATGCGGCTTTGATCTCGGTCGGGTCGGAAGGGATGGTGGTGGACGAAGGGGAGATGAGTCGGAAGATGAGCTGGCTGAGCTCGTGCACGAATTTCGAAGAGTACCAGAATTGCGATAGTTGCCAGCTTTCGCCGAACGTTTTGCGGAACGTGTCGACGTCGAGGGACTTCCCTGCTGCACCGTCGCTTGTTGCATCTTCATCGTCGACCTGCAATCGAGACGAAAGAGAAGCAAGCATAGAATCGGACGAGTCCGGCGCAACCCCGTTCAACCGCTCCAGATCCGCGATCGCTTCGATCTCGGCCAACAGCGCCGCTTCCGCTTTCGCTTCTTCCTCGGCCTCTTCTTCCGGCGTCAGCACTTTCTTCTCTCCCTTGTTCTTCTTCGACTTGCGTGTTGCTGAAGACGACGATGACGATTGGGCGAAGCGAAGCAACGACGCTTCTTCGGCTGCTTTTTCGGCTCGGAACTTGTCGAGCGCCGATAGCGCCGACGTGTCGAGGTCGTAGTCTTCGGTGCCGTTTGCTGACATGGTGGCGGGATGTGATGCAGAGCAGAGGCGTACAGGTGATATGAAGTTCGCGAGGAAGGAGTGGGTGGTGTCGAGAAGATCCGACAAATTTTGAACGCTTCGGATTTCGGCAACACAACTTTTTCCGCGGCTAATTTTTTGTGAGCGCCCAAGCCTCCACCAAAAAAAAGTCGCCAGGCGTGAGGAGGGTATCCGTTTCTCCCGGAGTGACTAGCGAGTTTTGTATACGCAAAGAGAGGCTTTGCTATGAAGCGCATACATGCACCAGTCGCTTGGCAGGGCGGCCTTGCTCTCTGTTGATACGCAGCGGAAGCCTGCCTGCAGATCGGCGCAAGAGGACAGAAGCATGAGTTTGGGCGTGAACAGCTCGCCAGCGTGGGTAAAAATTAGTCGGCTCCTCCGTCCATTTTCCCACGAGGCGCTGGCTAGCAACCGCGATCTGCGTTGCAGAGCACCTGGCGAGTCTTGTGATTCATCTATCGGTGCAGGATCCGACTGTGCTCTGTGGCCAAGGAGGGAAAAGGCTTGAAGAACTGGTCTGTGCTCGCAGATGCTCAGCCGGGCTCCTCTGAGGCGTTTCCTCAGTCTCGAACGGCATGCAGTCAGTATATGCGCGATAATAGTGCTCCTGAGGTTTGGCGCTCATGGACTGCGCTTTCAAAGTACTCTATGTTCATTCCGATCTGGTCTGCCCGCTCCTCCTACCACCACCACCTCATCTTCTCCCGCCGACATTTTGTCTTCACCGTCTCGATCTTGCTCTCTCGCCGCCGCTACTTTGCGTAACTCTGCGATGCCGTCTAAACATCCGAAATCCAGCGGCTCAACTCAGCCAAAACCCGTCAAGCCGGTCGACACCAAAAAAAGCCGCTCTTCTTCCTCCAAAAAGTCCCGCCGCACTGCAAAGCACACTTCGACAGCTCTTCAACTTACCATTCAGACTCTCGAGCGGATGGAACGAGAGGTGCTCGACCTCTGCTCCAGGCCGATTACGGCGGAAGTCTACCGCGCTGCTCCCGAGTATCAAAAGATTTTGATCGAAAAGTTCTTCTTTCCGAGCAGCATTTACGACGGATGTACCACCCAGGCCGATCGCGACTACGTGGACAGGATCGTTGGCCAGCTTCTCGACCCACGCTGCCCCGACCCTCCTGAAGCTTTTTGGCCTCGTTGGGACGGCAAGCCTGTTGACCCGGCGTCGATTCAGCAAGGCGAGTCTTCCGGCTCCGGACGCAGCAAGAAAAAGTCTCGAAAGGCCAAAAGTCGCAAGGCCGAGTGACGCTTCGATCTCTCGCTCATCAGTAATGCATCCTCGCTGCCTTCGTACCTAGTCTCCGTTCCCGCTCTCATTGGGGTTTTTTTCAAGCTGGACGACCCACCTTTGCGCTGGTGACGGCTTTTTTCCCCTCACACTCTCAATGATCAATGTCAAACGCATCACGCAGAACGTTATTAAACAAACTCGCATTCGAAGTGTGATTTGATCAAAGCTGATACAACATCAGACCTTCTTCTTGCGCTTCTTCGCGCCAGACGCTGTATCAACAGGAATCGTCTCGTGGTCGGCGACCAGCTCTTGCGGCGGCGCGCCTTGCGCAAGCACAACTTTCTGACCATTGTCGACCATGGCAGCCTTGGCACGCTTCTTCTGAGGGGCGGTCAACGTCGGTGCTTCTGCTCCAGCAGTGGGCTTTGGTGTAGCAACCTTCTTCTTACCACCTTTCTTCGGCTTGACATCCCCGTCGTCGGCGGCGACGCCGTCCTCGTCAACGTTATCGACATCATCGCCATCCTCGTCTGCAGCTGTACCTGGCTCTGTGCCGAATGGCCGTCTTTCCCTGCCTGCCTGCAACTCTGCACGCACCCAGTCAGCTTCCGTGTGCATATCGCGCAACACCTCTTCGCTGGTCTTGACGTAACCCTCCTCTCCAAACTTGGGATCGGGTGGTGCCAGCTCGATGCCCTCGTCTTCGCCTACATCGGCACCTGGACCGGTGTAGACCCGACCGAGTCGCTTGGCTACTTCTTTGGCCTTTGCGATGGCGCGTTCCGCCTTGGACAGACTCTTCGGATTGAGCTGCACTGGTGCTTTCGCGTCTCCGTCGATATAATCCTCTGCCTCATCTGGGTCCTGCTTTGTCTTGCCCTTGCGCGGCTCGCGCATGAGACGCTCGCCGCCAAGTTTGCTCTTTCTACCCGACGTCTTGACGCCAATGTCCTTGGCGGGAGGTCGCAATGATTCGTGCTTGACAGGACGCAGATTGTAGATGCGGTAGAGCTCGAGCACGGCCTGCTCCTTATCTTTCGCTTCGATCATGAGATGTGCGTCTGCTGGCAGATCGGGTGGAAGGAAACCGCAACGATCCGAGTGCGCTCGACGCTCTCGCAGATTCGATGCTCCGGGTCGAGGCTCGGAAAGATGATACTTGGGTCGAATACCCTTCTTGTGCCAGATGGCTTGGATCTCGGGTAAAAGCTCGGAAGGAGGTCGCGCTGACGGCCGGAGCAGGTCGTGGTGGAAATCGAACACCATCGGGATGTCGAGCTCCTTGCAGAGCGGGAGAAGTTCTTCGGCACTCCAAGCCATCTCGTCGTTCTCTAGCACCAGTCGATCCTTGACGTTCTGAGACAGCCTCGTGGTGTAGGTCTCACGCATGCGGTTGAGTGTGGCTTCTCGGTCGCCGAACGTGCCACCGCCGTGAATGATCATGACGCTGTCCTTGCCCATGCCCATGAGGTCGAGCATCTCGCAGTGAGAGGTAAGATCGCGGATGCTTGCTTCGATCACCTCAGGCCGGTTGCTTCCGAGCTGGGTGAACTGGCCGGGATGCATGGTGAGACGATGGCCGAGCTTCTTCGCCAGATCTCCAGCAGCACGCAGCTCCTTTTCGGCGTACTTGAGCGAGTATCCGTACTTTTCGTGCGACGCGAACGGAAAGACTTCGGAAGAGAGACGCATAAACTTGATGTTGTTTTCCTCGTTCCACAGGATCATTGGAATCATGTCGCGCGCGTTGAGACGTCCAAGTTCCTTGATGTAGTCAGGCCCTTGCTCGTCCATGGTTTTGATACGGGCAGTGCGGCTCGAGAAGACAGGCGGATCTTGCCATCTTAGGACAGTGTTGAGACAGGCGTAGCCGAGCTCGCCGGTGAACCCTTGACTGCGCTCTTGTCTTTTCTCTGGAGGACCTTCTAACCGGAAATCTCGCTGGGGCACGTCGGGTATGTCGTATACAATGTCTTTCTTTTTAAGTTTTGCCAAACGACGGCCATTCTTGTCTCGTCGAACCGGGTCGCCTTCTTCGTCCAATTCGATCTGATACTCTTCGCCGTGCACGTTGACGCGCGTCTCGAAGTGGGTTGGTGTTTCTACCTTTTCCTTCTTGGGTGCTTTGGCGCGCTTCTTTTTGGCCGGCTTGGAATCCTCCTCAGCAGACGACAGTCCGGAAGACTCGCTCCTGGGTGGTGTTGGAGGTGGTGAGGCGGCTTGCTTGACGATCTCTTCTGCGACTTTGCGTGATATCGCTCTGGTGGAGTTTGCGCTTGGTACATCGGATTGAGAGGACTTGCGGGGTGGCTCTTTGACTGCCTTACGAATTCTTTTGGGTGGAGGAGCTAGCTCGGAGATGTCAGCGGCGTGTGTGTCAAGATCTGGCTCGGCATAGTTGATGGCGGCAGAGGCAGATGCACGCCCACTGCGTCGGACCATGATCACCGAGGACGTAGAAATGTGTCTATTGGCTGCGTTGAGGGGCCAGTAAAAAGGTAGGGTAGCCCGAGTCTTTAGCGATAGTGAGAGCACCCGTGTCGAGGCTAAGAGTTGTCGACAGCCGATCATGCAAAGGCAGAGTGTATGGAAAGCGCCAAGTAGGAGACGGCGGATGGCAAGATTTCCTGTGGTTATGATGATGGTGATAGAATAGGAGCCATGTTCTCCGCTGCGGTGACGAAGCTTCAACTGTTGGTCTCTTCGCACGCGACACGAGAAGACTTCTTTCCGCCCTCGTCGGTCACGCTTCTGACGGCATCGTGGGCGAGTGGCGGCTTTCTTTGAGGCTCAGTCACCGTACGACACAAGTTTTGAAGAAGTGAGCTCATTGTGCGTTTTGCTTTTTCCGCCGCAGGGTCTGCTGCACCTCGTGCATGTGGAGGAAAAATCGCGGAGAATTTTGCTAAAGATCTTACAACCAAAAGTTTTTGACTTGGCAGGCGCTTGCTTACCAATCAACCGCCGCTTAGCTGAGAAAAGCAACCCGCTAGGACCACCAAAATTATCAACTCTTTTTTGCTTCTGGCTGCTGCTCGAATCATCCATCAGAACACCTTGCTCGTCATCACAGTTCTACCAGTCACCCTCGCCCAAAATGGTGGCTCCTATCACTGTCGCAAGAGCAAGCATCGCTCGATCAGGCGCTTCGAGGGCTTTACGACGCCAAGCACCATCGTCTCTACGGGCGCACTCGACATCTTCTGGTTCCAAGGTCACGACTGCTCGCATCGCTGCGAAGGACTCCGCCTCTGAGCATGCCGGTCGCAATGGCACTCGATATGCTACAGCCGCCGCCGCAGTCACCGCTGTGGCTCTCACAACGTGGTACGCCACTAACTCTCCCGTGCACAACGAGGCTGCTCCATCTGTTGCTACCAATGCCGACATCACACCTACCACCATGTCGCAGCCAGATCAGATGCGCCAGCGATCGAAGCTGCAGGGTGTCTACGCATGGGGCTCAAATCGATACAACGTGGTTGCACCTGATGCTCCACAGGTCACACTCATTCGCTCGCCTAGGTCTATTCCCTTCTTCGATGGAGTAGCGCTGCGTGACATCAACTTGCAAGAGAAGCACGGTGTCGCTGTCGATGCTAACGGTGACGTCTACCAATGGGGTCTCGGCTTTTTCGATCCATCTCTGCGAGAAGCTACGGCCATCGAAGACGTCCCGCTTGGCCGTCGACGCGAGAAAGCCAGTGCCAACCTCAACGCTCCCGTCGGCAGCACTGCCAGCTTGATTCTCAACCCAGTCAAGACCCTAACTGGCAAGAACATTCTCAAGGTAGAAGCGACGGAGGAGAAGATCTACGCACTCTCCAAAGACGGTCACGTCTATGTCTTCTCGGCAAATCAGCAACTTCAGTCCAAACCCAAGTATCCCGGCTGGTCGCCTAACCCGCTCAAGCTCTTCAACGCTTTCGCCGGTCCCACCATCGACCACGAAGTGTTGCATCCTGCTCCATCTGCTCACTGGGGCAGCACCGAAAAGGTTCACGACATCATCGCTGGTGACCATCATCTGCTGACTATCTCCAACAAGGGCCGCACATTTGCTACTCCCATCAGCGAGGAGGGAAACGCATTCGGTCAGCTTGGCACACGCCGTGTGTGGCTCAACTCTCCTCGTACTCCGGATAGCAAGGCTGGGCACGTTGAGACGCTCCTAGAGCCACGAGTCTTTGCTGAGCTCGAGGAGAACCACGGCGGTCGTCCCATTGCGACTTTGGTTCCGTCTGGTTGGTTGCCTGCCCCTTCTTCCGAGACGAATCGCACGTCAAAGCCCAAGGCCAGCTCTGAGCCTGCTTTCGAAACCAGCACCGATCCGGCACCACCTCCGAAGCCGCTCACCGAGCCTAGCGGCAGCATCCGATGGTGCACCACTCTCCACGAGATTCCTGCTCTCCGCAACGTCAACGTCGTCCAGATCGCTGCCGGCAACGAGCACTCGCTTGCTCGAACCCACGACGGACGCGTCCTTGCTTGGGGCCGTCACACCCACGGTCAGTGCGGATTGGGACCCAGCTTCAGCATGGAATGCGTTCCTGTCCCCACCGAGGTGGTGCTCAGTCGATCGTTCCCCAACAGCTCGGTGGATGTACGTGCAAGCTCGATCGCAGCAGGTGCCGACAACTCGTTCTTCGTGACCACTCGTCGTGAGTCGGGCGCTCCTGGCAACGGACTGAAGATCGACCTGCTTGCTTCCGGTAAAGGTCAGTGGGGTACGATTGGCAATGCCATGTGGAGCCAAGTCGTTTCGCAGCCTTCGCGAGTCAAGACGGTTTCGGGCCTGATGGAGTTTTCGGAGGCTACGGGCATGACGCATCCGGTTCCCATCCACAGTATCAGCGTGGGCAAGCCAGGTCATGCAGCGCTTGTGCTTGACACTGTTGAGTCGGCGGGTCATCTTGCGTTTGGTAGGGATGTGATGGTGTGGGGTGCCAATGCCGGATTCCAGCTCGGTCTGAGCAAGCGATCGAACCTTGCTGTGCCACAGCATCTCAAGCCTTTGCCGCCGCTCACATCGATTGCGGGAGGAAGCGTTCTTTCGGAACAGGATGGATTGGTAGTCAGTGCAAGCAAGACAGCTGCAGTAGCAGCAGCGACCATGCCAACCGTCGATCCCAAACTCAGGGAAGCCGATATCAACTCGGGCGCTCTCACTCACATGCCTCACAACCGACTCCAGCTAGCGTCCAAGACGAAGTCTGACACGCTCCTACCTCCTACCATCTCGTCGCAGGACCAGCTAGCTTCAGGAGCCACAGCAGCGACGGTCAAGCAGGGGAAGACGAAGAAGGGTTTGACGGTGGAAGAGAGCATCAAGGCTGGTACTGTTTCGACTGTTGTGTACTGGAAGATTCTCGAGTGATGCGAACACATGTAGGATAGTTTGAACAGGGACGCAGGTCTAATTCTGTTGCGTCAGACTATGGTGGTTGAAGTGCGTCTGTGCCTTTGTGACGTGCTCAGGACGGGTGAAGCTGAGTTGCTTGATGCCCGGCGGCGCAAGAGACGAATGCCGCTGTGGAAGCTGAGCTCCATTGGAAGCTCAGCACCGT
Organism: Sporisorium iseilematis-ciliati; assembly: GCA_001748505.1. Classification (NCBI taxonomy): domain Eukaryota; kingdom Fungi; phylum Basidiomycota; class Ustilaginomycetes; order Ustilaginales; family Ustilaginaceae; genus Sporisorium; species Sporisorium iseilematis-ciliati. The sequence continues at coordinate 152,308 of MJEU01000034.1, read as the reverse complement.
GCTTCTCGCCAGTGACTCAGAATTTACCGGAGAATTGACCGGCTCATTTTTCTCTTTTTTGGTTACTGAGCTTCGAATCTCGTGTTGACTCGAAGACCGGCTTGCCCACCATCTCATGACTGGACCTCATATTAGATTTACACGGGCTTGCCATCCAACTCTATTTAGCCTCAAACTATCACCATTCGATATCGAGCCATGCTTTCACTTAGCGACGAAGAAGCGCTTCAACGATTGGGGCCTCTGGTGCCTACCGAGCCAGCACCGTTTCCAGCCCGCGTCACCATCCCCGGGCAATACATCGACCTCGTACCGCTCACGCTAGAACATGGAGAGGCACTCTACCCTCTCGTCGCACTGCCCGAACACGAGCGATTGTGGGACTATATGTTGACTCTACCTTTCAACGGCGATCGTGAACGCTTTACCGAATACATCTCATCCCACACTGGTACGGCCAACAATATGGTGTTCTGGTCGATCGTCGACAAGTCGCCGCCCACCCCCAAATCACCCAAAGTCCTCGGTCTGATCTCGTACCTCAACATTAACCCCACACACCGGACGATCGAGATCGGCAACGTCCTCTTCTCATCGTTACTCCAACGATCGCGGAAATCCAGCGAAGCGGTTTACCTCATGCTCAAACATGCGTTCGACGATCTCGGGTACAGAAGAGTAGAGTGGAAGTGCAACAACCTCAACGTTCCCTCGAAACGCGCTGCTATTCGATATGGGTTCACATACGAAGGATTGTTCAGGAAGATGTTCGTGCTCAAGGGGAGAAACAGGGACACGGCTTGGTTTGCCATCGTCGATGACGATTGGCCAGCGAGGAAGGGCGCGTTGCAGACTTGGTTGAGCGAGGATAACTTTGATAAGCAGGGTTCTCAGATCTTGACGTTGAAGCAAGCTCATTTGAAGTTCGGTTATACGGTGCCAGAGTCGTTGGCGCCTCCCGCTGTGCCTTTGTAGAACCTTGCTAGAAATGAATTGGATTGCTTCATGCTACATTGTCGTTCCAGCTGTTTAGTGTGTAAATCATGCCTAGTTTGAAGTTTCGCCGTCAAGAGCCATCTTCTCGACAATCGCAAGCAGCGCCAACGCCTGACCGTAAGGCATGGGAGTGATGGGGATCTTTCGGTAGAAGTCAAGATCGTGTCCCATCGCAGTGCCAAACGAAGTCTGCTGCAGCTCTCCATCCTCCGCGATCATATCTATCACGCCTTTGAGCGCTCTATCCGCCAAATCCCTGTACTCTTTGTGCTTTTGCGTATCTTTGATCAACCCGAACCTCAAAGCGAGATACGCGCCCGCAGCGAACCCAGCAGTAGCCGACGACTCGACGTACGAGTCGTCGTACTTCAACAGTGTATGCCACAATCCCGTCTTTGGATCCTGCAGCGGCAAAAGTGCATCCAGCTGAGCTTCCAGTGTACCGATCAGATGTCGGGAGAAGAACGAGTTGTGATCGGCCAGGTCTGCATCTTGCGGTCCGAGGATGTGGAAGAGTAACGGAATAGCAAGGGTGATCCAACAGTTGCCTCTGGCCCAATGAGCACCAGCGAAGTGATGGTGGCCTTCGAACGTCCACCCGTGAAACCACAGTCCGGTTTTCGCATCGAAAAGGTACTTGATGTGTAGCAAGAACTGATACTTGGCCTCCTGAACGTACCTCTCCACACCCAGAACTTTCCCGATCTTTGCCAGCGGCAAGACCGTCATCATGAGCGTATCGTCCCACAGCTGACCTTTGTTCTCGAGCTCGTACGTGATGTGTTGGAACCCGCCTTGCTCGGTCTTGGGTAGATCGTTCATCACCCATTCTGCCCACTCGATCATGTCCTGCTTGTACTCGGGGTGCGAAGATGGATCGAGCTCGTAGACGCAAGCGACGGAGAGGAGCGCAGCCATGGTGTTGATGTTTTTCGTCGTTCCGCCTTCCGCGCGTCGGTCGGCGATCCATGAGTGGACGATCGAAAGCGACTCCGCGGAGGAGGTGAGCTGAAAGTGCTCGAAGAGAGCATAGAGCGCTACGCCGTGCGTCCACTCCCAGCCGTTCCAGCCCTTGGTATCGATAACGCGCCCATCGTCGAGTGGTAGGAGAAATTTGCCGTCGGAATCTTCGTTGTGCAGCAGCTTGTGGATGAGCTTCGCGACCAGCTCGGAGGCGGAGGCGGGTGAGAGGTCGAGTGCTGGTGAGCCGGACGTCATATCGAGTGAGGGCTGGTGTCGTTGGGAAAATGATAGGTAATGGTGGCCGAGTGCAGCGAAGCCGTTCAAGAGTGAGGGTATTGACAGCGACGAGGTCTGCGGAAGCTCATGCTCAAGATATATACTTGCGTTGCTCGGCCATGCATTCGCCGACGAAATGGTTCAATCTCACGCTTCATGGTGGGGCACCACGAAATTGCCGACTTCGCTGCTTCCCCCCGCGTTGTTCTTTTCGGCCCCACTCCGATTTATTCGCCTCAAATTTGATTCATCTTGGAAGGACACAAATGGCAGATAGCGCTTCACTTCCGGGGTACCGTACTTCGCGGTGCTCTGCACCTTGGCGAGTAGCTTGAGAATGTCGAGCAGCGTCCTCGAGACTGTGGCGAGATTATGGTAGACGTCCACAGCACGGTCAGCCGAGCCAATAAACACTCGCTTTACCACATTGGGCTGCGTGTCTAGCGTCTCGTGCTGAGAGATGTAAATGGTCAACGCCCTCTAGAGGGTGTCACGCCAGTAAAGGAGCGTGTTGACTGTGATCTTGCCTTCAGCATGATAGCGGCCCTTGGTAAAGCTGGCCAGGAAGCTGAGGAACAGCACCAGTCGCTCCACCAGCGCCGGTACGTTGGAGTAGTCGAAAGGATGCTCTGGTACGATGAAGTTGCCCTCTGCATGCACGGGCTGTCTTGTTGCATGATCCAGCTCGACCAGCTTTGGCAAACGCTGAATCACGAACTCTCAAAGCCGTGCAACTAGGTCCATGCGATCATGCCAAAGCTGGTCGAGTTGGGTCATGCAACGAGACAGCCCGTGCATGCAGAGGGCAATTTCATCGTATCGGAGCATTCTTTCGACTACTCCAACGTACTGGCGCTGGTGGTAGAATTCCGGGCTGCCTCCACAATTTCTCTGATCGCCACCAGCATAGCATCGCTGACATCTTGGCTATTCGTTCACGCAAGCTCAGTCGTTAGAATTCTGAGCGTGGACCTCGTACCAGCGACCCTCTCACGCTCGCCTTATCCACAATCGGCAGCATCTTGCGACGGAAAGGTATACAACTTGATTGCTAGGTACGAGACAGATTGCGCGCGTGAAGAGGGGAGAGTCGCAGACTGATCGGTAGCAAGCTCACTCTCAACAGCTGATCAATTCGGTTGCTCAGATGGATGAGGACAAGGCTTAGCGCTCAGACATGAAGCATCTCCAATGCGCCCACCAGTTGGCGCGATACCTCATTGTCCTTAGCCGATTTGGCGAAGAGGGGGATGCAGGCTGCGTAGTCTGACAGCCGCCGCGGGATTTTTCATTTCACTTTTTGTTTTCGTCGTCTTTCCATTTCTCTTTCTGGCCATCCGCTTCCACTCAATCGCACACAAAGACATTGCAGATCCGTACTCTGGTCTGATTCAAACGACAGAAGACTGCAAATGATGAATGATGAATTCTAGTACCATCTCTTGGTACGCCGATGTTGGTATATCTATACAAAAATTTGCTTAGTAGCTGTAACGGAAATTGATGTTCTGCTTGTCTGTAAGGTCGAGGAAGGCCTGGGACAGATCGATCTCGTCTTCAGCGTCCTCAGCACGACCCTTGAGAACGTTGTTAGCGCGACGCTTCCTTCGGTTCTGGTCCATGTAGTAGACTCGGAGTCCGATGAGGACGAGAATCGAGGCGACGTAGCAGCCAAGTTGTCCAATGAACGCGGATCTGTACAACGGTGCCGCCTTAGCTTGGAACAATTGTGGTCCAGCAGAGTTTCCAGCAGCCCAACCAATGAAGGTCATTGCTGTGACGACGCCGCGCTTAGTCTGTCCACCGACGTTTCGGCTCAAGAGGGAGAAAGAAAGAGTCGCTTGGGCCTGGATGCAGATGGTCATGTAGAAAGCGAAAAGCAGACCTCCGGCGTGCTGCTTGGTGTTGGGGATTGTAAGGAAGAGGACGGCAGAGATGATGTTGGGAAGAGTGAACATGATTGCGGTGAGGATGGTCTGGTTCCACTTCTTGGCGACGTAGGCAGCGAGCAAAAGCACGAAGATTTGGAAACCGCCCTGAGCAAGACCGAGCAAGTTGGTCTGCAGCACCGAGAAGCCGAGGTTGGTCTTGATGATGATGTTGCCGTAAGATCCGAGACCACCAGTTGGGATCGTGTTGAGCAGGTTGATGAGGAAGAGACACCAAGCCTGAGGGTCCTTGAGGGCCTCCCAAACGTGCTCCATCTTGAACTTTCGGTTCTGAACACCGGTCTGATTCTCTCGGACTCGCTCGACGATCTTGATACGGTCCTCGTCGGAGATGCCACGAGCTTTCATTGGCGAAGCGGGAAGGATGTAGACGATGGCAGCACCCCAGAGAACGGTGAGCAAACCGAGGACGAGGAACATGATCCTCCAAGAAGCGAGCGCAGCATGTTGAATGTGGTAGAAGGCGAATCCAAGCAAGCCACCGAACATAGCCTGCAAACCGTTGCAGCAGTACCAGAGCGTGATCGTCCTCGCCTGCTCTTCCTTCTTGTACCAGATAGCCGAAAGAGCGACGAATGCGGGCTGGCAGACGCACTCGAAGCAACCGAGCAGAATTCGCAAGATCAGGATACCGGTGAAGTTGTGGCAGAGGGCGACGAAGCAGCACGTGAGACCCCAGGCGAAAACACAGAATCCGAGCCATCGGTTGATGGGAAGACGCTGGACCAAGTAGTTCTGGGCACCTTCGGTGCAGAGAATGGCGAGGTAGAGACAGGTGAAGAGCCAGCTGTACTCCTGACCCTTGAGCTTGAGATCGGTACGGATGCCCATGATGGCGGCGAACGAGAGGATCTGCTTGTCGAGACTCTGGCAGAAGTAGGTACCAAGCATGATGGTGAGGACTCGCCTGTCGATCAGTCGAAGAAGACGCTTGTTCTCCTCGGGCGTGATAGTGACGGACGCGTCGGTGTACTTGAGCACCTCCTCGTCAGCCTCCTCAATGATAGTTGTGGGGAGAACGGCGACACCCTGAGAGGGCTTGCCGTTGAGGACGCTCTCCTTGTCGAGGATCGAGGCGTCGGTGGTGACTGACTCGACCATGCCGAGCTTGTGAGCACCCTCGAGATCGGGTGTTTGTGTCTTCTCAGCCATGTCGATGGTTGAAGTTGAGTGATGCAGTGTCGAGAATGGATAAAGAGCCCAGGCGCGAGAGCCGTTCGTGTGCCAGTGTAAGGGAAACGGAATGAAGCACGGTGGAAGTCGAGGCTCGGATGCGGGGAAGAGGCGATGAAGTCGAGTAGGTGATGGAGAGAATGTGGGGTAGACGAGATCAGACGAGGTCTATATACATTCAGAGCGAGCTCGAACAGGTTGCAAAGACATAGCGGAGGGACACTGCATGGGGACCCCGTGGAGAAGCATCTGCGACAAAGACAGTTTCATGCCATGAGTTGGTGCACAATCACTGTGACTTCTCGAGCGAGGGCGTAGCGAACGGCTGCCGACCAAAGCAAAATCTCACTTAGTTGTCACAACCAAAAGGCTTACCCCGGCCGGTCAACTGCTGCATGTTTCTCGAAACTAGCGCAGGAACCAAAGTCTCATGAGAAGACGACACTCGAGCATTACCACCATAGAGAGCAAGAGATTTACACGTGTCCGAGGCCAATTTGCTGTGAGTTAGGACCATTCGAACTTCGCGGAATTGACCTCGAGGTCGGAGAGAGAAAGTTGGGGGCTCGCTTGGAGCTACATCGGAGTGCTTCCATGTACCATAGCACCATAGCAGAGGAGACGGTAGGCGACGGTCCGGTTTGAGGGATCTGAGTCTGGACCTTTGTTTGCTGCCCATGTCGACCGGCTTGCGGAAAAGAGAAAGGGCACTTGAAGAGAGAGGATGACCGGAACATCGGTACGAATGTGCATGCGTCTTGCGTGCGGGGGCAAAGGCACGGAAGCAAGGGGACGGCCAAATCGTGAGGGCGGATCTCTCCTGGGACAAGGAAATGTCGGCAATAGCTCGTGAACGGACGGAATAGGGCACGACGCGTGCGGGGGAGCAATACGATCCTGGGGCCCCAAGACGATTCTGATTGGAGAGACGCAGTGGATGGGGGAGCGAGGAGGAAGTTCGGATACACACGGCAGAACCAATGAAGAGCCGCCCGTGCCAGGAATACTCGGCAGTGGGCAGAAATGGAGCACAAATGGCTGTCGACTGAAGAGCGAATCGAGCCCCCGCGCCAACGGCATCGGCCAATAGCTCGGTCAAACTGCGAGCCTGGAAAAAGCGGCGCGGCTCCATTTGTGACAAGGGTTCACCACACTGGCCTCACGCTGTGTGATGCGGCATCCTGCGGGTCGATGCTGTCGGAGTTGGTGGTGCATCGCGAATATCAGTTGGCCGGTCGGGGTGCTCGGTGCGACATATCACCGCTCGGCCAGCTCAAAGTTCGCCCGTCGAATGCTTTGTCCGCGTCGATTCCTCTTCCGCTCAGTGGATCTCAAGTTGAAGATCGTTGAACCCTTTGCCTGTCGAAGCGCGAAGCTGAGTTCGATCCATTTGCCTTAAAGCCGTTTTTACCTTTTACCCATGGCCGATTTAGCCGTTCACGACTCTACAGAGCTTTCGTTGGCTGGCTGGCTGACCGGCTGACCGGCAATGCTGTTTCCAACCACTGTTTCCTTGCCGCTGAGTTGTTCCACTGAAAACGGTTCCGGCAAAACCGTCTCCCCATGCTGATCCTTCACGTGTGCTTCCTGAAGCGTCCCCACGACAGCTGCTCCCGAGTGCGGTCCTGTTGCGGTCCTGAATCTGATCATGACTCGGGCAGTACTGCGGCCACAAGGCGTACATAAGTATACTGTTACGGACCGATGCGACCTCTACGGTCCGTTGAGCGTGCCGGCTTTGTCATGACAGCTTCGTAACTAAAGCTTGGCATCGGTCTCAAGAACGGCAATCTTCTCGTCAGACTATGACATACGATGCCTATCAACATACGCTGCCTATCAGATAAGCAGTTCACAAGGTCGCCATTCTTGAATCTTTCCCTTCGCCACGAATGCACGCACAACTAAACAAACAAACCAGACTCAGAATGATGCAGAAATGAAATGCATTGAAGAAGTCTACCCAATGATCTACACTGAGACTTTTGAAAGACGAAGAATGAGAGAACATCAAAGGAATGTCGAGCTCAGCGACGATGCGAGCGAAACAAAGGTGAGAGACGGAAGCATTCGTTCACTTCTTGCACTTGGACCAGATCGAGTCAAGCGCCTTGACCTCGAGATCAACGAGCTGGAGCTTGTCGTCACCAATCGACACCGTCACCTTGGAAGGGATCTGGTCATCGTCAAAGTAGAACACCGAAGTGCCGGCAAGCTCGCCGTCGTTGACGAACACCTCGATCACCGACCTATCAACGACAGCCTGCAGCTTGAGGTACTGGTCCTTGCCCGTAGCGTCAATGTAAGCCGAGGGCGGGAGAGGACCGAGAATGTACTGGTCGACATTGCCGTTCGATGCGGTGGTGTAGTTGGCCTCGTAGCGGATGATGCCCGAAGTCTTGTCGGTGAAGAAGGGGTTGCGAGCCGCAAACGACTGGCCGGCACCGCGACGGTCGATGTAGACGAAAGCAGGCTCGCCCATCTGGATACCGGTCTTGACGCTCTGCTTGCCATCGCCGGCGAAGATCTCGAACGAGCCGATGGTGTTGTAGGTGATGTTGGTGTTGGCAGGCAGCTTGAAGGTGGCGGTGATGTCAAAGGCACCCTTGCCGTTGAGCTTGACCGTCTTGTTGCCAGCGTGTTGACCATCTTCGGACTTGTAGAGGGTCTTGCTCTTGAGGGCAGACAGGTTGGCGGGCTTGTTATTGAGGATCAAGTCGCCAAACTGAGGAGTGGTGCGGTAGTACTTGAGCGTGAGCTCACGAGGCAGACTTTGGATCGATCGGAAGGGCGAAGTGGGCACGACCTGCGAGTATTGCCAGTTGTTGGCCCAGGCGATGGCGTAGGCTTTCTTGCCAGGAGTGTTGCTCCAGCTGCTGAAAGCGTAAAAGTCCTTGCTAAAGTCCATGGTCCTGGTGGCGTTGTCGCGTGGGGTAAAGGTGGTGCCATCCCAGTCACCGACCCAGTACTGAACAAAGGAGCCACCAATGGGAGCACCGGGGTTGATCGAAATAGCCAACACGTACTTCATCTGGCCATCTTCGGGACCGCCCTCAACGGGAACCTGGAAGAGATCGGGACATTCGTACTGGTAGCCGAGGATACCCCACGACTGGAAGCGGCTGACCTCGGTCCAGTCCTTCATGTCCTTGGATGCGTAGAAGACGATGCCGAACTCCTGCGAGAGGGCCAAAGCGACGATCCAGCGCGACGACTTTTCGTCCCAAAACACCTTGGGGTCACGGAACTGGGTCTGGTCTCGAGAGATGACAGCGCCGGGGTACTTGGTAAAGTGAATGCCATCCGACGAGTAGGCGAGGTGCTGAGTCTGCGAGGTAGGCGTGTAGAGCGTGTACATGGCGACGATGCGCTGATCCTTGGGCGTCGACTCGTTGAAGAAGCCGGTGGTGTTTTCGTAATCGATGACGGCGTTACCACTGAAGATGCCCTCCCCTTCGTTGTCGGGAGCGATGGCGATGGGCAGGTTCTTCCAGTGGTACAAGTCGGTGGAGACGGCATGACCCCAGTGCTGGTTACCGGCGACGTTTTGAGTGGGGTTGTACTGGTAGAAGAGATGGAAGGTTCCATTGCTGTAGACGAGGCCATTCGGGTCGTTCATAAAGTTGACGGTAGGGGAGAAGTGGATCTGAGGTCGAACAGGCTCCGTGTAGAGGGCTGGCTGGTAACCGGCGAGCGAGCTGCCATTGGAGTTGCGGCAGTGACCCTTAGCGCTGGCTTCGAATTGATCGGCAGCATCATCCATCCTGGGGTAGATGAGGTCCGACTGACGAAAGTCGAAGGGATCCGAGGGCGAGGGAGCGGCGCGAACGCACGCAGCAGCGAATGTGGCCAGCGCGGCACCGACGAAGCTGGACTTCATGATGGAGGTCTTGATGGAAGAGGCAACGAGGAGGCGTGTGCTTTTTCAGAGGAGGGAACAACGACGCGGATGGACCCTAATTGAGGCGGACTTGCAAAGGATCGGCAATATACCTGTCTTTGACCGATGGTAGCGTCGGAGTGTGAAATGTCCTGCGGTGAGACGTAATTCGATGCCAAGATCGAAGACTAGAGACGGCTTGGAATGCGAGACGCTCTAGAAGATCTATTCAGGCTCGGAATATGGGAGGAGAGGTCGAGGAAGGAATGAGAGATGGGGATGACAAAAAGATCTGGGAGGAAGGATGGGAGTGGCGGTTTATATAGGCAAGTTGAAGGAGACAGATGTGGGGAGGAGAATGGGGTAAGAGCGACCCGGTGTCCATGATCGACCGAGGAACGACCAAGGATGCAGAAGCGAGATCGCACCACAGACCAGTGTGTGCGAACGTGGGTTAAGCGAGGCACAAAATGAATGGGTTCACCGTCCCTTGTTGGATCAACAGGAACCAGTGTGCCTACAGTACCCCAGTCCCAGCTTTTTCGTGGGGTTCGAGGTCGCTGTGCTCGCTCTCAGAGCTCTCAGAGACTGATGGTGTACGCTGACACAGCCTTTGCGCACGTCCACTTGTGCCTTGGCGACAATGTTGTCGAAGAAATGAAGTCGATCTTGAGCGCGGTGGCCAGCAAGGTTACTGCACAGGTACTAGCCGGTACACGCCGTTGTCATCCGTCTTGAAGCCGGCACGGCAGCGCAACGGCGTTCGGACAACGATGCTGGGCCGCCCGAAGCGACGTTGGAGCGCCTCGAGGACGGACTGGAGCAACGAAAATGGGGGAGCAAAAAGAGGGACGAGATGAAGATTGCCTGATGAGACTGGGCAATCGCCCACCATCTCGTGCAGGAGAACAGTGTGTGGGGCCGCATGCAATCTTTCGTGCTTTGTGCTTGCCAGATCGAAACAGCGGCAATGTTTCCGTCTGGCAATCTCTCGGAGAGATGTGGGCAGAGTCTGCCTTGACTTGGAAGCTTTGTGCTGGTTTTGGCAACTGAGCATCGGACATTTTGTGGGTCGAACAGTCGGCAAATTCCTCCCGACAGGTCGACTGTACACACATTTCTTCCAATCCAACTGTGTTGATGGCGCACAAGAATCTTGGATCTGACGCAAACAGGCTTTGGCTCTTGATGAGAAAAAGCGCCGAGACAGGGCTTGGCACGGCTTCGCTCAACTTTTGCCATCGAAAGTTTTCCCCGGCTATGAAGACGTAACGAGCTGCTAAAAGCGGCCATAATGGAAGCGGTGAAGCGTGGAGGCGAGGAACGGCACTCATAGACGGCCGCCGAGAAAAGGTTAAGCGAGAGTTTGCTTGGGAGCGAAGTTGCTCCGTGGTTGCAGCTCGCTTGGAGCAAACAGGGTTCTGCGGTCAAATAATGGCATGGCGCTGCTTCCACCCTGCCGGTTACAGCATCTGAACCTCAGAACGGAACGAGATTGCCGTCGAGGTTTTGCGCAGATGGCAAACAGTAGACCTGCAGTGTGAACAATACAGTGCAACAGCGTGGGGGAATTAGGCTCTCGGTCACACATCGGGTGCCTGTCGATGGGTATGGCGTCGAGGACGATAGCAGTGAGTACAAGGTTAAACCAGGTCTGGGTGGGTGCGAGTCGTGCTACGGCATCGAGCAGCATCACCGGTGCATCTACTCGGTGGCCAATCAAGGGACTCGGAACCAATCTTCTCTGACTAGAAGGTATCAGTCGGATTTGTCGACCACCGAAAGTGGGTGTGAGAACAGGCGCAACGCACGCACGCTGGAGTAACTTATCTCTGTGGTGGTCATGGGACCACCGTTGTGAGCCAATTCACCATTGTATTCTACACAGAGCGAAAGTGGGGATTGCGAGTCAGAAAGCTTTGACTCTGATGGCGTGCGAGCTCAGAGGCATCTGCTTTGCGGTGCCTACGTTGGCGCTTTGATTGATGGCGACCTTCATTTGATTTCTTAGTGTGGGTTGTTGCGATCAACAAAAAACAACTTCGCACCGGACAATGGCAGCCGGAACGCAATTTCTTATTGTTGCCGGCAATCATGCGTATGAAGCTGGAACGAGACAATTGAATCGACCAAGCATGCTGCTTCTGGTTTTCGTCCCCTTTTTGTGGTGTAATTTTCGAGGCTTCTTTTCTTTGCACAAAGTATTCTATGCGCACGCGCCTTGGCTCCCGCAGTTTGGACCCCTTTCCAGATCCGATTTGGCCATGTGTGTGTGACTTTGCTAGAGACAACCAACACTTGCTCCTTCAAGACGCGCCGCTGCAACATCATGTCACTCTGAACGTGCTCTACGATGCGCATCAATTGACACAACAGCCAACGATGAACGTATCTGCACCGTAGCAGCAACGCAACAATCACCTCAATCTTCGGAACGAGCGGCAAGAGCCGTCGGGTTTGGCGATCGTCGTCATGGCTCGGGAAGCGCTCCGACGAGGTGCGACGTCGCCTTCGCCGCTATCTTCTCCCACGCCATCCACGGTTGCTGCGTTTGCTGTGCGAAAAGATACTTCGTCTCCGTTTCTGCCGTCGGCTCCCTTCCGAGATGTTGCGTCACCGATGAGCGCTTCACACGCCTCACTCAGCACCAATCCAGTGCTTGCTACACTCTCGCCACGCCCAATGTCTCCATCTGCTTATCGCATCGACTCGGCCCATCCGCAACCCACCTCTGCCAAAACCCAAACACCTCAGCTGAGCAACGACATCCGAGCGATCACGACATCGAAATCGACTTTGAGCAACAAGCGCTCTGCCGCTGTGCCTTCGACAACATCATCCGGCACGGACAAGGCGGCAGAGCGGGCATTCTACCGTCGCATCCTCTTTCAAGATCTTTCATCGTCGACGCAAGCGCCATCCATCACCCACGATGCCGATCTAGATCACGAGATCCACCTGCTTCTAGCCTACCTCCTGCGCGAGACTGTTCTTCCATGGTATAGCAAGCTGACGCCGGACCGCGAGTTCTTGACGCAGATCACTTCCATCATTACCTCAATCATTCACACAGTGATCGAGCGTCAGACAGCTCGGTCCAACTCCGTGACTGCCTCGGACAGCGATATCCATGCTTCACGATCGGGTGCTGACGCGAACTTGCCGAGAATTCAACATCTGCTCGCTCGTGACATTCCGTTGATCCTGCAGCAACACTGCTCCGAGTTCAGACAGGCGCAAAGCAAGGCAGAAAGTGTCTGGGCTCCCTTGGGTCCACAGACGTCCCCATCAATAGCGCCCGCGATTATCTCGCAATCCGAACAAGAAGAGCGACGTCGTCAACAGGTCTATGAGCAACTGGCTCAAAGCTATCAAGAAGCGCTATCGTCGAGCTTTGCTTCGCCTGTCTCGCCGCTGCAAGTCGCTCAGCAGTTCCACGCTGCATGTCCGCATCCGGGTCTAGATGCAACCACAGGCGCACTCGACGGCAAGATCGAGCTGGCTTACCTTCGCATTGCCGTACTCAATCTTCTCTCCTCTCTGTTGCCCGCCGACGAGCTCGCTCCGGATACCGAGAAATTCATCGTTCGCGATGTGCTCGTGACAGTACTCAGAGGCGCACTTGCTCGGTCACTCCGCCCTTGGTTCTTTGTGCAGAGCATTCACAAGGTGCTGGATGCGGCTGGTTGGGCGAGCGATCCATCCCTCAATGATGACACAGGACGTCAGCCGGTGCCCTCGGTTGACCACGGCTCGCCGGCCGAAGGTGCTCTTTCAACAGTTCTCAACGTGCTCACTCGATTGCCAGCGATCCTTTTGCGCCTATGGTCCTTCATAGCTCTCACAGCGTTACCGTTCCTGGTGCGCGCCTACTTTGACCTGTTCAACGTGCAACGTGCGCGCAAGAGGAGGATGCAACAGGCGCAATCGAGTTCGTCCAAGCAAGGCGACGTATCGGGCCACAAACGATCATCCAGCATCAAGAGCACCTTGCCGTCGTCGCTATCTACAGGCAGCTTGATCGAACGCAAGATGCACGGCCGCTATCCGTCGCGCAAGTTCAATTTCAGCAGCGAAGATACCATCACAGCCCTAGGTCGCTCCTCGGCTATAGACGCCGACTACGCACAGATGCAGCATACCGACTTCATCGACGATGCCCTTGGAGGACAGACCAAGGATGTCGGCTTGAAGGCAGATGACGACGCAGATCTGCCACCAGACTACGTCGGCAACTGGCTAGATGCAGCCGAGGAAGTGCTCTCCACTAGCTCGCATGCAGTATTGCGCTCATTGTTTGGTCTCACGAGGACGGTGTTGATTACGACTGGCCTGGCCGAATCGGTGAATCGCATGACCGCACGCAGGATCAATGCCGAACTCAAAGACACCCAGAAGCTTTCGCGAGCAGTTCGTGAGCTTCGCAGGATCTTGCTGCCAAATGGACACCTTCCACCTTCGGTGCCCGATCCGGACGTGGAGACGCAAGAAGCCGAGTGGATCCGCCTCAGACTGCGCTTGGTTACTGCATCTACTGAAGAGGCCATGCTTCCTTGGCTCATCAAGAAGCTGCTACTGGGCAGCTCGGATGGTGGACTAAGCCGAGGAGATGCGGCGGCACGCAAACAAGATACCCAGATTCAAGTGCAACGACTCACGACGTGGCTCGAACCGTTTTGCTCTCCTCAAGCGGCAGGACCGAACACGCTTTTGGCCATCTTGCTGTTTGAGCGAGTGGTCGTAGCGATCTGTCCCGACCTGACGCTCGAATAGCGCTCGAACATATTCGTCACTGATGTTATTTTCCGATGTTTCAACGACATGCTAATGATACCCACATCTAGATATGCTGATTGGCCCGATCGTGATATTTTCGCGCACGTCGTAATGCGGATCGGGTGCTTGAAATGTTAAGCGGATCACGTGTGTGATTTTTTTCCATTTTCCTGCGTTCCAGGGTCGCCGGCGAGTGATATCATTTCTGTCTCTGGAAGGCGGAATCGGAGCTGCTGCTGCTGTAAGCCGGTTTTCACGCGAGCCACAGCCGAGGCGTGTTCAGCTGGAGGCCTCGTTGCCTCTCTCAGCTCGCTTCTTCTTTGTCAGCTGTCAGACATCTCATCTTTGATGTCATTCACCACAGAGATACTGGTGCTCATACTGCTCCGACTGTCATGGCGAGATGATGCTTTGACATGTACGGCCGACCTCGATGATTCTTGACAGGTCCAGGATCATCCAAATATTCGACTTTGTGAGCAACCGGTACCAAATGAATGTGAGAGCCGGACGTCGATATCGAGCTGCATGAACGGGTAACGAGAGAAGCCGATTCACACGCGCGCGCGCTCTCTCTCTCTCTCTCTCTCTCTCTCTGTGGACCTGCAGTTTCGAAAAAATCCTCAGAGAAAACGTGGAATCGAGAAATTCCTGCTCGCGAGATTTTTTTCTCCGACAGACTGACTTAGAGCCACTGCGATGACGAGACTAAAAAAGGAGAATTTCTTTCGCTTGAAATTAATTGTGCAATATTTGACCGGATCAGCCGAGCTGAGTGAATTCCTGCAAGTGGATCGACGCCGGTCTCGATGCGATCACGTAAGGGTTCGAGATTAGAGATAGGAGAGCAAAGGTCGAGATCCGCTCCCAGCCGACCTTGATATCGTTGTAGGAGCGTCGAGTGCGAGGATGTTGTGGTGAGGATGATGTTGCGAAGTGAACAGGCTCGAAATGAAGATGCAGGAGGAGCTTTAGGAGTTGAAAACAAACGGTTGCATCAAAACTTGCAAGGTGGGTGACTGAGCGCGATAAGAGGCGCATTCGAGCATCGAGCAACTAGACAAAGAGGTGGCGTCAGCCAACTGTGTCAGCCGCTTGTGTGATTTGTGTCCGTTTCAAGCCGCTTCAGAAGAGCGCGCAAAGCTGAGACGCGGTTCACAGATCACCGTTACGCCCGGATCGAGTCGGGTGTCTCTGCAACCGCTCTTTCCACAACCCTCTCGAAGCAAGAGCTGCAGCACCCTCCGGTTTTTGTCGTGCCTCTCAACTACCCCCGCATAGTAGCTTAAGTGGGTTGCATAGCCAGCTCAGCTTTCACACGGCCAGTTGAAACCCTTTCGCTCTCAAACCCTTGCTGCAGCCAGCCACCAAATCCACTCTTCTCCATTGGCTGTTACTCTTCTCTCGCTCGCCCTTCAGCCATCTGCCCCACATCTTCTTTGCAAACGCAGCCACTTTCTTGTTCCCGCGCTTCCACCATCATCTACAGTTGATCACAGAACATCCTTTACAATCTTCTTATCTCACCAACCTCATACCCTCCGCATATACCTCCCAGATACACCCCGCCATCATGTCCAAGCAAGGAGACTACGACGCCGTCAAGAAGGACATCATTGCCGTCCTCAAGCAGCCTGAGTACGATGACGGTTCCGCCGGTCCCGTCCTCGTCCGTCTTGCATGGCACGCAAGTGGTACCTACTGTGCCGAGACCGACACGGGTGGATCCAACGGCGCCGGTATGCGATACGAGGAAGAAGGTGGCGACCCTGCCAACGCCGGTTTGCAGCATGCTCGTGTCTTCCTCGAGCCTATCAAGGAGAAGCACTCCTGGATCACATACGCCGATCTCTGGACGCTCGCCGGTGTCACCGCTATCGAGGCTATGGGCGGTCCTAAGATTCAATGGAAGCCCGGCCGCACCGACTTTGCCGATGACTCTCGCCTCCCACCTCGAGGCCGTCTGCCCGACGGCGCACAGGGTGCCGACCACCTCCGTTTCATCTTCTACCGCATGGGCTTCAACGACCAAGAGATCGTCGCACTCTCTGGCGCACACAACCTCGGTCGTTGCCACTCTGACCGTTCCGGCTTCGAAGGTCCCTGGGTCAACTCACCAACACGTTTTTCGAACCAATACTACAAGCTGCTGCTGAAACTCAAATGGCAACCGAAGAAGTGGGACGGTCCCTTCCAGTAT
This sequence comes from Sporisorium iseilematis-ciliati, assembly GCA_001748505.1. Classification (NCBI taxonomy): domain Eukaryota; kingdom Fungi; phylum Basidiomycota; class Ustilaginomycetes; order Ustilaginales; family Ustilaginaceae; genus Sporisorium; species Sporisorium iseilematis-ciliati. The sequence goes on along the minus strand of MJEU01000034.1, from coordinate 136,095 downwards.
GTCGCCAAAGCACCCGGTGCCGACGATGACGACGAACAGCTCATGATGCTTCCCACCGACTACGCGTTGATCCAGGACGAAAAGATGCGTCCTTGGGTCGAGAAGTACGCAGAGGATCGCGACGCCTTCTTCAGCGATTTCGCAAAGGTCTTCGCCAAGCTTATCGAATTGGGCGTCTACCGCGATGAGACGGGTATCGCTAGGGCGGATAAGATGAAGTCGTACAAGGGCGAATACAAGTCGGCTCCTCAGAAGTCGCCAGTACCCGGTGCGCCTGGTGCGGGCAAGGATGGCGAGGCGAACCCGTTGGCACGCCAGAACGAGCGCGCTCAAAACAACCCGCCCCAGGCAAAGCTTTGAAAGCATTCAAGCAAACTTCTTCTCACATTCGCAGCATCTTTCTTGTACCAGTCCTTTTCACGTTTGTCGTAATCTTTGGCAGTTTTTTATCAATAGACACAGTCGTATTGTACAGAAAAAGTGTGTGCGTGTTGTACATTGTTTTGATCCTCGTCGATCAGCTTCGTCTAGGGTGGCATCTTGAAGGCAGCATTTGTTCGCCTGAGCTACGGCGCCATTCGCTGGCCTTTGAGTCGAGTTCAAAGTCTGTGCCCTCACCAATCATCGTCCGCAACCATTTCCGGCTCGTCGACGACCACGCCTCTCATCCTATACGCTTTCGCGATTTCCTCCGGGCTCGGATCCTGCTTTGCTTCCGGGCCCCTATCCGCCTTCGCCCTCTCTTTGCTCTGCTCCTCCAGCATCTGCATCGCGTTGGGTCCGATCGGCCATGTCCCATCCACGTGCCAGCTTGCTTTCAGCGTTTGCACCACTACGTCCATCGGTAGGCCTCGATTCGGCCCTGCGCCTGTGATCGGTTTGCCCGTGTCCAGCGCGGTGTGGATGCGTTTCAGGAGGCTTGGCCAGGCATCGTCACGTAGCAGCTTGTCGTCGTGCGATGTGCGAGCGAGTGTGGAGCGAAGTTGTTTGAGCGTGCTGGTGAATGAGGGGGTTGCGTGTGGGAATGGTGGATGTGGAGTAGGCCGGCCATCGCGCGGACAGCCGTTTACCATGGCACTGGGCTACATTCGATCAGGAGCCAACCCAGCACAGCTCGAAGCACGGTATGGATGTCCGATGAGGGGTGGGTAGAAATGTAGATGGTCAAGCTGCAAGTGTTCGAAGAGCGAGAACGAAAGGGTCTGCACAGCGACTTTTTCCCTCGGCTGAAATTTTGGATCTGCAGATTTCGAGCAGCCCATCTCCCGATTTGACTGGCGCAAAAAATGCAACGAGCCCCTTTCGAACCTTCCTTTTCAGACGTGCCTTTTTTGACAGGTGCAAACTCGCATACGAAAGAACCCGTCAGGGGTCAGATGCATCTTCTCCAACCCGCTCCTGGCCCTTCTTCCATGCAAGCGCAGTCTCTTCAGCTCGATTGTATCGAATGTGCCACATGACAGCTGCATGAACGTCTGCTAAATCGGAAGGAAGGACGAGTGCGCGAAGGCGAGAGGCGCGGTGGAACAAGTGTGCGAACAGAAATCACCCCTGTCAGCGGAACTTCAAATGATGGCGTCGAGCAGCTGCGCCGCCCATGTGTGGGGGACAAAGCGCTTTCGACAGGGGCTCGATTTTGATCATGCGCATAGTCGATAGACTTGCTCCCTAGTGCAACTTCGCATGGAAGTGATGCTCCTGAAGAACAATGTTCGAGCCTCCCTAACTTACTGCAGACTGCAGTGCTGCTTGATCGACCGTACCTGCGCTTGCAGAGCTTGCATAGAGCATCAAGGATCCTCTCGCTGCCATCGAATGTACTACCATCATCTTGATCGCTATCACGACCCGCCTGAGAACATCGAGATCGCCTACGACCACCTGCACGGCAAATCGCTGCCTTAACGACCCTCGAATCTCACAATCTCTCAGCTGTCAAAGCCAACGAGCACTTACGATGAAGCTTCTCGCTATCAAGGCAACCTCGAGAGTGATAACTGTATTCACCCTCTCTAGTCTCCTCATCGTCAGCTTCTGCTTGTTGACCGTCCAAGCACGACCCGTCATCGAGACTCCCGCTGCAGCCCAGGTGTACAACAAACGATCACCCCAACCCACGCCTCTTCCTCGCATCCCCACGCTCAACCCGCGCTCCACCCCAGACGAAGTCTACGAGTTCTACTCACCCCGCCACCTGCCCGACTCACCGACACGGGTCAAACGCCAGGACCAACCCTCAGTCCCGCTCTCCTCCCTCGGCCCACCTTCCTTTCCCTCCGACATCCCCTCCTGCCCTAAATGCGAAGAGCGCTACTCCTCCCTCTCCTCCTGCATGGGTGCTTCGGCGGTCTTCGCCAACGCTTCGTCCATCTTCAACAACCCGCTCGGCTACATCAACGTCATCAAGTGCGCATGTACAGATACGTTCCAAGCCGTCTACCCGCAGTGTTTGGACTGTTTCCAGCGCACTGATCAGTGTTATTACCTGGGAACGGATCCGCAGGGCACAGGTGCGAACAAGGTGATTTCGAACATACGAAGCATCTGTGGGTTGGGCTCGGCGCTGCTGGGCGGTGTAGCTTCGGTCAACGGCGACGTGGGAACGGTGGTACCGCAGAATCCGGGGACCTATACGGATGTGACGACGACCGGTGCGGGGTACAAGGATGCGAGTACGGGAGCGATTTTCCAGAGCTCAGGTGGGAGGTCGGCGGTGGATGATGCGGTGAGAGGGTGGAGGGTGGCGTTGCTGGTGGTGGCCGCGACGGGGTTCGCGATGGTTGGAGGCGCGGCTAGGATCGTGATGTAGACAGGCGGGGTCGGGGGAAGGAGGATGATGTTTGTATGGATCTCGGCTCATGTACGCTATGAATTCTTTTGATGACTGTAACGACCTACTTTGTAGGAATATCTTGTCAAGATGAGACGTCAAAGAGATGCGTCGGAAAAGCGAGCACTCTCACGCTTGTGCCATGAAACGATCGCAGAGGTTCAGGATCGAGCAACAGTCTACCATGGACGACAACGAGAAGCGAAGTGGTCGGAAGATCCACTCGGAAGCTGGATCACTTCATCAAGCTTGCTCAGAAGCCCTGCAAGATCGGTTCGAGCAGCTGTAGACTCTGCACACACCTTGCGAAGGAGCTTTGGCTCTTACCAATGAGAAGCTTCTCACCGCCGAACGGAGGAAGGCAGCCGCGAAGCACTTCGTCATTCTTCAGTGGATGAGCACGTTGAGGATATGAAGCAGCAGACCACTCTGGCTATCGATACGATTGCTGTTGCGCAACGTTGAGCTGGTATAGAAAGGTCAGTAGTGAGGAAACGATCTAGATTGCGAAGGCAGGCTTGAAGTTGGAATAATCTCGGGAGCGTATGCTGACTATGGGGTCGCGAGGACAGCTCATCTAGTCAGAAGGAAGCGCGACATCGAAGCCGTCAATCGCGCAGAGACAGAACTCTCTACGGAAGACACGGAAACATCCTTTCATCGACCTTAATGTCCGCTTCAATGCGGAGCTCCAAGTCTCGGTAGCAGAACGGCAATTCCAACGTGACCGGTGAATTAATTTCCCGCCGAAAAGCACCGACGTGTCCGAAACTCGTTCCTGGCACAACCGCTTTGCTTTTTCCGAACATATCCCCCTTTCCCCCACTCCAACTGTTTGTGCTACGCCCCTCCTCCTCTCCGTCCAATGATGCATGTGTGATGCATTCCTTCTCATGCATCCCCACATACAGGCTGAACGGACCGGTCGGCCGCTTCTGTTTGCAAGTTTCTTCCCAATCGGAAGTGGAACGGTCCGTTCGTTCCGTTCCTCCCTGCACTTTCGCCGTCTGATAATTCGTGTGTGAGATCTCGCAGAATGATGGACCCTGAATGTAAACTTCGTGGGCACGTTGGAGTCTTCTCGCTCCCCGCACAAACCAACGACTGGGATGTCCCGCCCACGTTCAGCGCGGTAGCGTCGATCCACAAATGCAGGCAACTTTTTTGCGTCACTGCCTTTGTGCGACACAGGATGCGGGGAAGACTTTCTAAGAGGACAAAGGGTTGACTTGCTCGGTCTTTTGTTCGGTATTGAGTTTGGCTCGCTCTCATCTCACACTCCGCGCCTTCATCTGAGCTTCGCTGTCGCATGATTACGCTCCATAAGACTTCTTTCCGGCCTTTTGCTCGTTCGTCTTCTACCATCACACCTGTCCATCACTCTCCCTCTCCCCTGTCTTGATCGTGTCCAGACAGACCTCATATCATCAGCATGCTCGTGGAGAGATCATTGACCGACCTCACTCCCGCAGGCCAACAGCCTGCGGACGCTTTCAAGCTCACCAACGCCAAAGGCTTCGAATGGTCGTTGAGCTTCCTCACACCTACGATCCTCAAGATCGTCGTTGTCGGTCCCAAGCACCCGCTTCCGCAACAGAGCAACGTTCAATGGTCGAAAAAGCCGCTCGCTCTTTCGTCCAAGATCGACGCTGCTGCAAAGAAGGCGACGCTCAGCGTCGAGGGCTTGGCCCACGAAGTGACGGTGCAATGGGACGATACTCCCCTAGTCGACGTCTTCGAGACTGTCAAGGGCAGCAACGAGAAGGTTCACATCTTTGGTGACTCGCCTCACAAGTCGTATTGCTACTCGGATGACGGCTTCATCCGCTACACTCGTTTCCAGAAGGACAATCTTCATGTTGGTCTTGGAGAGAAAGCTGCTCCGCTCGACTTGACCACCCGCTCGTTTGCGATTACTGGTAGCGACTCTGCCAGCTACGACGCATACCTCACGGATCCTCTCTACAAGCACACTCCGTTCCTCATGTCTTTGCCCAAGCCCTTCGACGCTGAAGGCAACCCACAGCCGCTCAGCTCCGTCGTTGGTATCTACTCGGCTTCCAATTCGGACGGCACCTGGGATGTCGGTCGTTTCATCGACGAGCCTTGGGGCATCTTCAAGCGCTACGCGCAGGACTTTGGTGGACTCGAAGAGTACATTATCATCGGCCAAGAGACTCAGCAAGTCGTTACACAGTTCTCGGACCTCGTCGGTCGCCCGTTGCTCGTTCCACGAGACTGGTTGGGATACCTCGCCAGTGGTATGGGTCTCGGCGAGAGCGACGAGCCTATCGCTCAGGAGCTGCTCTCCGGCTTCCCTGCTACCTGCAAGAAGCACGACATTCCGTGCTCCGCTATCCACTTGTCGTCCGGTTACACCGTTGACAACGAAGGCAACCGTCTCGTGTTCACCATGAACACCCGTCGTTACCCTGACTTCGGAGAGCTCGTCAAGACCTTCCACCGCGCCGGTATTCGTGTTACACCCAACATCAAGCCGTACGTTATGCAGTCGCATCCTCACTACCAGAAGCTCTACGACGCCGGTGCCCTCTTCACCGATCCCGAGAACGACAACAAGCCTGTCGTCACACGTATCTGGTCGAGCGGTATCGGGTGCACAGCGCTCGGCTCTTGGGTCGATCTTACGTCGAAAGCTGGTCGTGATTGGTGGTACCAAGGCGTATCCAGTCTTTGCGAGCTTGGTGTCGATTCGATCTGGAACGATAACAACGAGTATCTGCTATTCGACTCCGCATTCGTCTGCAAAAACGAGCTCACGGGCGACGCCAAGATCGACGGCAACCGTACGGGCAAGCCTACTGCCATCGGAGCTCTCGGACGAATGACAAATACCGAGTTGATGGCGCGAGAGTCATACCATGCCCTTGCCACGCATCACCCTGATCGCCGACCCTTCGTTCTTACCCGTTCTGCTAACGTAGGCGCACAGAAATGGGCGTCGTCGACGTGGAGCGGTGACAACCGCACATGCTGGCACAATTTGCGCGGTTCTATCGCTATGAACCTCAATGCGCAGATGTCTTTGTTGCAGTCATACGGAAATGACATCGGAGGTTTCGCCGGTCCCCTTCCCAGCCCCGAACTCTTCGTCAGGTGGATCCAGTCGGGCATTACACAGCCTCGCTTCTGCATCCACTCGTTCAAGCCGTGCAAAGAAGACCCAGCGGGCGTCAAGCTCAACAACTTGCCCTGGATGTATCCCGAAGTCGTCGATATCATCCGTTCCACCATTCAGCGTCGATACGAGCTGCTGCCGTACATCAACAACCTCAACTGGCGCTCGCATCTGGCTGCTGAGCCGATGAACACCTGGCTCGGGTACAACGAGTTCGCTGCCGACCCCGAGGTGTACAAGAAGGAGGTGCTCGAAGGCTTCGACTACTGGATCGGGCATGGGCAGCTGCTTGTTGCTGGTGCTTACCACGAGAACGAGCTGACTCGTCGTGTCTACCTCCCCGCTGCTGGTAAGGAAGACACCAAGGTGTACTACGACACTCACGCACCCTTTGGCGTATACAAGGCCGGGCAGTGGGTCGAGAACGTTTCGACGCCGTTGTCTCACTTTGCTGTCTTTGCTCGTGAAGGTACCGTCGTCCCTGTCGGTCTGCCCAAGGTCACGCTTACGCAGTCGGAAGGCATCGCCACCCTCACCTGCAGCGGCACCAAGATTCTCACCGAGCAAGAGGGCGGCCAGTGCGTGCTCGACGACTGGCGAGGTATCGAGATCTTCCCTTCGCCTGCTGACGCTTCCAAGCCCGCTCAGTACACCTACACTTGGATCGAAGACGACGGTGTTTCCGCCAAGCCGGTTACTACCGAGATCAAGGTCGAGATCTCGTCGAACAAGGAGCAAGTGTCGGTGAAAACTACCGCGGTCAAGAACGACTTCAAGCCTCTCTGGGGTAACACGCTTTGGGTGGTGCTCCCGCGACCCGACACTCGATCGGTGCAGGGCGCGAGCAAGACCATGCTGTACAAGGGCCAGACTGCCTACGCTATCACTGTTGGTGGTCTTTGAGTGTCTTTTCTTTCATTGTTCTCTCTCTTTAATGCAGTTTCGATTCGACTTGGGAACCAAATCGTCGGCCGAACGAAGCGCTTGTGTTTGTGAAACTGAATGTACTGAGTATTGAGACGAACGTATCTATCAAAGGTCTTGATGCGTTGATCCTGAGCCGAAGATGTCCTTCCAGCTTGTATTGTCCGGCTGCGCGCCTTCCTCGTGCATCTCCTTCGCCACTCTTTCGGCGTCTTCCAACACTCGAAGCACATTCTCGCCGACAAAGCCCGCGATCTCTCGATCTGACCATCCTCGCTCTACCAGCTTCGCAACCATATCGGGGTAGCGTCGAACATCCTCGAAACCCTTCGGCACAGACATGATACCGTCAAAGTCCGTACCTACGCCCACGTGGTCCTTTCCCACGATACCGCTGACGTACTCGATGTGCTTGACGTACTGCTCGAGGTCCTCACTACCGCCGATGAAGCCAGGGTAAGCGTTGATCATGACGACGTGATCCTTTTCGCTGGCAGCGAGCTTGTTGAGCACCGAATCAGGGACATTCCGCGCGAGGTCTTTGAACGCTCTTGCTGCCGAGTGCGAAAGCATCACAGGACCTCTGGAGACGTCGATCGTTTGCAGCGCTGTATCGTCGGAAACATGCGAGAGATCTGGAACGATTGCGAGGCGGTTTAGCTCGTGAATCAGGGCCGGGGCGAACTTGCTGAGTCCGTTCCATCGCGGGGGCTGCTGACCGGCGCTGTCGGCGAAAGCGTTGTGGCACGTATGCGTCAATGTGAGGTATCGTACCGGTCCAGGTATCGAGTTTGTGAACATCGAAGCGTAAGCACGCAAGGCAAAGAGCGAGTTGCCGATCGAATGAGCGCCTTCTATGCCGACAAAGCTGATCATCTTGCCGCGTTTGAAGGCTTTCCTCGCTGCCTCGACGCTGCCTACCAGGCTGAAGTCGTGATGATACTTGTCGGTCATCTGCTTGATCACGTCGAGCTGCTCCAGAGTATCGCGTACAGCAATGTCGGTCGCTGCGTGTTCAAAGTCGTTCCCCACCGTGGTCTCGTTAGGACAAACCACGTAAGCGGACCAGAAGAAGCCTCCGCTCTTGCCCTCTCGCAACCGAGGAATGTCGACATGGCCAAGCGTCGGAAAGCTTCCATTGCTCAACACAGGCTGATCAAACGGAATGTTTTCGATCTTGTTTCCGTACCGATAGCGCGCTTGAACGGGAACATCTACGTGGCCATCGATGAGCGGGTGCTTCGAAAGGAGGGTTTCGGCGTGCTTGCGTGCATTGCGACACCGCCAGGTCGAAGACGTACTTGCGTCACATCGAGCGTCTATGCTCGGCTGCCACAATGTCGAGACTGAATCAGTGATGGACTCGAAGCTGGGTCCGACGAGCAGGGTCCAGAAGAGCACTACTGAGACGACCACCCATCTGAACACAATGCGCGGTGATGGTCCTTTGACGGATACCGTTCTCTCGCCGTACACTGGAAGCCAGCCTTCTTGCGCCTTGTTGCGCAGCCTCGTGATCGGCATTGCGATGGTCGAGATGCTCCGCACGTGTGGTGGTGATGGTCGTGGAGTATGACGAAGCTCGTATGTGATGAACGCATTCGTTCAGGTATCTTCCGCGCAATTCACGATTCCAGTCTTCGATTATGCAACGTTTTCGGAAACGGAATTACGTGATCTGCGAGGTCGATCCATCAGAACTGTCGAACATAGACGTCCGTTGCGACGCTTCACAGAAGGTTTGCGCATTCAATTCAACGGTAACCTTCGATTGGATTGCTTCGATTGCCTCGTTTGCTTCACAGGTACGTCTCTCCAACAGAGCGTATCGAAACATGAGCAACAAGTGTGAATGAGAATTGAGTGTCTTGGATTCCACCTACGGTCAGAGCTTGGCATCACCGACGAACAGTTGGAGATCTTTTCGTACTGAACGACACCGAATTTGTCTTGATTATCGCCGTAAGCAATGTAGTCCGCCTCAAGGGTCGACTGGCCGGACTCTATTGCATCTTTCCACCTCTTGGCTCGTTAGGCATCTATATAGTAGAACTGATGACAGTCTGAGCGTTCATCCAGAGAGCAGCGCAAGCATGCGTGGAAACGTTTGCTACGGTCGCTTGAGTTTGCAGGCTCGCATTTTATACCAAGGTCCCGGCAGTATGCGCACGGTACAGTGTGACCCGAGAATATCTCCTTCGACCTTCGCTGCTCATTGAGTTCAGCCTTCTTCTTCTTCTTCTCCTTCGGTGGTGAGCTTGATGACGAGATAGCGCGATCATGATCAAGATCGGCATTGGAGCGCTTGTGACCAGAACTTCCGTCATAGCTCTGCCTCTCTGAATATTCGTCTGCGTACCAGTGGGACTGATCAAAAGTGAGATAACGAGATTTCGAAAAGGCTTCTGCATCGGCACGCCCGAAGTGCGAATGGTCTCGATCGGAAAACATGTTGCAATGCATGTTGCAATGCTCTGCCGTGTCCAGGGTCCTACTTTCCGCCATCGGTGCGAAGGTGATACCGTTTGATACTGCGCAAATCTTTGTTGTCTTAGTCTGCTGCAAGCCGGCGCCCACATCAGCATGGATTGCTCTTCCTTTGCCCTTACTGTTTTTTGAAGAAGTGATTGTGCTCGCTGAGGCTGAGCTGCTCGACGATGACTGTTGCGTCCGCTTAGTACTGTCATGCTTTCTAACAGGTGTCGGCCCAGCTATCTCGGATGAGCTAGCAGATTGGATAGAAGCGCTATCATGCTGCAAATTGTCGGTCGAGATGTTCAATCCTGCACCGCGCGGCTGATCAGGCGTGTGCCCCGTCAAGCGACTACTGATGTTGTCTGGATCCCAGATCGGAAACACCTGTGGCCGAATGTTCTGTACAAAGCGGAAGACCCTGTCCTCAGGGACGTCATGGCTGCTATCTGCTGCGGTCTTGATGACCTGCATATCTTGAAACTCGAGTTCCGTCTGTTCGAGCCTGACGTAAAGGTCGAGTAAAGTCACCGTATGACCAAGAAATCGACAATCGTCCAACAAGTCCAGACAACTCTGAATAGCGTGGCACTCGACATAGAGAACGACATCGTCTCGGATCGATTGCAAAACGTGGTTGCCCCTTGCAGACAGCTCTTCGGGAAATTGCACTGCCTTCTCCTCGAGAGCCTTGTGTGCCCGGAAGAAGCAGAGCCACAAGAGTGCTTTGATCTCGTGCAAAGCGTCGTTGCTCAAGTTCGGGTCCTTTATCATCTCCAAGAGGACATCAAAGTTGAAGGTGGAGATGTCGTCCTTGTCGATCGAGACGGGACCGAATCGTTCGCTGTGAAATCGATACATGTCGACGAAGCGGTGATAAGGGGCATTGTGCGTGGTACGCCTGATCGTGGATGAGGAGGATGTCCATCGCAGAGGATGAGGACTGGTGGAGGCAGCGAAAAGTAGAGGAGGAAAAGGAAGAAGAAGAAGGCAAAGAAGAGGAAGAAGAAGAAGCGTTGGTCTGGACTTGGCTTCCAAAGCGGAGAAGATGGATGCATCGAAGTGGGCGTCGTTATGCGTTCAAATGAGGGACGTCTGCGCAGCTCATGCTTTACCGCACTTCATGAGTCTCATTTCAGCCTTTCGACTCGCAAATGTGTCAAATGTCTAATCAAGGTGCTCCAGAAAATTGCCAAACCTTAAATCGAGCTCTTCTGCGCTGTGATTGTACTTCAACCAAGCCATGCAAATGAAGGTCTCACGGGCTGCCTGCAGAAGATGACCGCAGCTCTCATTTCGTACAGTCACATTGCATTTCATTGGGCAAGGATGAAATGTGACGAAAGGCACAAGTAGCTTTGAGACCTGTTGCATGAAGTGGGCGATCCTTCGAATGGTCGAATGAAGTTTCTATACAGCTCTAAAATCACAACTTTGTCCTTCCAACCTGCCTCCGAAGCTTCTCCTCCTTCAACCTGTTCGCATCCGACTGGGTCTCCAACACGTTGACCAACGCATCTGCCAAGACATCCGGCTGCTCCTGCGCCACAAGATGGTTGCCCTCGATCGTGAAGCTGATCCCCCTATCCAAGCTGTCGACTTCAGCGGCGAGCGGGAAATTGTTGAAGCCTCCTTGCATATTGACCATGCCGATCCACGCGCCGTGGTCCGTCGTCAGCAATGCTTTACGTCCGATGTAGCTCATCCACGTCGAACAGAAGGCGGCGGCCTCGTGCCATTTGGTGTTGTTGAGCTCCAAAGGCGTACGTTTGAGGTCGGTCTCGTGCAAGTCGTCGGCTGCAAGTGCCCGCGATACGGGTAGAGCGGAGGGTCGAAGTCCGAATCGAAGATGCAAGTCGAGTACCTTCTTGTGCCATACTTGGAAAAAGGATTTGGAGTTAAAGTAAGCCTGAGCGTCGGGAAAAGAGTCGAACGTATCCTTGCGCGCAATAGCACCCCGAGCGAGAGGGACGTCTTGTAGCTGGCACCAGACTTCGTTGGGGAATTTGTCGATCTGGTACTCGTTCTCATCTTCGCAGTGGATGATGGCGGGATCGACGACGATGAGGCCTTCCAACATGCGTGGTCGGGCGTGCAAGAGGAAGGTGAGCGAGGCACCACCGAACGAGTGACCAAGTGCGACGAGTCTGCGTCTCGAGTTTGGCTTCGAAGCTTTGTGCGAAGGGAGGAAAGTGGGCAGCCATGTTGGGGCGGAGGATGGGTGCGAAGGTGTTTCGGGAAGGTAGTGTTCGAGAAATTTGAGCATGTCGCGCGGATGATCCGCCCAGTTGATAATGTCACCGAGCACATGCCGATTGATGCTGGCAGCTTGACCAGAGTGGGTGCAGTCAAAGATCCATATTTCGTCGATCCTGTACTTGCCGCTGAACTCCTTGGTCTGCAGCTTGTTGATGAAGGCTTCGAGCGCTGGTTCGAAGATCTCTTTGTGAAAGCCGTTTGCGTGTGCCATTATGAGCGTGATTCCTTCTCGCGCGTCTTTTGACGCTGTACTTGTCTCGACATCGTGTTCCAAGTTGGCAGGTACGATCCGATTGACCGTCATCCAGAGCTGCGCTTCCTTGGCCGTTCTGGCTTCCGTGATTCTTGCAGCATGACCCGACTTCAAGCATCCGTCGCGCAGTTCGCGCATGAGTTTTCGTTGATTCGCGTGATCCTCTCCACCGCAGACTTGTAGCCAGTGGGCAAAGTCAGCTTCTCTGCGCCGACGCTGTTCAGCTTTTGCCGCTTGTGGATCGGATGGGAGTGGGCCTTGAGCGAAAGTGCTTGGGATGTTTGCATCGTAGATGTCCGATTTGGCCGAGCGGACGTGGGAGCGGGGCCATGCAGCAGGGTATACGTGTGTTGTGGAGATCCACTGTTGTGTCTTGTGCGAGGAAGGATTCTGTGATGGAGCCGTGAACACGACGCGTGGTGAGAGGGTTGGGATAGCGGGTCGCTGAGGCGGCACAGGAGGCTCTAATGATGGCAGCAGATCGGCCGGCTGGAAGTCTTTTGAGGTCATGATGTCGTCGACGCTTTCTCTGGCAAGGTCGGAGGTCGGGGGTGATTTGGGATGACGAGAGCAAGACAGTGAGATCTCTTGGCGCCTTTTGTATGATTGCGTTCTGGTGTTTGTTGATAGCAGAGTGTGGAGAAGCGAGGTTAAAGCTGGGGAAGACTGCGCTGCCAAGCGAGCTCTTAGCCGGTTACCATCCTGGCCGGCTTTTCCGGTCTGCGCTGTGAGCGTTTTTCTCTGGATTTGAACGCTTTGCTGACACTCAAAACGCGCTTTTTCGGGCGAAAGCAGCGCTTTACAGTGCAACTCTTCCGTGCGGGGGATACGCACTCAAGCCCCACCACGAGTTGTCCTCTTCCGTGGGCATTGAGCTTCCCGTGCGGACCTGAGAGGGCTGATCAATCTGGAGGCGCCTCGCTGAGATCAAGAAGCTCTCACAAGAATCTGACAGGACGTCGACGTCGAAAAAGGTGACTTGGAAGGCAGAGCCGCGGACCACCAAATTTCCAGCAGCAAAGAGGCGCTTCCCTTTGTCTCGTTACGAGGGCTGTGCGGCGCAGGAAACCACTCAATTTCGCTCCACAATTTAGAGCTTTGGTTGCGCTCCCACTTGAATGCTGCTCGCTGCCAATCGCTCGCTTCCTTCTTCTCAATTCGTTCATCTTCATATCGTCGCCAAATCTCCTATCATTGCATCAAGTCCCGGACACGACTTTCGACTCGCTGCCAACAGATCGTCCTGTCTATCAAAGCCTCGCAACCGCTCCATCTCGAATTAGCCGTTCTTATCGCACTCGATCAGGTTAGGACTTCAGTCGTCGAAGGCGATCTTGCTCAATCTCAAGCTTTCACATCGCATCCGCAAACTTCACAGCCATCAAGGTGTCCACACGATGAACGACAGTCTCGGCGCGCTGTTGGCGATTGTCGTCCTCTGGTCTATTCTACGGTTTGCATTCGGCGGTGGTAACAACAACTCGAGCGGTGGTCACCAAGCACCGGCACTCAATGCGGCTCGTTCGCGTCAGGTGCCGCAACACATGGTCGACTCGGTCAAGACGCTCTTCCCACACATTCCCGATGCGTCGATCCGCTACGACCTCCAACGATCCGGTAGCGTCGAAGCCACCTGTGAACGCATCTTGAACGAAGGCGGTCTGCCGTCCCCACCAGCAGGCTTCTTTGGTACCGCTGAACCGTCGACTCCGGCGAATGCGGCGACGCAGCGAGCGCAGAATGCAAGCCGTACACCGGCAAACGGTGCTGCCTCGGGTTCAGCAACAGGCATGAGCACGCCGAGCAAGTCGCCAAACCTCATCTCTCGCTTCGGTCTACAGTCTCGCTTGGGAGGAGATGATCTACCTTCCACACCCAACTCGTTTTCCAGCACTAGCAGTCAAGGAAGCCCAAGCAGCTGGGCAACCACTCCAGAGGAACGCGCAAAGCTGTTGAAAGATCGAAAAGAGCAGATGATCCTCGAGGCGAGAAAGAAGATGCTCGAGAGGAATCAGAAGCAGGCTGCTGCCGGGGCAGCTGACTCGTCGACACCAGCAGCTTCGACTTGAGTGGACACAATCCGTTTCCTTGCACTTTCTGCTCGTCCCCCTTTGGACATTAGATTTAGACGCTTCGCTTGCAATACTATCATGCACGTCTACGGTTTCAAGCCAGCGGTTTGATAGATAACCTTGAGTTGCCGTTGCATGAGCCATGGCTGCCGTCTGGTGTGAGCAGGCCGGATTTTTGAGTTTTGTCAGACGGATGTCTCTAACACTCTTTTTTTTAGGCAGTGTCACGTGCCGCTCGCTTTTTGGTGAGAAAGCTTGGAGAGTGCGCAACTCTTTTTTTGCTTTCTTCTCAACGTCCCGCACCTTGCTGTCCTGCTCTCATCTTACTTTTTGCTCGTCTGTCCTTTCACATCCCTTTTTACTACCTCCTCAATCTCTGTTTCGACCTACGACGTTTCTGCGGCTCCATCTCTAGGTCCCGTACAATACTTCTATCGCAACCATGTTGAGAGCAGCATCTCGATCAACGCGAGCCTCGTGCTCTTCCCTACGACAGGCACCGCTCTCGCGCACATACGCATCCGCCTCAGCCACAGCATCGTCCAGCACACCCATCGAAACGCCGTCTCTCCCCTCCGCAGCACCCCCCGGGACCGTCTTAAAAGGCCTCTCGATCCTCAAAGACAAACCCGACCCCATCGCGCTGCAAGACCACGAATACCCCTCCTGGCTCTTCAAACTCCTCGACGACCCATCCATCGCCTCCGCCTCCTCGCTCGCATCCATCGAGATGGCCGGAATGTCGAAGGGTGAAGCACGAGCTGCGCAGAAACGTCAGTCCAAGATCCTGCGTGCTGCACAACTGGCAAAGGAGAAAGCCGAGGCGAAAGCTGCAGAGCGCGCGGCCAAGGCGGGCAACAGTGAAGCGACAAACGAGACAGGCGCGGAGGAGGAGAATCTGAGCGAGGCGGAGAAGAGGGCGGCGAGCATGTCGAAAGCAGCCGAGGAGGAGAGGTCGAAGAGGAAGGAGTTGAGGAAGGCGAATAAGGAGGCGATCAAGGCGAGGAACTTCGTTAGCGCTTCGTAACCGCGGCAAGGTCACCACGAACGGTTCAGCTGTACAACACATTGATTTTCGCAATACATCATCCTCGGACTGTCAACGGGCTAGAAACCGGGCCAGTGTTGGTTGGCAAACTCTTGCATGTCTTGGACCAACGCATCGGGGTTGTCTCTGTGGTGTGCAGCAGCAAAAGATGAAAGTTCAAAGTCAGCTCGAGATCACTTGAGCGTTACCATCGACATCGGAAACCTACAGAGCAGCAAAATGACCTCCGTAATCGTGCATCTTGTACCACTGCCAATTCAACCCGTACTTTGCCAGCCAGCTCCTCGGACCCGCCACGATCTCATACGGGAAGCTCGAGAACCCGAACGGCGTCTCCTTGGCCTCTCGCCACATCTTGAAGTCCGGCTTGGCAAACATGTGGTGCGATTCTTTGTACGGTAGGAATGAGGTGTGGATCGAGTTCGTCAGGTAGTAGATCATCACCGTTGTGAGTATCTCTTGATCGGTGATGAGCGAGTGGGGGGACTCGTCTTTTCCAGAACCGTTGAACGCAGGGCATCGTGGGTCCGACCAAGCATGATACTTTTCCAGGATCCACGAGAGGATTCCCAACGGGTTGTCGTACAGCCCGTAGCCCAAGGTGGACGGTTGGGTGCCTTGAATCTTGGTATAGGCGCTGCCTTGGTCGAGGTACTCGAAGGTGCGTTGGATCCCGAGTATCTCTTGCGGATGGTAGCCGAGCAAGCTCAGCGCTTTGACACCGGCTCCCTTGTATCCCATCTGCTCGAGCGCCAGCGCCGGGATGCTCCACGCCGGAGGCTGAGGCGGGGCAAAGTTGATGTGCGCAATCTTGCAGTGTGGACTGTTGGCCAGGAATCGAGTGACCAACGAACCCCAATCGCCGCCTTGGGCCATGTACGATTCGAACCCGAGTACAGACGTCATGAGTGTATCGAAAACTCGAGCTGTGTCTTTCAGCGTCCATCCTTTGCGGAGTGGGGCTTGGGAGAGTCCGTAACCGGGCAAGCTCGGAACAATCACCTCGAAACGCGGGGCTTTCGACTCGACCAGTCGGGACGCAAAGTGGTACCCTTCCGTGAAACATCCCGGCCAGCCGTGGGAGAAGATCAGTGGGATAGCTGGCATCGTCGCTTCGCTGTCCGGTGACTTGAAGTGCTGATAGTGTACTTGGAGACCTTCGATCTGAACCGTGTAGTGTGGGTATTTGTTCAGCTGCGACTCGACGCTCTTCCACCATGCTTTGACGCCTTGACCGGTAGCACCGACGGGTTGACGATGGTTGTCCCTTGGGTTGCCGCTTTTCCAGTCGGTGAGGATCTGACCAAGTTTGGCGAGGTCGGTACCGTATTCCCACGGGTTCAGACCGCCGGTGATTTCGGACTCGGGCAGCCGCACGTCGTCGAGCTTGCGCTGTAGACGGTCGAGGTCGGCGGCAGGGAAGTCGATGCTGATCTGCTTTGGCTGGCCTGGTAGCGACATGGTTTGCGGAGGTGGTGTGGATGATGGTGTTGAAGGGGAGAGGATGAAGCTGAGCCGATGTCGCAAAGACGTCTGTGCTGCCCACTCTTTCTTGGCGCATCTGTCTCCGCACATGCAACCTCCGCGGGGGTCGAGTTACCGCGGTTGCTGATTTCTGTTCTGATCTGCAGATGGAAGCAACCCCGATTTGCCGATCGGACCGTCGATCTGCGAAGCGCTCTCACCCGGCGGTCCAACTCACCGAGGCAGACAAAGAAGGCTGCACTTGTCTCAGCAAGCACGTTTCGGCTTCACAAAATCTCGAGAGAACGTGCAGTCTCGACGGCGAGAATGGTTTGTGGACCCTGAAAACGTGTGGTTTTGCATCTTCGGCAGCTCGCTTGTCAAGGCTCAAATCCTTCTTTCCCACTCGCTTGTGTGGATCCATGTGCATGTACAGGAACGTTCGAGTGTGCATCCAAAGTGTATGAAGATGGCGGGAGGCTGCAGTAGCAAAGATAGTCTGTGAGCGCGAAGGCAGCGAAAAAGAAAGGTTTCTCGGTTGCATATTTCTGGCATCTCTCTCTTCTTGCCGACCATCACCTTCCTGGTGCTCTCAAGGGCAGCGAGAAAGAAACTCGCTAGCCTCTCACCGTTAGACAATGTCGGTGACCTGGATGTCGGACGACTTACAAAAGGAGCCCCTTCTCAACGACAAGCAACCGCCTCTGCCCCTTCACACGACATCCTCCACTCCTCCTTCGTGGACCCAATCGCTCTGGTACAGGATGAAGGTGATCGCCTCCCTCGCTGCCCTTTTGGGCTTGGTACAGCTGGCTACCTCCTCGCCTGCTCGGTTTGCTGCTCGGAACGATGCCGCCGCATCCACCGCCTCCTCCTCTCCATCCGCTACAGCTGCCGGCTTCGGCCAGCAAACGACACCCTACACCGCCGCCTCCGCCTTCCCCACTTCCATGTTCGCCTCGTACTACAACGACCCTTCGTCCATGACCGCAGAACCGCGCCCCGTCGTAACCGACGTCCAACGCCACACCGTCTACCCGGACATCCTTGCCAACCCGACCATCCTGCCCCTCGGGCCCTCCTCCACCGAAGCCGTCTTTCCGCTCGCCACCGGCGCCGCCTCCCCCGATATCGCTGCGCAGGTGCGTCGGGAGCTCACCGACATCTTTGCTTCCTCCGCTGCCAACTGCACGAAGTGCACGAGTGCGCTGAAAGCTGCGCAGAAGTTGGCGCGTCAATCGCCCCAGGACGTACCCGGTATGCTGGTCGAGCTGTGTACAAGGTACAAGTACAAGTCGGCTTCGACGTGCGCCAAGACGTACGCGCCGCAGGTGCTCGGTTCGGTCTATGCGCAGGTGCTGAGCTATGCAGACTTCACCTCGGCGGACAGCACCGACGCCCAGTACATCTGCAATATCGTGGTCGGTTCTTCGACGAGCAACTGCTCGCTGCCCAAGCCGAGGCATCTGGATGAAGAGTACCTCGACAAGTGGTTTGGTGGCAAGCGTACGCCGCCTTCGAACTACAACAGGAACGTCGGGGAGCCGACGAAGAACGGGAAGGATCTGCGCGTTCTGCACATGTCCGACATCCACGTCGACCCGCGCTTCTTCGTCGGCGGTGAAGCCGCGTGCACCAACGGGCGGTGTTGTCGAGCCGATGCGTACAACTCGACGCTTTCCAGCGGAAACTTCACCCAAGGCATGTTGCCGAAATCCAACATCAGCGAGAGCGCGACGTACTGGGGCAACTTCAAATGCGACGCTCCCTGGTCGTTGGCGCTGTCGACGCTGGAGGCGGTTTCGCCGTTGAACGGCGGCGAAGAGGTGGACATGACGATCCACACGGGCGATATGGTGGTCCACGATCTGGCGCAGTACATTTCGCAGGACCTCGTCAAGTACACGCATCAGAGTCTGTACGATTCGATCCGTGCGATGCTCGGCAAAGGACCGGTCTTCAACGCTATCGGCAACCACGATAGCAGTCCCTCCGACTTCGCTTCGCAGGGAGCGTTGCCGGATGGCAGGTCGGATCAGTTGAGTTGGGACTGGGACAATCTGGCGCGCCTGTGGGAGGCGGAAGGCTGGTTCGACCATGCTGAAGCGGAGCAGGTGCGATCGCACTATGCTGGGTACTCGGTTACGCCGAGGAAGGGGTTGAGGGTGATTGCGGTGAACACGGATTTCTGGTACAAGAACAATGTGTTCAACATGATCCACACGCAGAATCCGGATTATTCGGGGAGTCTGCGGTTCCTCACGGATGAGCTGTTCCACGCCGAGCAGAGGGGTGAAAGGGTATGGCTAGTCGGCCACGTTCTGACCGGCTGGGATGGAAGTAACCCGCTCGACAACCCGACGAATCTGTTTTATCAGATTGTGGATCGGTTCGCGCCGCATGTGATTGCGCACATCTTCTTTGGTCATACGCACGAAGATCAGTTCAACGTCTTCTACGCAAACAATGCGACGGAGAGAACGGCGGAGAAGGCGAAAGCGGTCTCGTTCATGGCGCCTTCGGTGACGCCGGGTAACAACGTCAACCCGGCGCTAAGGATCATGCATGTCAACGCGAGCACCTACGAGGTGATGGACTACCATCAGTTTTATACCGCCGTGCCGAGTTTCCCGGATCTTCCAACGACGTCGCACGGCCCGGTTTACGAGTACTTGTACTCGGCTCGGGCGGCGTATGGCAACTTTACAGCGAGCAACGTCAACTCGACCCACCCGGTGGAGGGTGGGATCTGGCCAAGCAATGCTCCATTGAATGGGACTTTCTGGGCAAAGCTGACCGAGGAGATGGCGGTCAGGAAGGAGCTGGTACAGCAGTTTACCGTGTATCAGGGTAGGAACAGTCCCAAGAGTCCAAAGTGCGTGACCGACGAGTGTGTCAAGGCCAAGATCTGCTACATGCAGAGTGGGTCGGCGGTGCTGGGTAAGCAGTGCATTCAGGGGTACGGGAGTGTGCAGTCGTAACTTAGAGCAGAACGTCGCCTCGGCTCATGTCACAAGTTTAGAAAGTCGCACAAAGACGTAGAGAATAGAAAATGGAGCAATTAAACCAACGATAACGAGAACCTAAAAGTACAACGAGAACTAGAAAAACGGGGGATATATATATGTACTTTTGCGAAATGGTATCACTTCCTAGCCGTCAACTTATCCTGCTCGACCATCGCCCTGATATCCTTCTTGAGGATCTTGCCCGACGCCGACTTGGGCAGCGCATCGAGCCACGTCAACCCGCGCAACTTTTTGTAGTTGGCGTTGACACGTGTGTTGACGAACTCCAGCAGTTCCTTCTCCAGCTTGTTCTTCTTGTCTTGATCCTCGCCGACCTCTTCCTTGGTCTTGGGGTTGAGCACGACGAAAGCCCACGGCAACTCGGTGCCCTCTGCGTCGGGTACGCCGAGCACGGCGCAGTCGTTGACGCGGTCTTCCTTGAACATCAACGCCTCGAGCTCGGAAGGGGGCACTTGGAAGCCGTTGTACTTGATCACGTCCTTCAAGCGGTCGGTGATGGTGACGTAGCCTTCCTTGTTGACTTTGACGATGTCGCCGGTGCGCAGGAAGCGGTCGGGAGAGTCGACCGACGGAATGAAGGTTTTGGCGTTGGCTTCGTCGTTGTTGAGGTAGCCCTGCATCATCTGAGGACCGCGCAGGCAGAGCTCGCCTTCTTGGTCGAAACCGACTTCGTTGCCGTCGAGGTCGATGACTTTGGCTTCGGTGCCCGGTACGAGCTGTCCGACCGTGCCGGGGAAGTGGTCGAGGTCCTTTGTGTTTTGACTGCAGACCAAGGGGGACATTTCCGACATGCCGTAGCCGTCGGTCGAGTCGATGCCGAGACGCTTCTTGACGGCGAGACGGAGTTCCTGTGGCAAGGAAGCAGCGCCGGAGCTGACTTTTGTGAGCGAGGAAAGATCAAAGTTCTCCACCATTGGGTGCTTGGCGAGCGCCAAAAGGATCGGAGGGACGACGAAGCAGAAGGTGACGCGGTAGTTCTGCACCGTCGACAGGAAGACATCGAGCGCGAATCGCGGCAAGACAATGCAAGGCGTACACGTGTGCAAGCTCATGAAACCCATCAGGAGACCGTAGCAGTGGAAGAGAGGCAGCAAGCCCATGTGGAACTCTCCACGGCTGAGACGAGGTGCCAAGTGCAGCCCACCGAGCTTGTCAGTGACGGTGTTGATCGAGTCGGCGGTGGTGTTCCAGGTCTGGGCCAGACGGGTGGTGAAGTAGCCACAGAGGTACTCGCGGCCGTGCTGGTACCAGTTGTCTTCGTCCAACATGGGATCGTTGGTGCGGTCCAGCATGGCGTAGGAGGACTGGATGACGTTGGCGACCATAGCGTAGTGCGAGAGCATCACGGCTTTGGGCCCACCGGTGGTACCCGAAGAGAAACAAAAGACGGCAGTGGTGGTCTTGGGGTCGACCTTGACATTGTCCAGCAATGCGCGGGTTTCTGGCAATTCGTCCTTGCCGACCTTGAGGATCTTGGTGATGGACGAGGCGTGGCTTTCCTCAAAGACGAGGATTTCGGGGACGGAAGAGAGGTGCTCGAGGCCGTCTTCGCCCTTCATGGCAGCCTCTTGAGCGGCTTCTTGTGTGGATTTGTAGAACGAGTTGTTGGTGATGATGGCGGTCGCCTTGACCATTCGGATCTGGTGAGCGATTTCAGCCGGCTTGTAAGCAGGGTTGAAAAGCGCCACGCTGGCACCGGTCATCATGACACCGAGAGCACAGGCAAGGTAGTCATGCTGGTTGGAAGCGTTGATACCGACGACATCGCCTTTGCCGTACTTGCGACCGGATTCTGTGGAGCCGGAAATGAGGGCTGACGCGAGGTTGGTAGCATACTCTCGCACCTCGACAAGCGACAATGGCTTTGCATCAGGACGACCCGAGACCTCAGGATCAGCGGGGAAGAGCAGCGGTGCGTTGGCTCGCTCTTTGCACGCTGGAATGTCGATGGGCTTGAAGAGGAACTCGGGGAGAGTGTAGCTGGTAGGGGCGGTGAACGAGTGGGGCGATTTGATGATCATTCTGTCCTTTTCCATGTAATATTTGCGCTTGTAGTCTTTTGTGGCTCCGCGAGCTACTTTGAGAGCGGCGAGGGAAGCAGCGAGGATTCCGGGATAGAGCACAAGGGGAGGTAGCGAGAAAGCAGCTGGACTGGATCCTGATCGAGTCGAGGCTGTAGAGGGGGTGAAAGCGTGTAGGTAGTCGGAGAGGTGGTATAGGGAATTGCGGAATTGGTCGATCATGTTGGCTGGATATATATCAGCGGCCCCTTGGACGGCGCTGAGTGCGGCACAGAACGATTGAGGTAGTTAGTGAGTGCCCGAGCTGGCCGGGCAGGCAACTTGGACCAAGCTAGAACAAGCTGAGTGAGCAAAAGCGGAAGAGCGGCTTGGACACAAGCGAGAGGCAGGCAGGAACAAGGCTTGAAACTTTTGGCCCTCGGTTTGATGGTACACAAACCCACTGCACAGTTGCAACCAGGAACGTCGATGCAAACGGCTGGATGCTGGCCGACACAGACTGGAAGCGCAAGGTGTCAAACTTTGAGTTTGTGAAGCGCCAAGCCCAAGCACATGGGAGGAGAGGATGGGCGCAATGATTGAAGGTCGAGACGAGGCGAGGCGAGTCGCGGCGGCAGCGGAGATTCAATAGTTAGGCGCAGGTATTGGGGATGTGCTGGTAAGTGAGGAGAGGGAGAGTGTCGGCGACGTTGCGTTTGGGGCAATGCACAGACGACGAGGAGGGATCAAGGTTTGAGGAGGCGGAATTGCAAAGTGTGGATGTGGAGTGCAGTTGGGTCTCGACACGGTAGCGAGAAAGACGGCACGGAAAGAGGACTTTGTTCGCAAGCCGCAAAGATCGGCAAGACAGGATCTGGACCAAGAACGTCGGCGGCGAGGATGGTGGGAGAGGAAATGAGTGAGTGGAGACGAGGTCGACGGTGAGATGGACGGATGGAGAATCAGCAAAGGTCGGATGGGGAAAGAACAAAGAGCGAGAGGCCGAGTTCGAGACAGTCGACGAGTTGTGAGTGAGTGTGGCTGCAGGCCCCGACTCACACTGTGCATGTCGCCTGCTTTTGCTTTCGCCTTGGAAAAAGAGGCGCTTCCATGCGTTTCAAAAGCATCACTCTCTCTCTCTCCCACGGTCCGCTACAGTCACATCCTTCCCTCTCCATCATATCACATTGACGCATTCGACTGGCTTCCACCAGCAATTCATCGTCATCGGAAGTGTGCCGCAGGATGATCTGCGCTGAGTGATACTGTATGTGTGGAGGATGCGATCCGAAAAAATAAAGCGTGTGATTGCGCGTTTAGAGCTGCAGCGTCGGCTCAACCGCTGAGCCACGCTCAACAGTGCCGTCCACGGCTGGGGAAAGCCGAAAGCGCCATCACAGCTTGGAGAAATCGGAATTGCCGAATTCCCACCTTTTTTTTTTCTTTCTCAAAAAAATGTGAAACCTGGCTTGCACTGTGCAGCGCGCACTGGCCTCTAATTGTCTCGATCCATCTTCATCCGTCACAATCGAGACTACATAGTAGCGTCAAATTCGACGTCGAGTCTCTTTCACTGCTGTTGATTGTGTCAGTGTCGAGGAACGTGAGGACAGCCAAGGAGCGACTATGTCCGCGTTTTGGCGTGAGCAAGTCAGTAAACATTGCTCGGCTTGCTTGCTAGAGGATGCAATTTCAACCAGGCTGTACACCGCTTTCGGAATGCGAAATCTATCTGCTTGGATCGACGCTTGGCGTTGAAGCGAACCAAAACTCAAGCTGATCCTCTCGCGCTCTCGTTCTCGATATTCGTCTGCTTTTCGTCGACTGAGACGCTCACTGCAGTCTCAACACCATGTACCACCCGTTGTGGCACTGCATCGCATCCAAGAATGTGGATTTCGCTAAGCGCAGCTACTGAGACGCGGGACTGGTCATGGTCTGAGCCACACTCTGCATACAATGACTGGATAAACGTTGATGGTGATGGTGAGCGCCAGAGCGGGGCTGAAATCAATGATCCACCATGCGTACTGTACACTCTGCATGGCAGAGAGTGAGGTCGTGGAAAGTAAGGCGAATTGACAGCCATCAAAGGATCGCCTGGCCGAATCAAAAGGTGTCAGGCACATGAGCCCTTTTTGCATGAATCTTGTCCACCATGGTGTCTCTACCACAACAAACCGCTGGTCAATCTGTTTGTCCCTATTGTTCTTTCAGAGACATCGACTTCCCACGCTTTTCCTCCAAGCGAGACCACAAGCAGCCTAACCCACCGGCGAAGCAGCACCTTTGCTCAGCACGGCGAGCGGGGCGAAAGAAACGATATGAGACAGGTTTCACCACCTGCGCTGGCCGAGCCGCCCATTCGCATTTCCAAACGCCGACACTCGCGGTGGGGAGCGAGCAGCAGCAGCTGCTAAGCGCGATCTTTTTTTTTGTCGTTGCTTCTAGCAAACTCCGACTTTTAGGCGAGTTCTGGAACCTGCTTAAGCGCCACGTTGATTTTCCACTCTCGCAGACGGCCTCTCGCCTTTTCCAGCGCCTTTTTCCGAAAGCGGCAATGGTAAGCGCTTTCTTCTTTTTGCCATTCTCCTGCTTCTTCTTCTCATCGTTGACGGGCGCGCAACTTCACACAGTCGATGCAGCAAAGATGTTGAGATTGTGGTGGAGCATCCCGATGAACGTCTCCCGATTCCAGGGATCTTGGTCTACTCGCCACGATACACAGGCTCCCGCTTCTCAGCAAACGCCTTCAACCCCTCCAATCGATCCTTGGTCCCCAAGATCGTCTCGTAGCATTGTCGTTCAAAGTCCAGCGCAGTCTCGGCGTCCATCTGTTCGCCCTTGTCGATGGCCAGCTTGGCGGCTCGAACGGCCAAAGGTCCTAAGAAGGTGTTGGAAAAAGGCAAAAAGTGTTAGATCATTTTCACACCTCCTTGACCGCTTCCGGAAAGCAACTCAAAGGCGGAGTTGATATCGACAAACATCTTTCCGTGCTCGTCATCATCCGCATACGACCTTCGTGCTCCACTCCGCTGGATCAGAGCTTGGTCGTCAGCTGGTCACCGCATGTCATGATAATCAGCCCACAGCGTGAACAAACACACGCTGGGCTGCAAATGGGTCCACCCTGCTGATCCAAACTTTTCGTCTGAGGTTCAAAACCCTACATGCGGGCCGGATAGGACAAGCTCGTACGACCACGGCCCCTACCTCGACGAAGCGAGATTCCGTCGACTCCGGTGTGCTGCCATTGCTCTTCCGGACGAGACTGCGACCTTGGCCAGAGCGGACACAGATTGTGAAGAGCGATGCGGGCTTGACAAGAGTTGAGTCGAATGTATCGGGCGAAACTTACCGTTCTTAGCAAAAGACCTGGCCAGCTGCACGCCTTTACTGAAAGCAGCTGTACCGTCTCCTTCCTGCGCAACGGTATCCACAAATCCGATCCTACTCGCCTCCACCGCATCTACCAGCTTCGCACTGAAAATAAGCTCTTTTGCACGAGCCGGACCCACAAGTCTGGTCATCCTACTCGTACCACCCGCTCCCGGAATGATTCCCAGCTTGGTCTCTGTCAGTCCCAACTTTGTCGCAGCAGGACCAGCGATTCTCAAATCGCACGTGAGCGCCAGCTCCAACCCACCGCCCATAGCTAGCCCGTCCAGGCACGCGATGGTCGGCATGGGCAGTCGCGATACGTTGGTGAACACTTTTCGAAGGCCGAGCAGAAACGCATCCACCTCCGGTTTCGACATGCCTTTGCGCTCTTTGAGATCTGCTCCTGCGCAAAAAGTGCCGGGCACCGAGGAGCGTATCAACAGCGTTCGAACGGTGGAAGATGTGAGCAACGAGGTTACGTGCTGGTCCATTTCGGAAAGAAGCGCTCGTGAGATGGCGTTCTTGGCGGGCGCCCGATTGAGCGTCAACACTGAGATATGCTCGTCGTAGGGTGAGGTCGACCCAAGCTCGGATTTGGCGATGTCGGAGAGCGGGGTGAGCGTTGCAAGTTGTGATGGATCGATGGCTGTCGAGTAGCTGCGGAGAGTGTTGCTGCAGGTCGAACGACGCAGTGTTGCGGCGATGACGCCGGCGCTGCCTAAGCTCGGTCGCAATGCCAGCATGCTGATGATGTCCTGAAGTGATGTTGTTGCTCGTCGATGAGCCAGTCTAAGCATGTATGAAGTGAGGGAAGTGTTGATCTCGACAAAGATAGAGCAGGACCGGTCCAAACGTTTACCCCGCACTCACACTTGCTGCGTCGCTGGCCCGAGCATCGCAACCGGTCAAATCGGAGACCGCTACAACCGAAAATCCGCTCGCAGCATCGGGTGTCCTTCTCGTGCCAATCGGGAATTTGAAATTCTGCCCTTCCTCGAAGCTTGGACCAACACCTTCTTCTCCAGCATTGTTTCGTGGAGCAC
Organism: Sporisorium iseilematis-ciliati; assembly: GCA_001748505.1. Taxonomy (NCBI): domain Eukaryota; kingdom Fungi; phylum Basidiomycota; class Ustilaginomycetes; order Ustilaginales; family Ustilaginaceae; genus Sporisorium; species Sporisorium iseilematis-ciliati. Next base: position 110,181 of record MJEU01000034.1, on the reverse strand, counting down.
CTCTTCACAAAGAACTTTCATCACAAACCCGACGCACTTAGAGACAATGTCGGCAGCAGACGAAGAACCGATCAACCAGAGCGACTGGTGGAAAGTCTACGGCGAGCCCGCCACCAAGCCGGGATCGATCACCGTCGACGAGCTCTCCGCTTGGTATGCCGACAAGACGCCTGGCAGGGACTTTGTCGTTGTGGATGTGCGACGCTCGGATTGCGACGTAAGTAGCACTCTTCTCACGTCCTACACTCTTACCGACGCTAACGCTATCTGCTTTCAACAGTACATCCTTCCTGGAGCAATCAACCTACCGGCACACACGCTACCAGCCACGATCCCTTCGCTACTACCCATGCTCTCAACGGTGCCGAGACTCATCTTCCACTGCAACTCCAGCAAGGGCAGGGGAACAAGAGCAGCAGGATGGGTTGCAGACGCGCTGGTAAAGATGCACACCGCTTCCGGTGCTTCCGAATCGCAAGCGCAGCAGAGCGTTGCACAGCAGGTGCTCATTCTCACCGGCGGGATCATCGCTTGGACTGAAAAGCACGGCAAACGACCGCTCGAGGCGAGAGGCCAACCGTGGGATGGCAAGTCCTTGTCTGCGATCCCGCTCTAATGACACCAATCTTCTGCCTGAGTGTGGGGTGTGGTGTGCGCTCAGCGCAATTGTCTTTATTTCGGCCCTGTCCTTCAGTCGAGTGATCTATACGATGTAAGCCGAGCTTAGAACTTGCCAATGAGCAAGTTTCCAATCATCTCACGAGCAGTGATCCAAACCGTGATACCAAAAGTTGGCAGGTCCAACGTCGAGCTGAGCACGTCCGCCAGACCGAAAGGAAGCATGGGCGGGATCCAGCCCTGAGCAAGCTCCAACGCCCAGCAACCGTCCTCGGGCATCATGTACTGTTTGACCGTTCCACGGCGCAAGTGGTGCACCGAACCGGCGGGGTAGTGTTCGGCTTTGAGCGCACCAGCGGGGAAAGCGTACTGGTTGCCGGTCAGGATGTTGAAGTAGTCATCCGCCTGTGTTTGACACAAAATTCAATATCCGTATCAGTATTTGTTCAGAACATAGAGCAATAGTGTGCGCGGAAAACTCACCGTATGACGACCAGTATGACCCTCGGTTCCCACGGGAGTACCGAAGAAGATCAAATACTCGGTCACCGAAGCATGAATGATAAACATACTACCCATCGCACCGCCGGCGTTATTGAACATCCATTCGGACTCGACGCTAAAGTGGTTCTTGTTGATATAAGGTGCCAATTTGGGGTCGGCACGAAGGTTGTCCAAAATCTCGTCAAAGATAGCCGTAGCATTGCCGGGGTGGTTGGCGACAGCGGTGGAAGCGACTTTGTAGATCTGCTTGTGGTCGAAAATGTAAAAGTTGGATCGGACGGAGTCGAGAGCTGCGATGAGGGCGCAGAAGCCGACGAGGAGGGCGGAGAGGACGACCCAGGTGCGTTTGGGTGCGGAGGAGGCACCATTGGTGGTCTTGTTGCTGCGAGGTCGGTGGGATGCCATGGTGAGAGACGGAGCAAATACAGAGGGTATAAAGATATGAAGGATAGAAGAAGAAGAACAACAACAACGTAAAGACAGTGATGGAAGCAACACAAAATGGTGGTTGACGAGAAGAAGGAGAGCGAGCAAGCGAGCAAAAGTGTTACTTTTTCTTCCTCACCTTTTTCCTCAGGAACCCAACACGCGGAGCTGCTTGGAGCGGAAAATCGGTCGATTTTTCGTCAATTCCGAAGCGACCTGTCAAAAATCAGACCACAAAAGGGCCTTGTCGGCGGATGCGTATCGCGGCTGCGGCACCGGTTCAGCAAGCCTGAAGGGCTTCGTTGCCATTCATGCAGCAAGACCTGTTGTGTAACGAGGCTCGAATCAGACCACTTCGTCGTTAGCAACCAGGACAGCCATTCGACGAAGAGCATCAACGGGAAGGGGTATGTATTGAACAATAAGATGCAGCAAAGAAAATAAGTCGGCAACAGAAATGCGATGCGAAAAAAGGGGACGCGAGAATCTACGACAACGAAAGATAAGGAATGGAACACGATCTTGCTCGTCATCAAGGCAGGAGGAGCTCATGCTACTCGCTGGTTGAGCAGGAGAATATTCTCGATGTAAGCTTCAGAGCTCGTCATTCTCCTCGAAAGCGTTGGGTTCGTATCCATTCTGCAAATCGTCTTCGAAAGCCATCAGACCCGATCCTTTACCATGAGCCAGACTATCAATCCGAATGTTGAGCTGCTTTGCTCTCTTGCGCAGAGCATCTCTGGTCCGCCACAGCTGCTGCAATTGCGACAGGAGCTGCTTCTTCCTACTCGCCGCATTGAGATCTTCGACGACGACAAAGTCGTCCTCGGCTTCGTCTTCCGATTCGGAGCTGGCGATATCGTCGTACTCGCGCATGCTCTGGGAGGAGTTTGAGGGGCGCCGTGTTGGTTTACGAGGCGCGTTGATTTTGGTGGTAGTAGAGGAGTAGCGCGCGAGTTGCTTCTCGATCTTGTCCTGCTCTTCGTCGAGGTACTGCAGCAGGTCGTAGATCTCGCGGCGGTAGTCCGGGAGGGACTTGCGCGGGTCCAGCACGTACTCGTCGGAGCTCGTTGGTGGGTTGTAGAGTGCTGATGCTTGGACGATGGATGTCATTTTTGGTGGAGATGACGAAGCAGTTCGCCTGGGTATATGGTTGCGAGAAGGAACAGGTGTTGATGATGATGGTGTCTACAGGAGGAAGGCTCAGGTCGTCTGATGGGCATCAAGTGCAACACAGCTCCGTGAACAGCGGCTCTGAACGAGATCTTGAAATTTTGGCTCAGGATGCATGCGCTTGCAGCTGTCACACCAAAGCCAGCCAAAACAGCCAAATCTCACGATTTCACGAGCAAAACCTCGCCTCTCTCAGCTGAGCTGAAACCACCCTTGAAAGACGATAACGAATTTCGCCGATCCGCTTCAACGTGTCAGATTTCGCACCTACGACTGCTCCTAATCAGCATGGTCGTTGACAGGCTTTGCATTCATTTGCTAACCCAGACATCGTACAAGCTCGTCCCAAGTAGGTTCTCCCGCATCCGCTTCGATGCCCTCGCTCCGCTTCGCAGCATCGAGCGTCTTGAGACAGGCCAAGTGCCGCATCGTCGGTCTGCCATGTGGACAGTTCCATGGCTGCTCGATCGTGCCCATGTTTTTCAAGATGCTGCTCATCCTGCTCTTGTTCAGCGCAGTGCCGATCATGATCGACTTCCTGCAGGCTCTGCTTGCAAACATGGCCCTCGCTTTGCTGCATCTGATCCCCTTGGCCGCTTCTGAGCCTGCGGTGATGTCTCTGAGCAAGTACAGCAGCTCTTCGAGATCCTTGACGCCGAACACGGTCGCTTTGCTAATGGGCTGAGCCACCAGCTTGATCCTCGTCCCCGGAAGCCCCGTCTCGGATACAGCGATCTCGAAGCCGTTGGAGAGCAACGTCTGCTGATGCTCGATTGCAACCAGCTCGTCGGAAGCGGAGAGCTCGAGCGGTCGTGGAACAATGAGCTTTTGTGAGCGAATCTGTGTGGTGAGCTGCAGAGTCTCAAAGTTGAACTTTTCGTCCGAAGCGTGCTGATCGACAATGAAGAGATCGTCCATCTCGTCTGAAGCGGCATCTGGTTGTGTTCGTCGCCGCGCGATGATGAAGCCGAGGTTGAATTGACCGACGACGTCCATGGCAGAAAAATCTTGCTTGTGAATGACCCGAGAGAGCGCTCGCTCGACCTGCGCTTCGTCTTGGTTTTCGACTCCTGCGCCTTGCAGTAGCTCTTCGTCCCCCGACGCTGGAAGGTCTTGTGGCGCTGACTGAGTTGCTAAGGCTGCCGCTCGGCGATCTCTTGCACGCTTCTGCAGGCGATCCATGCTGAACGAAATGACCTCATCGTCATCAACGACATCGTCTGTCATAACACTCTCGTGCATCGCAGCGAGCTTGTTGGACAGAGGCTCGTCCGCTGCCTCCTCAGCCTGGTCAACCTCTTCTCCGGCTCCGCGTGGATAAGATTCTGGCTCGTCCTCTGAAGATGAGACTGCGACGTCTGCCGGCATGACCATCGGCATAGACTCGTCGTCTTGATTTCCCGCTGCCATCCGCGTCGAGACGGGCAAATCCTGCTCGGCTTGTGTCCCAGGAAGCGCAAATGTACGCAGAGAAGCCAAGACATTTCTCGCTTCGGTCCGCGACCGTTCGGAGGAGGATGTGCCGATTTGACTCTCTGAAGAGGGTGCTGTGCGCTGCTTTTTGACAGGCGACCACGATGCTTGGGTCGTGTCGAGCACCTCGTTTACGTCCCGCTTCGAGGAATCTTGCTCCGGAGCGGAGGGTTCGGGAGCCAGAGACGCTGGCACGTCGGGTTCACTGCTGTCGTCTTCGAATTGCTCTGCGTGTCCTCGGCGGGGAAGCGGTGGGAGCGAGTTTGAGTCCTCGCGGTACTCGAGGTCGTGTGTGTCGGCGTGTCGCGATCTCGAAGCTGCCTGAGGGTCGATCTCTTCATCGCTCTGGTCTCCATCTTCGCCGGGATTTTTCTGCTCGTCATCTATCTCGTCATCAGAGGACTCAGCCGCAGAGTCCGGTGCAGAATCTTCGGCTTGACCAGCGGCCGAGGGCTCGTTGTCGGTCTTGTTTACGAACCCACTAAGCTTGGACTGTGCACTCAAGCTCGTGGCGCCGCTACCGTTGCGAAGCGAATGACTAGCTCCGTTGACGAGGAAAGTGGCTCTGCTAGGAGCAAACAGATCCTCGAGCGCTTCCTTCACCTTTTCGATTAGACGGCTCTCCTCATGCAGGAAGATTGTGCGTTTATCCGGACTGACGTTGACATCGTACGAGTCGGTGGGCAGTCTGAAATCGGCAATCACGAACGGAAAGTGATTCGAGTTGAACGACTTGTACACCTCGTTAAAGGCACGACTGACTCGGCCTGCTTCCCAGGGTCGGCCGTTGATGTAGAAGAATTGTCGATCAGATGAAGTGCGTCCAGAGCCGTAGACGGGCTTGCTGATGAGACCAACGACACGCACTGTGGATGTTTCGTCGCGTGATGCATTCTCGTCCTCATCTTCATCGCCGGTCGCCCCTGTTGAGCTGTGAAGAAGCTTGCTGCGAGACCTTGCAACGGAAAAGGTGAGTTCGAGGTTGAGCGGCATCAGCGTAGGCACCACCTTGGCGCCGAACAGAGCCGAGACATTTGCAGAGAGATAATTGTCCGCGTTGGATGAGTTGACGCTGAACTGCGGCGTTTTGCGACCACCTGCTGGGGTATTTGTCGTCGTCCATCGAACTCCCTTGGTGACGAGAGCGTAGGCTTGGAGCAGGTTTTGCGCCTTGGCATATTCGCGTTTCAGATTCTTTTCGAATTCCTTCCTGCGCACGGGAAGCGACTTGAAGAGGCCTTCGATGGTGATGGTGGTTCCTCGCTGCCTTGCGGCCCTGCCGGTGTCGCTCTCGACCTTGCCGGAACGGTTGAGTTGTAGGATGGTGCCCATAGGTGCCTGGTCAGAGGTGGCGGTGTGAATCGTAACCTTGGCTAGAGCGCAGAGAGAGGAAAGCGCTTCGCCTCGGAAGCCGAAGGTGCGTACGAGAGCGAGATCCGAGAACGAAGAGAGCTTGCTGGTGTAGTGCTTGAGAGCCACAGAGGCATAGTTGGAAGGGTCGATGCCGGTCCCGTTGTCGACCACCTCGAACGAGTCGGCACCGTAATCTCGAAAGTTGACCGCAATGTTGGTAGCTGAGGCATCGAGAGCATTTTCAATTAGCTCCTTGACAGCCGTCTGCAGATCCAGAACGACTTGTCCGCTGGTGATTCGATGGACGTCGTGGGAAGGGATGGCGCGGATAACTGAAGAGGAAGAACCTTGGCCGCCCGTTGAAGCAGCAGCGCTAGCCTGGACTTCGGTCATGATGGCCATCAGCTTGGAGTCATGGTGGTAGTGAGCAAGTCCCGTTGCAAATGCAGATGTGGGACTGATGAGATGATGGCTGAGTCGAGTTACAGTAGAGGAGAAGGCTGCGTCAGATGAAGTTGGTTCGGCTGCGGTGTTAATCTCGGCAGTGGCGTACAGCACCACCGCGTACCGCGTATTTTTCAATCTTGTTAGAGCGACGTGGATGGACCTCCACTTTCCGCCAAGACGAGCTGAGTTGGACCCTGAACGAGCATCCTCACCACCACCAACGACGAGCATCATGCCATCATGATGATAGCAACACACGAACCGACACGAGGATGAAGAGACATACGACTGCCAAGCTGGCTTCCACAACTGCACCATGATCGCCGCAGACGAGACGCGAAAGGGCGACCCTGCTCCGCCGCAACGCACCGAAAAGATCGACTCTGCTTCGTCCGACCCTTTCTTTCGCGTACGCCTGATCAACATCGACCATGTCTTGACAATACCGACTCCAATAGATCGCACACAATGCGCATTCAACGCCGAGGGCCAGACTCTACGAAAAGTGCCCATCCTTCGCATCTTCGGCGCTACTCCTGCAGGCCAACGTGTCTGCTTGCATATTCACAACGTCTATCCCTACTGCTACATCCCATACAAAGGCTCGCTCGATCCTGATGATGTGCTCCGATACATCCATCGCCTTGGCAGAGAGCTCAATGCTGCGATGGCGGTATCTCTTCGTCGAAATCCGGACGACCCAGAAGTCAACCAGTTCATCGCTGCAATTCACCTGTGCAAAGGCGTCAACTTCTACGGATATCACGTCGGATACTCGTACTTTCTCAAGATCTCCTTTGTCGACCCTTCCCACAACTATCGCATCGCCGCTATCTTGGAGTCAGGGGGAGTCATGAGGACCGTCTTTCAGCCTTTTGAAATCCACATCCGATACCAGCTCCAGTTCATGCTCGACTACAACATCTTCGGCTGCGACTATGTTGATCTGGACGACGTACGATTTCGGCTTCCCATCCCGGAAGGAAGCACAGTAGCTAGCGACGATCCGTCTCCGCTCGATTTTCGCAGCAAAATTTGGAACCGCAATTCAATACCCTACGCCCATGTCCAGGCCGAAGACGTGCACCGAGGAACGCACTGCGAACTCGAAGCGGATGCCAGTGCTCCGTGGATCATCAATCGTCGCCGACTCAAGCAGAGAGACATCCACAGCGACTTTGACGAGGCTGTCAGCGCTTCGCCAAATCAGAACATTCTCGTGCCGAGCTTGTCTGGCTTGTGGGAGGACGAAAAGAATCGACGTAGCGCAGCTGGATTGCCGCCTTCCATACCGACGGAGGATCCAGCTCGGGATCCGCGATCTTATGCGACGGGAGAATCTCCATCTTGGATGTCCGAAGATCGCATGCGACTGCTGCTCGAAAAGCGTCTTGTGGATGAGAAGCAGAAGACGCTGCCACGCGAGCGCAACGCGAATCACTTTACCGACCGTCCCGGCTTGGATCAGTACATCATGACTACTTTTGACGCGGTGGAAGTCTTTCACCCGTATCAGGACCAGATTCATGCTGCTGATCCCTACTCTCAGCGCACAGGTCCATCCGCATCTTCAAAGCTGTATGACCTGCAGTATGCCATCTCGCAAACGCAACGCGGCGATTCGGATGAGACGGATCCTACACAGCTGACGCAGGGGCTCAAGGAGGAGTCAGACGAGTTCGACGCAAAGTTCTTCAAGAGCCAAGAATTCAATCATCGGCTGCAGCAAGCCGAAAAGGAGGACGTTGCTGCCAACGTAGATCCGCCATCGGATCAAGAAGAGGATGTCAACGACGCGGATCTTGCCGAGCCAACCGATGGCCAACTTAACGGTCCCGGTACGCCTCGCAAATGGCAAAGGACGGACAGCTCGCAATCCAACATGTCGACTGGCAGCACTTTCAGCAAAAGTCCGTCGTCTACACCGAAGAAGCGGCGAATGGATGACCTACACGCCAACGATGCGACGACCCCCACAGCGAGCCCGTCCTCTAGACCGTCAAAGGAGTTCCATCAAGACAGCGTTCGCAAGTTCAAGGAAGCCAAACATGATCACTCGATTGCGAGTACGAACGGCAGTAATGGCAGTCGATCCGCCCGCAGTAAGGAGACCAGCCGCTCGACCAAGGTGAGATTTTCCAATTCGACCTCGCCGTCGCCGCAAGACAAGACACAACACGACAAGAGCCCATTGTCACTGAAGTCTTCAGCATCACCGAAGCGTAAGCGTCTTCTTACCTTTCATGAACCAGCACCTTCCCTGCGCACCGTCGTCGAGACCTTTTCCCTCTTTTCGATCGTCCGCCAGGTCCATCCTGAGCCCTTCTTCAGCGACCCGAACGACGTTCCAGCTCGTCCGAGAGAATACGCTGGGCGCATGTTCCAGTTTCAATCTCGCACGCTACCTTACCTGCGGCACTTCGAGCACTGGCATCAGTCTGCTGATTCTGTTGCGCAGACTCAGTCGGGTAAGGCGCCACGACGACGTCACTGGCAGTACGGGCCACCACCACCGACCATGCTCGAAGCTCGCGCATGGCGACAAAAGGAGAAAGTGGTCGAAAAGCAACGCTCCAAGCGGCGACGCGCTCGACTTCTTTCGCAAATCGAGAGGCTGACCCAGTCCAACGACTTCGGGTTCAAGATCTCGCAGCACAAGGCGACTACGCTAGTCATGCGGGACAAGCAGCACATGACGATACTCGCCGTCGAGGTGTTGACGACTACGCGGGGCAACTTGTTCCCCGATCCAGCCTTCGACGCCGTGCAAGCCGTCATCTATTCGTTTCAGAACGAAGACGAGAATCTGCAAGACACCGGAAGTCGACCAGACCTCCGAACTGGTCTCATCATCGTCGCCAGCGAAGACTTCAACATCGACCGTCTCGGACTCTCGCATCTTGCTCTCGAAGTGGTCGAAGACGAGCTGGAGCTCTTCAATGCACTTATCGACCTCGTTCGCGCATTCGATCCTGAGATCATCGTCGGCTGGGAGATCCATTCTTCTTCGTGGGGCTACATCATCGAGCGCGCCAGCAAAGAGTACGACTTCGATCTCGTCCCTCAAATTGGACGATCGATAGTACACAACACCGGTCGAGCAGGAGGCAAGTCGGACAACTACGCATATACCCAATCGTCTGCCCTCCGCATCACCGGTCGGCACACGCTCAATCTCTGGCGTCTCATGAAAGGCGAACTGACCTTGAACCTCTACACGCTCGAAAGCGTATGCTATCACCTGCTTCATCGTCGTATACCCAAATTTTCATACCAGACGCTGACGCAGTGGTTCAAATCCGGGCGCGCAGAACTCATCAGAAAGGCGTTGCTCTACTACGTCGATATGGTCGAGTTGGAGCTCGAGATCATCGCCGAGTCCGAATTTGTTTTGCGAACCGCCGAGTTTGCGAGGATCTACGGCATCGACTTCTTCTCTGTCATTTCGCGAGGAAGTCAGTTCAAGGTGGAAAGCATCATGCTCCGCATCGCCAAGCCGGAAAACTTTGTGCTCATCTCGCCAAGCAGAGCACAGGTGGGGAAGCAGAATGCAGCCGAATGCTTGCCGCTGATCATGGAACCTCAGTCAGCGTTCTACAAGGGTCCGCTGATCGTGCTCGATTTTCAGTCACTCTATCCTTCGATCATGATCGCGTACAATCTGTGCTACTCGACCTGCTTGGGGCGTGTTTCAGGCTTCAAAGGGACGAGCAAGTTTGGCGTGACCGACTATGCACCGCCAAAGGGACTGCTGAGTCTGCTTGAAGATCATGTTAATATTTCGAGCAACGGTCTGCTGTTTGTCAAGCCTGACGTGCGCAAGTCGCTTTTGGCCAAGATGCTCTCTGAGATCCTCGACACACGTGTCATGGTGAAAGGATCGATGAAGGGTACGAAGGCAGACAAGTCGTTCCAGCGTATCCAGAATGCGCGACAGCTCTCGCTCAAGTTGCTTGCCAACGTCACCTATGGCTACACTTCGGCAAGCTTTTCGGGTCGTATGCCGTGCGTCGAGATTGCAGATGCCATTGTGCAGACGGGAAGAGAGACGCTCGAAAAGGCGATGGACCTGATCAACGGCACCGAAGAGTGGGGCGCGCAGGTCGTCTACGGCGACACCGACTCGCTGTTTGTCTACCTTCCAGGAAGGACCAAGGAAGAGGCATTTCGGCTGGGCAACGTGATCGCGGACAAGGTGACGAGTCTCAACCCGCGTCCCGTCAAGCTCAAGTTCGAAAAGGTGTACCTTCCTTCTGTGCTGTTGGCAAAGAAGCGGTACGTCGGCTTCAAGTATGAAACGCTCGACGAGCGAGAGCCTGGTTTCGACGCGAAAGGGATCGAGACGGTACGACGCGACTTCCATCCAGCCATCCAGCGGATGCTCGAGGCCTGCATCCGGATTCTCTTCCGATCGCGCGATCTGAGCATCGTCAAGAGCTACCTTCAGCGGCAGTGGCGAAAGATTCTCGAAGGTCGTGTGAGTCCGCAGGACTTCATCTTTGCCAAGGAGGTGCGTCTTGGGTCGTACAGCGATAAGGTTGCACCGCCACCGGGAGCCGCGGTCTCATCTCGACGCATGCTGGCCGATCCACGATCCGAGCCGCAATACGGAGAGCGTGTGCCCTACATCATCTCGCAGGGAGAGCCAAGAGCGAAATTGAACCAGCAAGCCGTTTCACCAGAGGCGTTTCTCAAGAACCCTCAGCTTCAAATCAACGCATTGTACTACATCACTCGCACCATCATCCCACCTCTAGCGCGAGTGTTCAATCTGCTCGGCGCTGACGTGGAAAGCTGGTTTCACGAGATGCCCAAACCCAACAATGCGTACTGGAACAAGCGACCCACCGCGGCACTGCTTTCCGCTGTCGTTGCGCAGCAAGACGACCACAATGGTGATGTAGCAGATGAAACGCCCTCGTCATCGCCTAAAATAGCAGCAAAAGGTGCCAGCGCAGCGGCACTGGCGACACTCAACTCGCACTACGCTACCGAAACATGCCTGCTCTGCTCGGCACGTACGGAGTCGCTCGTCTGCCTCGACTGTCGTCAATCGCCCGGCGACAGCGTCCACGCTGTCTCGAGCAAGCTGCACAAGCTGGAAACGCAAGCTTCTGCGATTGACCGAATCTGCTCCACTTGCGCAGGAATGGAACGACCAGGCCCCGTCGAATGCATCAGCTTCGACTGCCCGTATACCTACCAAAAGGTGAAGGTGCAAAAATCGCTCGAAGACACTGCCCTCGTTCATACGTACATTTCACGCCTGCTCGACTCTGAACCACAACGCACAGCCGCCGTTCAAGACGCATGGACACCCATCACAGATGTCACCAACGAAGACTGAAGCTAGCAATGCAATGCAAACTGATGAAAATAAAACTACAACAATGTATGGTGAGATGACCGCACAGCGATCAAGCCTCACTAAGCGCCGCCGGCATCTTCTCCTTCGACCCCGGTCCCAGCGCCGCTGCGCCCCTCCTCGTCTTCCTGTTGATCGGCGAGTCGCCTCCCGTGTAGCAAAGCGTGTCGTAAATGATACAGCCCATGATCGCGCCCGAACACGTCGCCAGGATCGGCGTCCAAAGCCAGTACCAAGCATTGAACGTCCACAACAGCTTGGGCGAATATCCGACAATGTACAACATCAGCCTCGGACCCAAATCCCTCGCCGGGTTGACCGCATACGCAGTCTGCCAGCCAAGACACGCTCCGAGACCCCACACCAACCAGAGCAGCACCAGCGGCGCCAGCCCATCCGGCGGCGGAGTGTTCGACGAATCGCCAATCGCCAAGATGACAATGAGCAAGATAATACTCGCAAAGAACTCGTTGTAGAACGCGCTCATGCGCGTACTCGGCTGCCTGAGGAACTCGGCCGGATACGTCGTGAACAGGCTCGCCGTCACCTCGGTCTGATTCGGATCGACGACGCGGATCGGGTTGACGTACAGCCCATAAATGCAGAGCGATCCCATCAAACAGCCGAGGATCTGGGCAACGATGTAAACGGGAACCTTTTTCCACGGGAACTTCCTAAAGATCGCCAGCGCAATGGTCACCGCAGGGTTGATCATACCACCGGAAATGCCACCCGCAACCCATACACCCATCGCTACACCCACACCCCAACCGAACGAAATCGACAGATAGTCACCCTTCGCATTGGACGGGTCGTAGAGCTTCGAAACCACCACCTGGCAGTTGATACCGTTACCAAAGACCATGAGCATGAAGCAGCCGAGGAACTCTGCGAACGGTTCGCGTAGCTTATACCTGATCTCGGCCCATCGATTGGGAAACTCGTACTCGTCCTCGTCCTCTTCCCCGTCCACCCCATCCTCGCTATACCCGCGCTCCACCGGCTGAGGATCCCGCACCATCGTCGCTGTATCATTGCCATTCACCGTCAACGCCCCTTCGCTACCCTTCCTCGCAAACCCAGGCCTATCGTCATCCGTCGCCCACGCAGTCTCTGTATCGGACCCCTTGGACTTTTTCAGATCCGACTCCTGCGATCCTACCTCCACCTCGGTCGGCTGATCCGCAATCGCCTCCTTGACATCCTCAATGTGACCCTCGAAATGCTGCCTCTGCTCCAGATTTGCCTGGTGAACGTGTCGCCTCAGCTCTTCCGTCTGCCCTCGATTGACCTTTTCAAACTCCTCATGAATCAGCTCCCTCAGTTGAGCGAACAGTTGCGTCCTACCTTCCATCGTGTTGACATCCATCGACGCACGATGGCCCGACGCACTTCCACCCGCGATCGAAGGCGACCTAGTCCCGCTCCCGTTGTTGCTCTTCTTTGCGGCCTTTTCGGCTTTGTACTGCCTGTTCTGCTCTTCGGTCGGAAACGCGTGTCCAAGCCCAATCCGCCCAGTCGACCGGTTAGCGACACCCGACACGGTCGGTGCACCGGTCGTATGCCCCAGCGAGTAAGCCGGCTTCGAAACAGGCATCTTCTTGTAGTGCTTACCCGTCTTGACGTCCCTGACGACTTCGCCAGTGACCTTTTCGTGCGCGCCGACTTGGCTGAGCTCGTAGAACCCGCCACCGCTCTTGGTCGGGGTACCAGAGGCTGAGTGTTCGAAGGAGGGTAGGAAGATCTGGTGTCCTGAAAGATCGAGATCGAGCTGGCTGTTGTTGGCGCTGCTGGTGGCGCTATCGCGACGGGGGATGTTGATCTCCAGGGGCACGGCGACGTCGGCGGCTGTTGTAGCGGGGTGGTCGGCCGTGATGCTGGATCGACGGGAACGCATGGTGGGCGACGACCGTCTTCTGCAAAGAGGTGGATGAGGATCGAGGTGGTGTTGGTGGTATGTGGGGCCCTTTCGCGAGTGGAAGTTGGGTCCTTTTGAAGCTTTCTCGAACGGGCCGAGTTGCTAGGTGAGGGAGTGAGGGGAAGTCGGGGGGAGCAAAAACTTTTTCTGCGGTACCGTGTGGCCCTTGTTTGAGGGGCACCGGAACGGACACAGAGGTAGGGTGTTCCTGATTGTCTGTGTGCCACGCAGCTGTGCACGAGCTCGCCTGCAGTACACTTGGATGAAGTCGGGCTGGAGAAACGCCAAGGAGGACTGAGCTTCTACCCAAATGAAAGACCCAAGGATTGATCAAAAGGCGGAAGACCACAGCTCTCGACAGCTTGCGTCGACGATGAAGAAGAGGCGTTGGGCGAAGCGACCCACGAGAGGTTTGCGCCGTTACAACCGGGGGTCGGGAGACGAGGACCGAGTTGCAATGAAAGCTTTCAACGCTTACCCTTGCTGCTGTTGCTGCTGAGTATGGTAGCAAGCAAAGAAAGCAGCTGTGCACTCCTTTTTGTCTGTGCAACTTCATTCGTTGGCGGAACAATACCCTTATTGTTGCCACGTAGTTTTGCTCCGTCCGAGCTTCTTCTGTAGCTGCTGCTGCTGCTGCAGGGTCATAGCAGCACCATCAGTCATCTGATTCAGGGTGGGGAAAAAGCACCAAAAAAGTTTTGTGGCACAGCAGCGCACAAGCTTGTCGCCAAGATCGAATGCATTTTGGTGCTGCACCAGTGACGCGTTCCCGGCTAAATTGTCCCGTCTAGAAGTGCCGCGCGCTTTTTTTCTTGTTTCGAAAATATTTTCCGACACTTCCGGAGAAGGGCTCTGCGTCTGCATCACGTCGGTGTGGTCATTGTTCCCAGCGAACGGCTTTTGAGTTTTAGGGAGAAAAAGAAGAAGAGCTTTGCTTTGACCTTCTCGTGTCTCCCACGCAACCGCAGAATAAAGCTCGGGCGTCTAGGTTGGAAATCGTTGCAACCCTGTCGAAGAAGGTGGGGGAGAACGCCTTTGATAGAGGTAGGCGCACACAAAGCCTATGAAGGACAAAGCCTCTTTCCAACGGAGCACAAAGCCGGTGCCAAGGTACAAACGAGGTTTGGTTTTTGCAGCCATGCAGGTCAAAGTTTGTCACGCGGGTCTCCCACGCAGACAGAGTCTCTTTTCCTGTTTCGGCCTTATCCTTACTCTTGGCCGATAGCAGCACGACCTCGTTGATCTCTCGAGCGAAACAGCCACCTGGCCTTGCATCGGCAATCTACTCCATCGCTTAGATTTTTCCCTCTCGCTCTCGGCGCGGGACGCCACCTCGTAGCGAAATTGACCGGCGAGGTTCCTTTCTTCAAGCGGGGTTGGTGCTGCAAGGGGGTCCTACCAAAAAATCTCTCCGAGCTTCTACCGGGTGTCAAGCAGGATCAAAGATTACTCTACGCGAACAAGAGGATTTCGTGGCGTCGCAAACGAGGTGTGAGGGAGCTGCAGGTCGGCATGCAAGCCATCTCTGAGAAGCGGTTGAACCAATGATCACGTCCGAGAGTGCTTTAGCGCGCTATGCAGTCAAGCGCGTGAGCTTGCAGTTTTGATGGAGCGGACTCTGATTCGACGACGTACATCGGCGATTTTGCCGTGGGACCGGCTGTTTGTGTTCCGGTTTCTCGTGGCCTCGTGCTTGGATTGGATGGCAGAGGTGTGCGAGAAGCTCTGGAGCTTGTCACGAGGGCTCTGCACGGTCTGATGCAGAGGAGACAGACTTTCGGATTGGGGCCGGTGCCGAAGAGGCAAGAAAAAGCGTTGGATATGTTTGCGGAGCGGGTGTAACAAAGTAAGAAATTAGATGTGCTCCGAATCCCGAGCTCGAGATTTCGAACGCACGGTTCAAGCACAACGACCCTTGATCTTCTTGATCTGCTCAATCTTCTCCCATCATTGTTTCTTCCTAGCGATCAGCTCTGTAGCATCATCAGGCAGGCACATCGACCCACGTAGCGACGCAATGACATCACGGCGGGTCACACTGTGATATCCAAACGACAATCAGAATGTCCAACCTCGGCCCTCTAGCGCCAGACCATAACCCCTTTGCGGACGACCAGGACGAGACGCACTCCCACTCCATACCAGACGCGGCCAACAAGGCTCTGGCCAACTCTTCGAACGGTTCTCACCACGATGCTGTCTCAAACACAGACCTCGCCAACCTCCAACAGCAACACTGGGACGATCAGGACCAGCACCTCGATGCGCTCTCCGCCTCGCTCAATCGTCAGCACGAGATGAGTCTGCAGATGAACGAGGAGCTAGAGTTGCACCAGGAGCTGCTGGAAGAGTTCGATGGCGGTGTCGACCGCACAGGGCTGCGATTGGGCGGTGCAGCGAATCAGATGGATAGGTTGAGAACGAGTCTGAGAGATCATGGTGAGTTCGATGGCGAGCGTAGAGAGTTTGAAAGGTGACGATGCTGACGAGTGGAAAGGGATTTGATTGACAGGTATGGTCTGGGTTCTCGGTGCTCTTATAGTGACACTGATATTGTTGATAGCCTTCTTCAAGTGAGGTTGACGTATGGTAGATTCCCGATGTGGTCTCCGGTGGATCGGGTCCAGCATCGTTTTCGACCTTGCGATTCACTGTCATCCATGTGCATCATTCTATTCTCCGTTCTTTTCCCGTGCTCCATTCGGCACCCCCGAGACCTTTTATGATATCAAAGCTCAGCGCCCACCAACGCCGTCCTTCCCCGTCGTCGATAGAGGGCACGGAACTGAGCGTCAGCCACGGATTCGGCCCGATTGTGGAGAGTCAACGGGTGTCCAAAAAAGTTGTTGCCGGAGTTCCTCGTACGGGCCAGGGTTCACCGACGTATTTCTTTCCAATTTCGTCATTTAGCAGCCAAATGCCTTTCTCTCCTGGAAATTCCTTTGAGAAGAACGCGCGCGCCAAGCGTGCTTGAACACATGCACAGCCCTCTCTCTCTCGCTTGTCGCCTTGGAGAAAATGACACAGAGACATCGCTTGGCAAGCGGCCTCCAACGCAGGGTTCAACGCGAAGGTGAGCGAGTATTCCCTTGCAGATTGCAGGCCTTCATGCCGCTGTTTGTCTTTCCCCGCTTGGAGGCGTTTCGAATATCGAGTGGGACCGCTTTTGTTTTTGCTCAGGAGTGGGTGGCTGCGAAGCAAACATCCACTCTTGTCGTTGCCACCGAGTTTCATCGATGATCGGCACACAGGCACACAGCATGGCTTATGATGAGGCTTGCGGTGGTTTGCGGTGGTTTGCGGCGGTCTGCAAAACTGCAGGGTCTAGGCAAACCTTGAGCGAGAAAGGGTGTCACAAAGCGCGCACAGCTCTCCGCGGCATTGCGTTGTCTTCGCTTGTGTCGCCCCTCTCTCCAGTTCGCTTACCATTTTAGCCTCGCGAACAAGCAGCATGACACTTGTCCCCGCATTGGCCTCTTCGCTGCGAACCAAAGGTGGTCCGGTCCCACTCATCAAGCCACGCTAATCTCGCAGCTTCGGCTCGATGCCCTGGTGTGGGAAAACATGAATCACAGAATGAAAGAGGAAATGCGTGCATGAGGTCCCGCCTCGAAGCTGAGGAGAGTCGTGTCAACTCCGATCCCGTCATTCCGTTGCGTGGCCGTGTCTGTCTTACCCTTTCAACTCCGCTTTCCCCATTGCTTCTTCTCGTCCTTATATCAACGACTTCGGCGTCCCGAGGGCAGATCATTGGCTTTTGAGGATCTTCACTACATCCAACTTGGAGCTCGACAGCTACCTATACCGTCTACCACCACCTCTCGAACGTAGCCCAACATGTCGGCGGCAATCAGCGCTTCGTCATCACCGTGGAGCACTTCGGACGCTCAGGACAACGTCTGGCGTGGTCCAGCAGCATCGTCATCAACACTCGCTGTCAGACCAGCAGCATCGAATGTACGCAAGATCAGGAGGAAGCCGGTGCCAAGTATACCCGCAGAGCTTTTGCTGCATCCATCGTCCTCGAGCATCACTCCGAGTGCAACATCTCCCAGGCCTGCACTGGTGGCGAAATCGCTCAACTCTCCAGCACTATCAGATACCACCCCGACACAGGAATTGCAGCCTAGCGTAGTGCTCACCTCGTCACAAAAGCCACAGCGACAGTATTTGCTCGACATCGACGCTCCTTCCACCTCCCAAGATTCCAGCTGCACCAAGGACGACTCTGTTCAGCGCCTCCTTCGCTCAGCTACCATTTCGCCATCCACCGCATCTTTCCGAACGAGGAGGTTGAAGTGGATGCAGGATAAAGAGGAGCATACCACAACAGCATCGTCATCCACCCTCTCGCCGCGTCAGCCGACGTTGAGTCGTAAGACGAGTATCTCGGCGCACCTCAAGATGTCTCTGCGCAGAAACAAGGTCGAAGAACCGGCGACGGCCGAGATCAGCATTTCAGGGCCGACCAACTTTGTCCACATTGCTACCGGTGGTGATGGTGGTCAGACTGCGCCCAATGGTGCTGCACTGAAACGGGCCTCTACGGTTTCTGCTCGTTCTGCTCGTTCGAATTATTCTGCGGAAAGTGGGGCGTCGGCGGAGGACAACGAGGATAAGCCGCTGTACACGGCGGCGGCCAAGTCGCCTTTCAGGCCGTTGAAGTCGATCCGTAGGCCGAGTAAGCTTTCGCTCGACAAGGCGGTACTGGATATACCCGCTGGACAGACGAGCCCCAAGGATAAGAGGAAGGCGATTTACGCTGCGCCTGGATCGGTACCGGTTGTGTTGGAACCCGCGTCGCCGGGTAGAGAGCACATGTCGCCCGAGCCGGAGTTGAGTAGGAGTCCCAGCTCGGGTTACGAGAGCTCGGAGGCGACGAGTAATAGGTCGAGTCTGGCTTCGTTGAGTGAGTTTAGAAGGTTTTTGGATTTCCCGGACTTGTCCGTGGGGAAGGCGAGGGAGGAGGGGGAGGGGGAAGAGGTGGATGTTTGGGCTGATGCGAGGAGTGGGCCGATTGCCGTGCGGGGGGTGTAGGTGGTGGAGCGGGGTGAGGGAGGTGGTTGAAGAAGGTCTTGTTACATACCCCAGAGCTCGGTTTGATTATGCTTTCGTCTTCGTGGACCATTCGTACCTGTTGGTTTCGCTGTCTGCTCATACCATTCGTTTTCGCCCTTATCGTCAGCTCATAGCACTTGGTTTCGCCTACGTTTTCACTAGTTTGCATTCGTATTGCCTTTTATGTTTTTTCATGTCGCCTTCTTTGCATTTGTGGTTTGCTCTCGTCTTCATTTGTCCTCTGGTTCTCTTGCAATGAATACCATCGTTCTGAACTACGTCTCTAGCAAGCTGTGGTGAGGAGATTGGCTGCACTGTGTCGCTTTGAATCGTACGTTGCACTCACATCGCAAGAGAGCGAACGATCCCGAGGTGACCAGATCTTTTAGCGTTTTGCGTTCGATGTCTTTGAGCCCGCATCGTTGAAATTCGGCGAACGATTGTGTGCTGAGCAGATTGTTGGATGTGACGTTTGTTGTTCTGATCCGGCACGTTGCGATCATGCCGAGCTTGTTCCAACATTTGTGATACTGAGCGAGTGCTTGAGTGGACAGCAGATCTACGCCTGCCGTACTTGCCTTCTGGTGCAGCGATTTGCGTTCATACGAACCATGCCGCGCCGTCTCCGATTGAGCGACCCGTTGCAGTGGTGAACAGACCCGTCTTCGTCATACTCGACTCGTTCAAGAAACGTTCTGTATACAAAGCGACCATTGCAGCTGCATCTCAAAGCAACGAGTATGGATGCGCTGAACAGAGCCATGCTTGCCTTCGCTGTTCCCGGGCTGCGCTGGGCGACGCTCGGTGCGGGTCTTGTCTCCACGATACTTTTCGACTCATGACCATACATGCTGATGGGAGGTGAAACGATACTCGAGTTCGCTTCACGTCTAAAGTACAAAGGATCCTCGGTGGGATTAGAACATGTTCCTACGCCAAGGGCTGTTGTCTTCGGTCTGTGCTCCGTTGGAGTGCGACCTTGAGAAGCTATTCGTCCTTGTGTTGTTCTCCGCCGCCATTGCGTTTCTCGCGAACGATCGTGGTGACAGCAGCTGTTCCGGGTACGGGCTTTCTGGCGTATGCGGGATCCATGGGCTCGATGGTTGATCCGCAGACCCGTGCAGGTGGGATCCCGCCGGTCGTCTTCCCAACGTCGGCAGGGGAACAGGATCGAACCCAGACCCCACGCTACGCTTCTCCGTCGAGCTGTGACCCTCGGACGACTGATGAGCTGCTTCGGACGTCGTCTTGCTCGCGAGTTTCGGCCAGTGTCTCTGCATCTCGAGCGTTTCCGGATCGGGATTGTCGGAAGAGTACCGTGGTGAACCGCCTTCCCAGGTTTCGTCGACTTCTTCCATGCGTGAAACCGTGCCGACGGTGACGGTGACGCCGTTGCCGTCAAACTCGGTGGGGTCGTGACGCGAGTGCGAGTGGGTGGTGCGGTTGTTACCCCACGAGATGTGCGAAGTCTTCTCGGGTGGGGAAGGTATGTCGCTAAACCCGCCTGGATTGGAGCGCGCTTGGAGGACGTACGAGTTGACACCGCCGGCGTGGGTTGATGCGACACGGCCTGCGCCACTCAGTCCAGCGCCAGAGAGGCGTCCAGCACGCGATAGAGGTGCGCCCGAGTTGTCGCCAGAGGGAGAGGCGGTCGAGTTCATGATCTCGTTGATCTTGTTTGCGTTTTTGGCGGTGATCAAGGATGCCTTTTTGCCCATCTCTCTGAACGCCGCCGCAGCAGCGATGGGAGGGATGCAGAACACCAACGCGGTACCGAGCACCTGGTACGAAGGCTCGTTGAGACTGAAGTACGTCGAAACGAAAAAGATGTCGGTCGCCAGTTGCAGGACGTAGAAATGAAATCCTTGGCGGATCAAGAAGCTCGACAGACTATGATCGTTCAATCCGCTGTACAGCTGTTGCGGCTTCTTTTGGCGGATCGCGCCCAGACCGCCGTCCAGCAAGCGATGCAGGGTTAGCAGAAGCAAGACGATGTCGAGACTCATGCTGAGCGACTTGTACACGACGTTGGCGACGAGCGTGCGAGTCAAGTGTCGTCGAGTATCGTAGGCGCAAAATTCCGTGTTGGGAATACGATAGCCCTGACCGTAGAACGGGATGCAAACAGCCGAAGCTGCGAGCACGATCGCATAGTAGAGCGAAAGAGGAAGCACCACTTTCGGCTTCCATGCGTACAGAGCCATGGTACGCTGTACAAACACCAACGAGACCGAATCCAGCAAAAACAGGCTCAAGACGTTGAAAGCCCACGGCATCGCTTCGCAGTTGTCAAACTTGAGGGACAAGAACAGGACGACTAGCAGCAAGCAAGTGACGGAGAGGTAGCGGCAGCAGAGGTAAGCCACGCGGGAGCTGAGTTTGGCCGGCTCGGTCCAGCCAGGTTTGCGAAGGAGCTGAATGTCGAAACGAATGTGGTTGAAGAGCTCCATCGTGGTGGCGCCGAGACAGAGACACATGATGATGAGGAGCACCATGAACGACTTGCCGGCGGAAGGCGGGATCACGTTGAAAATGACCTCGGGGTCGGGTTTTGTGGCGGCAGCAGCAGCAGCGGCTGCTGCGGTGGCGGCGCGGGGAAGCATGGCTGCGCCATCGAGATGGGGCTGAGCGTCCATGTTGATACTGACGTGGAAAAAATGGTCGAGGTCGTTGGACTGATTGTACAAAAACAGACTGACAAGTTCACCAGGTGTCTACGACGACATGCAGATGATGAAGCCGCGCAGCGAGGACCTCGTCTTGTGCAGCTGCTGGTATACCTGCAACGACCGTGAATTGATGTCTAGAGGGCGATGCTGTTCTTCGGGACAATGAGCGCAAGCTATGGTAAAGACAAGGGCCAAGAAAAGAGGGAGAAGCTTGTTCGAGAACGGAGAACACCGTGGTGTGACTTTATATACTTTGGACAATGAAGTGCGGAGTTTTGCCTTTGCAGTGTGGCGCTGTCACACGCTGACAGGCAGCTGCATATGGAGTCAATTCGGGTACGCCTCATGAGATCTGGGGCGCACACACAGTCAAGGCTCGATGCTGTCAGCAGTGACCGAGTCTCTCTCACACCTTGTTAGCCGTGCCGACGTCGAAAGAGGAGGTAAATTGACAGTCACAGTGGCGGTCAGCGTCGGCGAGCTGCACCAAAAACTAGGGCCTGTCCAACTTTTCATGCAATGCAGCTAGCACGCACGAACGGACGGCTCGGAAAGGGCTTGGGGCAGTCACGGAGAGGGCTTCCGGTTGTACAGTACTGCAAGTTGGTCCAGCTCGGAGCGTTTTCTGTTGCAAGTGAGCTAGCTGCCCGTGATGCGTTGGTTGCTCGAAGCGGAAAGCAGGCAGCGAAATGCGACGGAATCGTCTTCTTACAGCGAGCTGCCATGCAGGCATACAAGCGAGGTGAGCTGCAGATGCAGATGCAGAAGCTAACCAGATGTCTCAGGGTGTCTTGATCGTGCTTCGCAGAGTTGCAACCACGAGAGAAGCTTTGAGACCAAAGGGCCGTTAGCACCGAGCAAGTACAGGCTAAACTGAAACTTGTTCAATTAGCGCCGAATGAGTTGAGAGACCCACACGTCCCAAAAATTTTGCTGGATCCTCACACCTCTGCCTCCCCCACTCGTCGACCCCCTGTGTCTCACATCTGCTAGATTGGAGCCTGAGTAGCGTGCTCGGCTGCTCTGACGGTGTTCAAGTCAAAGACTTGCTCACTAACTTAGTGTCGAAGCCATCGGCTAGCGGGGACTGACTGTCAGCGTGCTTGGGACAGTCTCGAGGAAAGCGCAGAGGCCATTCCGTCGGATCAGCGAATGAGGAAAAAGCGGGGTGCTTCGACAAGAGAGAGAACTCGTGGCCTTTCGTCGGCAGCACAAGTCTCATTGTTCTTGGCTGCTGTCACCAAGTCAGACCATTTAGACGCCGTCATCTCGTTGGCCACAAATCCACTTTCAACAGCTGTGACAGACTTGTCGGTTCCGTTCAGGTTTTAAGCATTGCATGGTACATGCGACGTTCTGCATGACGGTTTCTTTTTCGACTCGCTTAGCGTTCGGCGCACCCACGACCGTGCTACCCACATGATTGGCAACATTTCACACTCCGATTCAGGGTAAGGCCAGCCACCCCCGCCTTTTCAGAGTGGCAGCCCTTCTGTTTGACTTCAGAAGCCTATGATCGATGGTACAGTCAAAACCGTCTTGGTCTCTGGGTCGGCATATGTAGTCTTTGACCGTCGGTAGTATTCTTAGCCTGTGCTGAGTAGAGCACAGGCAACCGACAACCCACTCTTCCTCGCCGCAGACTAGGACTAGCTCGGAGAATACCGAGCGGTTGCTACCTTCGAAGCTGGCTGCAGAGGAAGCCCGTTTGGTTTGAAAACCCACGCTAGCAGTCCATTCTCGGCTACTGTAGTGGTTTGCAACAAGCGAACCAATTAATGGACAGCACCAAAAATTTCTCTCGCGCTCTCTCTCACCTCCGTCGGATTGGTCGTCGGTGACAGGTGCGAATCCCTTTCCTGTCACGATCCTCGCTTGCGCAGACAAAAGGCATGTCATGCGCCTCTACGAGTAGATCTGAGACCGGGTTTCGGAGCAGGTGGGAGTTCGTGGTTGGCAGTCTGAAGCCGCTCGATAGAGTGCAGTCAATCGATGTCGCCTCATTGTTCGCTCCCCGAGGGTAAGCAATTTGAGCGCCCATCCGGCGGACAGCACACACCGTCATCGGTGACTTCGGTGCCCATCTGGCCGTTCCACGGTGCTGGCTCCATTCAAGACGAGGGTGCATTGTATTCATTTCGGCTTCAAGCGTTTGTAACTTTGTTTGGATCTCGCAATGTTGATTAATCTGTTGCTCACAGGCGCTGTCCGTGCTTCATTTCAGGAAAAGCATGGGCTGAATCGGCTTGACAGAGTCTAGACTGGAGGGCCGAACGCTGTCGCACTCTATGTATCGGTCAAGTCCATGTGCAAGGCATATGTGAGTGCGGCAATGCAATTCGTGTGTGTGGCTTTCGGTAGCAAACAAAAGCCACCTTCATGTTTGCGATGCGGGTGCGCTCGAGAACAGATCGGTGATCTCGAAAGAGATCGTCAGCCAGCATCATCGCTCGCGTGTCAAAAAAGCATTCCGTGAGTAGGACCCCTTCGTTCCTCCGGCGGATTGCTGCATTACAAGACCGGCCCCATTGCTCCCAAAGAAAGGTTCGACGTGGGTTGCCTCGCAGAGCAAGAAAGGATAACAGCCCCGGCAAACCACGGCGTCGGAGAAGCGCGGGCCAACTGCGGAAGGCCGAGCGGTTTTGCACCCGGCAGGAGATGCGTGCGGGGGAACCTTGACCTTTTTTCTTCCAAGCCGGGGTCCGTGAGCGAGCGTCAGCAACATGTGGAGGAAGAAGGGTCTTTTTGGTGTAACCGTCACTTCGTCCTCATCCACCATCAAAGCTTCCATAGACATCATATACTAGAAGGAGGCGATTCGTCACCATGTCGCTACCTAAGCCCCTCTCCGACGCGCAATATGGAGTATCCACGGTCACCCTAGAAATCCCGCTCGCCGAGCCCATCAAACAAGATTCACCCACACCGTACACACATCAAGAAGGCGGTGCGACCAAGCCAGTCCTCACCACCGACACCGTCTTGCTAACGATCTACTATCCGACTCTCAAAAGCGAAAAGACGGACGGTCGCTCACTCGACTGGCTTGAAGCACCTAAGCTGCGCTCGATCGGTGGTCTGCTCAAGTATGCGGGCATCTCCAAGTATCTCGCTCTGCCTATCATCTTGCCTGCATACAGCGTCGTCGGTCAGAAGCTACCCGTATCCGTCGGCGCTTCGATTGTTACAGATGCGCCCTCGGATGGCTTCCCAGTAGCCGTTTTCAGCCACGGTATGGGCGGCACAAGAACGACTTACTCTGCATACTGCACGTCTCTCGCAGGTTCAGGCATCATCGTTGCTGCTGTCGAACATCGAGATGGTTCTTCGGCGTCGACGACTATCCACCATTCTGTCACTAAAGGTGCTCAAGGATCGTCCGGCCTGTTCAAGTGGTTCACTAGCGGCCCGAATGGAGTGGAGAACAAGATCTACGTGCGACCGGACGAAGTGGATGGCAAACCGGAACCGTTGGACTTGCGTCGTGCTCAGGTCGAGTTTCGTCGTCGTGAGGTGCTTGCCGCTCTTGACGTCCTGAAAGGTATCAACAGCGGCAAAGCGTCAGCGGAGACATGTACTCGTTCACATCGAGAGGACGCAAAGACTCGCGAACGTCGTTCCAAAGTGCTAGCTGGTTTCAGTGGCAAGCTCAATATGCAAGACCCTTGGCTGATCGGACACAGCTTTGGAGGTTCCACTGCGATTCAGACACTCCGCCATACCGACTGCCCCTTCGGACAAGCGCTCGTGCTCGATCCATGGGTCGAGCCTGTCCCGATCACCGGTATCGACGTGGTACCGGTCAGCAAGCCACTCTACACAATCAACAGCGAAGACTTTACCCAATGGAAGTCGCATATGAACGACGTCACTACGATCTCGCGCGAGTCGAAAGCTAGCACGGGTGGCAAAGGCTGGCTCCTGACCATTGGCGCTGAAGGCACCGAAAAGAGCGATGCGGCAACGGCAGCTGCATCAGCGCAGGTTGGACCACCGTCGAGACTCGTCATCGTCCACGACATGTTTGGTACGCTCTTCGGCCTCTCGGCTTGCATCGAGGCGCTGACCTCGCTCTTCCCAGACCAGCTAGAGGAAGCCCAAGGCGTACCCAAAATTGTCCCCGAACTCGTCATCATGGACTGGTTCCACGGCACTCAGCGCGATTTCACCTACTCGAGCGTGTGTGGCCAGTACAAGCCGATCGGTGAGGTGTTCAAGGGTACGCTCCCGCGTGTTCTGCTTCAGGCGGGCATCCTGCCTAAGAAGAACGGCAAAGGTAAAGCCCTCACGCAAGCGGGATCTTTTGCGGATGACGGGCCGGCAGAGGAGGCACTCGAAAACCCATTCGACCCGATTGTGGTCGAGACGATGATGGGCGCACTCAAGAAGCTTCAACCGCGACCAGGCATGGTGGATGCCCTCACCAAGATCTATCGTGATCGAGATGGGAAGGGACGTCTGCCGCCAGGAGTTGACAAGGTAGACGTGTGGGCAGCCACGAATGGATCTTTGGAGCTCGGCAGGTCTTCTTTCCTTCGTGTGCTGGGAGACAGCGACGGCGCCGACCTCGACAGCGAAGCTGCTCGTTCCGGTCGTACTGCCAAGCACAATTCCATTGGAGCCGGTGTCGGTCTCTTTAGCTGCGACGAAATCGGAGCAGCCAAACCAGACCCCAAAGTCTACGCCGAAGTGCTTCGCCGCATCAAAGCCGAACCCCTCGACGCCAGCGCCGCCAAAAAGGAGTATCAAGGGATCTGGTTCGTCGCCTCGCACACCTGGGACACTTTTGCCGCTAAACAAGCCGGATTCCGCACAGCCTGGGTCACGTACGAAGAATTTTATTCCTGCCCTTCGGTCTACGGCAAACCCGACGTGGTGGGTAGAAACCTCGAAGAGATCGCTGAAAAAATCCTCGCTTTCGAGCGCGATCTCGCCGCCAAATCTCAGCCCGTCAAAGGATGGACGTATCACAAGGACTCACAAGAACAAGCGAACAAGGCGAGTCAACATACGTCGTTCTCCGACTTTCCCTTTTTGCTGCCTAACATGCCCAAGTTTGTCGGCACTGTGCCGTCGCAGAGTATTCTAGAGGTGAACAGCGAGGTGACAAAGCGGATGATTCTGCAGGGCAAGAGGGAGGAAGAGGATGGCGTGTTCACGGGGTTGAAGGGGGATAAGGATGGACAGGATTGGAGGGTCTGGAAGGAAGGTAGAGCGAGACCGAAGGAGTTGGATGCGAGTGCGGTCGGAAGCGATGGGGGTCGATTGGGAAGGCTGATTGTTCACGCGCTCTAGATGGCGTTGCTCATACGAGTAGACTTTATGTTTGGATAGATTGGAATAGAGCATCCATGGACTTGCAGCGTATCGACATGACGAGGAGGAGCAGCTTTGAACAAGAGTGAATCGGGCGCATCATCGTGTGATTGAGAAGAAAAGGGCGGCCGAGATCCCGTGTGCCGAACTGGTGGCCGAGCCGCGTGCTCAATTTTCTTAAATTTCCTACTTTTCTGATTTGAATTTGCCGAGTCTGTGCCACTTCGGAGTTGGCCGAACGCGCGACCCTATCACGAATATTGAGGTCCTAGAGACGACAAACTGATACGAGATTTGCATATGATGATCAACGGGATATGGTTGGCAAAGTACATATAGACGGCGTGTGGGGCTCCTCCTGAGGAAAAGAATGGCGTGGGGAGCATGACAAATGGAAGCAAAGATGGTGCGATCAACTGCCAAGGCTTTCGGCCCATTTACCGGTGCAAATCGACAGCGTTGGAAGTGTTGGTTTCGCGCACACTCCGCTTTGAACGGAGTCACACAGTCTTCTGGTTGATCTTCGTCTTTTTTTCCTTCCTTCTTTGCTCTCTCCTTCCTACACCATCCTACTCCTCCTCCTCATCCTTTCGCTCTCCGTTCGCACTAACCACAAGAATGACTGCCATCGCTCTCGACCAGTTCGACGCTGTCCTCGGCTCCACTTCCACCGAAATCTCCTCGGTCGCTCTAGGCGGACGTATTCTCAGCACTTCGGACGAATGGTTTGCGCCTGCCTCTTCGCTGCTCAAGGTCGGCCCTGCTCCTTCTATGAAAGGCCAGTTCGGTCCCAAGGGTGCCCTCTTTGACGGCTGGGAGACACGTCGTCACAACCCTACCTACGACTGGGTGATCCTCCGCCTCGGCCCCAACGCAGGCGGTCATCTCGTCGGCTTTGACGTCGACACTGCCAACTTCAACGGCAACGAAGCACCCGAAATCTCGATTCACGCTCTCGCCTTGACGCCGGAAGAAGAAGCTGAGGCTGGCAACACGCTCGCAGAGAACGACGAGAGGTGGGAAGTCGTGGTTCCCGTCTCGCCATGCGGACCTTCGCAGAGGCATCTGTTCAAAGTGGCAGAGGGTAAGGGCGAAAAGATCTACACGCACATCAAGCTGCACATGATCCCGGACGGCGGCATCGCTAGGTTCAGAGTGTATGGTGTGATTCCACCGCCGCCTGTCGGACAGGGTGAGGGCGAGCAGGTGAGCGCTGAGAACGCGGCGTACAACGTGCTCGATCTCGCTCACTGTTTGAACGGCGGTCGAGTGGTGTTTACGGACGACAACCACTTTGGTGTCGGAAGCAACATCATCTTGCCCGGTCGAGGAAAAGATATGGGTGATGGCTGGGAGACCCGTCGTTCGAGAGCAAAGGGTCACTTCAATTGGTCCATCGTTAAGCTGTAAGTTCAAAGCCCCACCTTTACGTTCCGACTCTTCTTCTCTCGATGAATGCATAGCTGACACGCCTTTTCTTCCTTTTGCAACAGCGGCGAACCAGGCTTCCTCTCGTACGCCGAAGTCGACACTGCCCACTTCCTCGGCAACTTCCCCGAGTCCACCGAGATCCTTGGCACCGTCCACTCCTCTCCCACCATCCCCTCCGCCGACGCGCAATGGGTCCCCTTGCTCCCACGTACAAAACTCGGCCCTGGTCGTCGACACTTCTTCCCCCTCGTCGGCGGCAACTCGGCTCCTTTCACTCACGTTATGGTCAAAATGCACCCCGACGGCGGTATCAAGCGATTCCGAGTTCACGGACGACGAGCCAACCCCATCCTCGCTGCCAACATCGACCCTGCTTCGCTCCCCGCCGTCCCCGTTCCACAGGACATCCAAGACCCCCTTCCCTCCGCCACCTCCGACCCGTTCGCACCTGTAAGTGCCGCCTCTTCTCTCGCACCTTCGACCACGACGTCGACGACCATGGGGATCGTCGTGCACGGTCGTTTCCTGCCCGCCGTGCCTCTGACAACAACAGCCTTTGAGCGGTATGGAGCGGTGATCGACGGTCCATCTTCGCAAAACGCCGAGGCAAAGGCGTTCAAGATCGTCAACCAAGGGACGGCGAAAAAGTATCTCAATCTGGCAGAGATTCTCAACAACTACCCTGAAGAAGCGGGTGCCAAAACCAACGTTCACGTGTACAGATGCGATCCAGCCGCGAAGCTGCCCTTTGAAGTGAAATTGTTGGAGAGGCACAGGTTTACGACTCAGGCGTTCATCCCGATGGTTCCAATTGGTGGAGAGCAGCAGGGTTTCTTGGTCGTCGTGGCGCTGAATGGTCAAGGTACATTTGCTACCCCCCTTTTTTCGAACGTAGCTGGCGAAGGAACGAAAACTGACATCTTGCCTCTTTTGTGCGCACAAACAGATGACCGTCCAGACTTGAACACCCTAGGCGTGTTCTTGGCAACCACCGAACAAGCGATCCAGTACCATCCTGGTGTATGGCACCATCCGATGATCGCGCTGGGCAAGCAGCCGACCGACTTTGCGTGCATCGTCAACGAGTCGGAATCCCAGCCGGCGTTGGATTGTGATGAGGTCGAGGTGTGATTTCCGCCATCGAGCTGATTAGATTTAGTATGCTTCATTCTGTGAGCAATGAAAAGGTATTCCATTGATGCTGAACTTGTGTGTGTGTGAGAGAGCGATTAGGGTAGTGAGATGCGCAATACGGGACCTGAAGGTTTGGTCTCCGACTCGGCGCTGTAGAGCGGATGGTTGCTAGCCAACCGCGTAGACACCTCGTACAACCCCACCGCATCACCGTTGGGCAGCAGCACACGTTTGACGTACACATCGTGGCGTCTCGACGTGCTCGCCACCTTCGACCACTCCTGCCCCACCTTCAACCTCTTCAACGGCACCTCTCCATCCTTGACACTGTCCGCAAACTCGACCGCCATCTCCTCCTGCGTCACAACCATCGCCCAGCACACCACCACCACCGTCAGGTTCACCGCTGCGAAAAACCACCCTACGGGCTTCTCCACCTTCGCCCACCACTCCGGAACACCACCTCCCACCAACTTCCGATAGACTAGCGGCAGGTTCGATAGCAAGCTGGTGCTCGTCAGCATGTGAAAGATCGTCGTCATGCCGGTTGATGTGAGGATGGTTTTCCCGGCTACTGCGTTGTTGAAGTCATTCTTTGTGTGGGACAGTCGTAGAGCAGCGACACGTTGAAGAGTGATGTGACGGCCGTGGAGAAGGCTAAAAGTGGCTACGGGGAGGAAGAGCGTAAAAGCGACCCGCGCGAGCTCGGGTCGGGTGAGGTGCGGGTTATCGAGCAGATACTGGACGGCGATGGCTGAGAGCGCGATGAGGGACCATGACTGGATGCGGTAGGCGGGGTCGAGGGGGAGTATTGTTGGCATGGTGGGGAGTTGCAGTGGTGGTGGTGCGGAAGGGAGGATGAAGAGGTATAGCAGAAGAAGAAACCAGGGTCCTGATGTGCTCCGTGCGTTTGTGTTCAAAAATTGTCCGAAGAGAAAAAGCGGGGCTGAAAATTGTGGCTCCAAAAATCAGGCTCATACTGTATGAACTTCTCGAAGTGACACACTTCGCCATCATCTTGCAGTTCTTTGCAATCTCTCTCGACCGCAACCTCCCTCGAAGTATGAAACAATGACAGACGTCCTGAACATCAATCCACAACCTGCATCTCGATCTGCGCCTGCACATCCTTCTGAACTCCCATCTCGCTCCGCCTCGAAACACGCAAGATCTGCCCGGCAGCTTTCTCCTGACGCTCCTCCTCAAACTGCCAGTGACCCTCTCCAATAGTAATTTTCAACTCCCACACCTCCTCTTTCCCCTCATCACCCTTCTCACCTTCACCGACCCACCGCACCCACGTCCTGAAGTACTTCTTCGTCGTCATCCCCTCCACCGACGTCCAATTTCTCCCCACGTCCAACTCTTCCAGCTTCACCTTCGGTTCCTTCCTCACCGCCTCGGTCTCCATGCCCGCATCGATGGCGATGAAACACCAATAGGCGAGCGCCTTGTACCAGGCGTACTTGTCGAGTATCCACGCTACCACCCGGACGATCAGCGTGGGTCGATGGTCGGCGTACGCGGTAGCTGTACACGTTGCGAGAATCAGCACGAAGTAATCTCGGACCAAGTTGAGTCGACTTGGGTGGTATCGAAACCGCAGAAACCGACAGTACTCGTCGGTGCTCAGCGTGAGTCGCAGAGCGCTAGAGCGTTCAGGTGAGATGGAGCGATGAGCGTAGAGGTGCAGCGTCAAGCTCGACACGATGAGGCTGGCGACATTCCAAGAAGAGAGCGTGCGTCGGTTCGATATGAGAATGTAGACGAACAAGGTGATGAGCCACGCGTGCGCGCGGTACGACTTGTCGGCTGGCGCGATGGTGTACATAGTTCGCCCGATGGGGGGTGGTGGTTGGCAAGGAAGGAGGAGGAAAGGGCTGTGCAGATCATCTTGCTGTCAAACTTTCATGCAAACCAAGACAAGGGTCCAGCCTCCGTTGGAAGCGAGGTTGCCGGTTCATACCTCATCCTCAACACGAACGACTTCATCCCAACCTCACACACACCACCTTCGTATGCTCTGCAACGCGCTACCATTCCTCGCGAGCCCCTCAATCACCCCTCTATACAATAAGCTAGACCATCACGATAGAACCGAAGCATTCGGCACCTGCCCCTCAACTACCCCTCTATACGATAAGTTACGATAGAATCGGCAAAAACTGTTTCGACACACAAAGCAAAGCAAGTCAGTACACTCATCCCTCTCTTCTATCTCGTCTTCCCTTCCGTTCACACTTACATTACCAACCACCAAACTGGGCAGATCAAAGATATCCCGCTTGATCGTAAAGCTCCACGCACACGGCACCAGCTTGCCATCCGGCTTGACCAGCGTGCACGTCGTCATCACGCTCTGCGTCGTATTCTCAAACGCATGCTGGGCGAAGCTCTCCCAGTAGTCCAGGGTCGAATTTTTGTCCATAAACTCGTAGATCCTCCTCCCCATCAACTGATCTTTAGACCATTGCGTGAGCATACAGAACTCCGCGCCCACCACGCAGATCTCGCACGTCCTGCGCCAAACCACTGTCGGCGTACCGCTGAAACTGATGAGCTTCTCAAACTCCAACATCGTCCGTTGGAAGGATCGCTCGACAAAGATCTCGTCTTCTTCGGTGAGCGGCATTTGAAGGGCGATGAGCGAAGGTCGGAAGATGGCGAGGGCGCGGACGATGCGTAGCACGTCTTGCTTTTCGAACTTGGACGTGACGTATTTGATGAGGAAGTGGTAGCCTTCGGGGTATGGGAAAGGTGCGGTGTTGTCGCGATACGTCTTGGCGATTCGTGCGCGCCAGATGGTGTCCTGCTGCTGACGTGCGACACGACGAGATGCAATGGCCTTGTTGATATCTGCCACCGGTTCGTTGGATGCCGAGCGCTGGGAAGATGAGCCCAAGTCGATCTGACTGTTGTTGCCAGCACCGCCACCAGAGGCTTGTTGTGCCTCGTCGCCTCCTCCCGTTAGAAGTCCAGGTTCCTCCATCATGGTCGGCTTGGGACTCGGCACTTCAAGCGCATTGAACGCACCCTCTCCTCCCACCTCTTGCATACCCGTGCTCGGCTGCGGCTCGGCATAAGCCCCCATCCCCGCCGTATCGCTGTACGTAGCAGCAGCCGTGTCCATCCCACCTGCCCCTGGCACCTGATCCTGCTGCAATCCCATATTGAGAATCGCATCCAACCCACCACTGGCAATGTTCCAGCCATCCATGACTCCCACCGCCGGCGAAGTCTGGAAATCGGGACTCGCTCCCGACGGACCCAACAGCTGCAGATCTGTACCATTGAGCATCGACGACAGGATCGAATACTCTAGACTGGTCGCCTCGCTGCCAAAGTTATGCGCCGACGGGTCGAACGAGAGGTCAAAGGGTGCACTACCATTATTGGCGGATGCTGCAACATCGCCCCCCTGAGAAGAGTCGAAAGCATTGCTCGAGAGATAATCGTGCTGATGCGGAGACGGACCATGGCCTGAAGAGCTGGGTGTCAATATATCTGCAGCGACCTGGTCGAGAACATTGTTGACAGCCGACGCTTTTTCCGGGGAAGACGCTGCAGCTTGCTGTGGCGGCGTCGAGTCCTGCTGCGGTGTCTGCGATTTGCGTGGCTGCGAGCTGGGTGTGCTCTTCGGTTGCGCTTGTCCTGCTTGCTTTGCTGCCTTCTTTGCCTCCTTTTGCCGCTTGAGCTCCTCGAGCTCGTCATCATCCAGCAAGTACTTGGCCTTCTTTCGATGACCATCCATGCACGATTCAGCGAGTCCCTTTTTGACGCAGCGCTGACACGGCCTTGAGTCGTCACATGTCAAGTGCGCCTTTTGGCAATGCAAACACGCACGATTCGCCTTTTTGCGCTTGCTCGAGCCGGATTCTTTGGCGGATGACGATGCAGGCGTGCCTGCTGCTGATGACGAAGCGGCTCTATTTGGCGTGGATGTGGATGATGTAGGTGCAGGATTCGGCTTGGCGCCGAGGTCGACTTGCTTTCTGAGCGGAGAGCCTGTTGTCGACTTGTTTGTCGCTGCGGCGGATGTCTTGGATGTTGGAGTCGATGCGTTCGAATACAGGCTCTGATTCAACATGGATGCTGTACTGGAGCGAGGCGCTGAAGAGGAAGATGACGAGGCAGGTGCATGCTGAGGGCGTGGGGTGGGTACACTCGAGCTCGCGGGCGGACTGGATGCAAGAGCAGCAAGGGTGGAGGCTGCAGCATGCGATGCGGGGCTCTGCTGACGCTGCTGCGAGTTGGTCGTAGATGGATGCGGCGGTAGCGAATACGTCGGTTTTGGAGAAGGGTTGGCGTCCGGGCGCGGAGCCGACTTGTTGCCATTTGCACCGGACATGGCGTGTTGCTCTTCGATACTACGAGCGCATATGTGAGAAGCTAAAGTTCGTGCGTTTTGAGGATAGGTTGATGAGCCGCAGCTTTGAGTCCAGGGCTCGGTTCCAGATCGAAGGTGATGGAGGTAGTCGTCTGCTCCTTCGGTATTGCCAGCTTGCGACGAGACTGTCGATGGTTGCTGCTTGGCGGGATGGCGATGCTGCTTTTGCGATATCTTGAGTATTGGGCGTGTTGACTGAGGTCTATAATTCTCAGCGTCGAGAAAGTCGCAACGAGCTCGTTGCAAGGACGAGGTTGGATGGTGTTGAAGAAGGATGGATGGAGTCAAGCAAAGACCCTCTCTGATGAAATTGGCCGCGGCTGCAGGGCGTGTAAGCCGACTGCCGACTCAAAACGGATTTTGAGCCTCGCTAAAGTTAAACCTTTTGACGCGACGAGCTGGTCTTTGCCGTTCAGACTTAACAAGAACGAAAAAATCGCCGGCCAGCTTTCCCTCAAGACGATGATCATGCACCGTAGAAGCTGCATATAGCATGCGATGATGGCGAAGGTCAAGGCAGCTGAATCTGTGTAGTACTGTGTTTCCAGAAGAATAATGAGTTGAACGATGGACTAAAGTTACAGTAGTTGAGGAGAACAGAGTAGGAGCCGAGTCGTGCTGAGCCCCTGAGATCGATGCTTGGGCAGTGCATAGACGCGATGTTTTGACATAGCGCTGACGGTGGGATGAGTCTTGAGACTTGCCGCCGCCGCTTAGAAGAGCTTGTTGAACATGCGTTTGATAAAGTCGATACACCACGGAATGTAACTCAGCGAATAGAGCAAGAATGCGACACTGTTCAAGATCAGTATCGAGAAAAGTCAGCTGTCTGCTCCCCATCATCTATCTTTACGAACTCGGTTCCCGTCTACTTACTATAACACGATCACAAAGATGATCGCCAGCACCGTACTATCGATCGCAAACACCGACACCCAAACCATGATGAACGCAACGATCATGACCAACGTAAACGTGATCCTGACTGGCTTGAACATCTGCTTGAACTGCTTCATGAACCCGATCAAGAAGCCTGTCCCTGTCAACGACACCAGCACACCAGCCGAGTAGAGCACGACGAAGATTGCGATCGAGCCTGTGACCAAGAGCACCGTTCCGAGTAACGAGATGACGAAGCCGCCCAACATGCAAGCTGCGAAACCAATCATTCGTTGCTGTCGTGTCAATTCGATGCCGAACGTTTTGGAGAAGGCGTCGTTCTCGCCGGTGAGCTCGCCGCCAAAGTTCTTGATGTGGTTGGTGTCCATGTTGATCCACCGCGATGGACCGGTACCGGCGAAAGCGTTGCCGCTCGATGATGCGTTGCTGCCGCTATTGCCTCCGCCGAACCAGGACATTGTTGCGTAGCGCGTGTGGGGCTGAAGAAGGGTAGGTCTCGCTTTGCGATTGAGGTTGAAGCCTGGCTGACGTGCTGGTGCGGAATGTCGAGATGAGGTTGCGAGTGACCAGCCAAGGGGACGAGATGGTCGAGAGTGAAGGACGTCGCGTGTTGGAGTTGAACCAAAGTGAGACAGAGACGTTCTCTTTGCTTTCTTTTTTTTTGACTCCGCGGTGCATAGACCACAATGGGACCCTGGCGCCGGCTCTGCTGGCCGCTTTTCCGCGTTCCTCTCTCGTTAAGGAGATTAAGCGCCCTGTCTCACCCTCACGCGATCATACTCAGCACTGCCACGATACGATTCCTACCAATGCATGTTGACATTGAATCCAGAATATACTATGGCCCAATAGAACCAGCCTTCCTCAACTCAGCCACTTGTTCCTCCGTCATCCCCAGCTCTTCCATCAACACCTCATCCGTATGCTGTCCCAACACCGGCGGCGGACTCCTGATCTCCATCTTTCCATTCCCGTACCTCACAGCCGGCGCAACGATCTTGATCTTCCCAGCCCTTGGATGATCTACCTCCGCCACCACTTTTCTATCTTTGCTCTGCGGATGCTCGTCAAACGTTCCTTTAATGTTTCGAATAGGCGCAGCCGGAATCTTGCCATTGATCAAATCACACCATTCCTGCACCGTCTTCTTCTGGAGCAGCTCGTCCAGCAGTGGGATCAGCGTATCGCGGTGCTCCACACGTGCTGCGTTGGTGGCGTACTTGGCATCAGATGACAGCTCAGGTCGCTCGAGCAAATTGCACAAGAACCTAAACTGACCGTCGTTTCCGGCACCAAGCATGATTCGACCGTCTTTAGCCTGGAACGTCTGGTACGGCACGATGGACGGATGCTTATCGCCATGTCGTCCAGCTTCCTGTCCAGCGATGAGGTAGTTGGACGCAATGTTAGCCAGCGAAGCAATCTGCGACTCGAAAAGGCTCGCATCGATATGCACACCTTGACCCGTCTGAGCGCGTCCCAGCAGTGCAGCCATGATCGCACCGTGCACGTACAGCCCCGTGGTGAGGTCGGTCATAGCAACGCCAATCTTGACTGGAGGTCGATCCGCTTCACCCGTGATGTGCATCAACCCTGCATCGGCTGCGATGATCACGTCGTATCCTGCTTTATCGCGATACGAGCCTGTCTGACCGTATCCCGTAAGACTGGCATAGATGATGTCCGGCTTGATCTTTTTGAGATCTTCGTATCCAAGGCCCATACTCGCGAGCTTGCCGGGAAGGTAGTTTTCCACAACGACGTCCGCTTTAGCGACAAGGTCGTAGATGATTTTTTTCCCTGCTTCCGACTTGAGGTCGACCGTGATGGATCGCTTGGAGCGATTGACGCTGAGAAAGTAAGCCGATTCGGGAGGCAACGATGCCCAGTAGTCTTCCTTTCCGGCTGGCGCTTTCAGTGCATCTTTGCCGGTCGGGGGCTGAGCAAAGGGAGGCAGCCAAGCACGTGTATCGTCTCCGCCTTTTGGATGCTCGACCTTGATCACGTCTGCGCCGAGGTCAGCGAGCAGCATGGTGCAGTAAGGACCTGCGAGTACGCGGGTCAAGTCAACGATCCGAATGCCCTTGAGAGGTGGCGGAATAGACGGAGCATCTGCGATGGGCAGCGAGTGTCTCGCCTGAGTCGTTGTAAAGCTGCGTTTGTAGCCGTAACCAGAGAGGGAATGACCCGGACATGTTCGAGGTGATTGACGGGGGACTGCGGGTGAAGTTGACGCTGTCGCAAGTGATTTTGAAGCAAGGGTTCTTGTGGATGCTCTACTCGCCTGCTCTCGTAGGAGCGTCCGAACGCCGCCCGATATCAAGTGCATGGTGTCCGAGGTTGTATGCGTAGTGATGTATGCTGCAACAACCTGCTCGAGCGGTGTCTATATGTACGAAGCGGGACGGTCGAGCTCTTTCCTCAGCAAGATGATGGTCGGCAATGAGAACCGCCTTGAACAATAACCGAAGCAGCCGATCCAAGCGCGATTGCCGCTTTCGGTTGTGTTGCGTTGGTCAGTGCGACTTTTTGAGTGCGGTCGAAGCGGCTTTTAGCAAATCATGCACCGCTCTTCCCCGCATTTTCGGACTTGTCAACCGACGTCAAACCCTTCGCTCCTGCTCCAAGTCTTACCACCACCACACCATTCAACAAAGCAGCTCAACATGGCAGGACGGAGCATCATTACACCGCTTGCACGAGTGCTGCCGTCAGTCAAGACACCTGTCGTCCTCGGTGCAATGGCAGGCGCTTCGGGCGGCCAACTCGCAGGTGCCGTATCTTCAGCAGGCGGCTTTGGCTTCATTGGAGCTGGCTACCTCACGCCGACCACGCTGCAGGCTGAAGTGGATAAAGCATACCAACAGCTCTCAGTGTCCCATACTGAACTGCTTTCGCACAAAAAACGAGCCGACTTCGGCATCGGCATCCTCGTCTGGCGCCTCACCGAACTCAACGACGGCAAGAAGCCAAATCAAGCTCCACCCAATCAAACCGTCACCGACTTTCTCGACATCATTGTCAAAGCACGACCACGAGCAATCTGGCTCAGCTTTGGCGATGAACAAGAACTCACCGGCTGGCAGCAAGTCATCACCGACCTCGACGAGCAGCACAATAGCGATCTGAAGGGCAACCCAGACGAACAGATCAAGTACTTCGTCATGATCGGCATGGAACCAGAGCTTCAGGCTGCAGTCGAGAGGTGTCGTTGCGACGTACTCATCGTTCAGGGCTGTGAAGCTGGAGGCCATGGTCATTCGCAAGCTCCACCGCTGTCTGCTTTGCTAGCCGACGTGTTGAAACGCTTGCCCTCTCTGAAGCCCAACAACGCAACGAGTTCTACGCCGCCGTTGCTGGGTGCTGGCGGGCTAGCTGATGGTCGCTCGCTGGCTGCGCTTCTTGCAGCAGGCTGTGCAGGCGCAGTGTACGGAACACGCTTCGTGCTGACTCCCGAATCAACCTATTCACAATTGCAGAAGGAAGAGCTGGTCAAAGCAAAAGGCTCAGCAACATTGCGTACATTTGCCTTCGATGATGCGCGAGGTACGCTGGGCTGGCCACAGGGTACAGACGGGAGAGGCTTGCGGAACAAGACGGTTGAAGAATATGAGAGGGACCTGCAGGAGCAGGTCAAGTCGGGTAAAGAGGATTCTGATGGTGCAAAGCGAAGGATGGAGAGGTACAAGCAGGCGGCGAAGGAGAACGATACAGATCGTATTGTGATTTGGGCGGGAACCGGAGTAGGTGCGATAGATGCGATTGTGCCGGCTAAGCAGGTGGTGGAAGATATCACACAGGAAGCGGTAGAGGCGCTTTCAAGAGTGCAGAGTTATATTCGGTAAGGAAAGCACGTACTGTCACCAACAAATATCTAGATGTCAATCAGAGGTAACCCTGATTTGCAGCCTTGACAGCGTGAGCAGCAGCTGCGTTGAAATCGTCGTGGAAGGCAAACTCGAGACCGGACGCTTGCAGCTGTGCAGAGGAAGGATGACATGTCAGCAATCTATTGAGACGATTCGGGCACCCTATTCCTGCTGAAGAATTGAGACTTACCACCTTCGCTGCGTCCTCTGAGCCTGTCCCCTTCATCCGCACGACGATGGGCTTCGTGATCTTGTCGTCCTTTACTGCGTCAATGATACCTTGTGATACGATACTGTGCTCAAATAAGCAAGAGATTCGTCAGTACTGCACCTTCACTCTTCACTCTTACGAGGTGGGACTTACTCGGTCCTAGTGATGCCGCCAAAAGTGTTCACAAAGATCGCCTTCACCGCTGGGTCTCGATTTAGAGTCTCCACGGCCAACTTCGCATTCGTCCTGTTGGCTCCTCCTCCGCCATCCAGGAAGTTGGCTGGCCTACCACCTGCGACATTCAGCCCATCCATCGTCGCCATTGCGTTACCTGCGCCGTAGCCGAAACACCCCACATTGCCTTCGGGTAGTTCTTTGCCAGAGTCTGACTGTGTCGGTGTAGGAGCATCCACGTCGGAGAGCTTGACGTAGAACAGGCCTCCGTCTTCCGCTCTCGCTGTGTTGGGAATACGTGGGCGGGAGTCAAAGTAAGGCTTGAGGTGGGGCTGACGACGGACTGCAAAGTCGTCGAATTCCAGATATGGCTGAACGATTCTCACTCCGCCATCCTTGGAGGGTAGCAGGATGAAGCTGAACCAGAGTCCTTCGTGCTCATCGAAGACCTTCCACATTGCTTCGATGACCGCTGGAGCTTCTTGTGACTTGATATCATGAACAAGCGATCTCAGCTGTGAAGCAGGAAGCGACGAAGTGTTGGATCGCACAGCAGCATGAGCAATCAGTTTCGGCGACTGTCGGCGTAACTTGAGCAGCCCAAGCCCTCCTTTGCCGAAATATGTCTTGTCGAGGGTTGAGAGCGAGGAGAGCGGAGCGGAGAGGATGCTCGGTCCGTAGAATTTGCCTTCTTTGATGCTATCGTTGCCTGGCCAAGACTGCTGTGGATCACGATCGGCAGAGATGAGCACCGCGATGCCGTCGCCGCTCCCGGAAGGTGGAGACGAGGAAGCGGTCTCGACACTGACCTTTGAGGGTAGTGTAGCGCCGGCTTTGGAGAGAAAGGTCGGGATGTCTTTTGCCTCTAGATGAAAGTCTCGTGTGTGACGATTGAGGTGAACTCTCTTCTGGTTTGCTGCCAGTCGCCGCGCCGCCATCATCGTTCGTGAGGACGCTCGTGATAACATGATTAAGGTTTGACAGCCGGAACCGTCTTTTTGGATCGTGATATGAGGGTGTTGACTTGAAGCAGGCCTAGCTCCTGCTTGAAAGGTGGATCGTCCTGATGTGTTTGTACAGTACTGTACTGTACGACAGCACTGAAGAGCCTAGCCGACGTCAGGTTGAAGTAGCGCTTTGGCCTTCGGCCAACAAGTGCGGGGATAAAATCCACCACGCCCGCCGGTGATGCGCAATTACGACGCCTACTGTAAGTGACGGCTGCTGCATTTCCGCTGTCGCACAAGCTCTGGTCGCCGGAGGCCGAATCCACTTCATCCCCACACACTTGTATCTGTCAGCCCACCAACCAGAGTCTCGGGTTGTGTTTGCCGCAAACACAACAACGAAAGTATACGTATGTCAGTCGGGAGCTAAACGCCGCATCTCTTGTACCTTGAGAATCATTCACCCTTGTACTCGAGACACTACCACCTACGGACAGGGAGAACCGATAGATATCCACGCAAGCTTACCATCGGATCGCACGCACTGCACTTGGTTCCTACATCGACGACCTTCATAGAAACGATCGAATACGAGCAGCATCATATGGTACAAGGTCCTCCTCGCGCGCTTGCTGCCTCTAGTATATCAAGATGAGGCTCAACACCACTCACACGGCCATACGGCTCGCCGATGCCCTCAAGACTACCATACATCGCACGGCACCAATCTCGCGGCGAACCTTCGCATCAACCTCCCACCGTCCAAACTACTCATCCACCATACCAAACCTCGCCGCTGGCCCACACTCCAACGTCATCGTGCAAGGCTTCACCGGCAAGGCATCCACCGTCCACACGCAAATTTCGCTCAATATGGGTACCAACGTCGTCGCTGGCGTATCACCCGGCAAAGGCGGCACCACTCACCTCGATGGTCGACCCGTCTTCAACTCTGTTCGCGAAGTCCTTGACGCCGGCGTTCGTGTCGACGCAACTTCCGTTTTTGTGCCACCTGCGCTCGCCGCAGATGCGATTATCGAAGCGATCAAGGCCGAAATCCCGTTGATCGTTAGCGTGGCTGAAGGTGTGCCTGTCAAAGATCAGTTTCGAGTGATGGAAGCGCTGCATTTGCAGTCCAAGTCGAGACTGCTGGGCGCGAATAGTCCAGGGTACTGCAATCCAAGAGGATGTAGGATGGGCATCGCTCCGATGATCACCTGCGCTCCCGGACCGGTGGGGATAGCTTCGAGGTCGGGCACGCTGTCGTACGAAGCTGCGTATGCGACCAAGAGTCTTGGTCAGTCCTACATCTTGGGACTCGGTGGGGATTTCTATCCAGGAACAAGAACAGTGGAAGCTTTAGAGTTCTTGTTCAATGATCCGGACACCGAGGCTATTGTGCTAGCAGGCGAAATAGGCGGTACGATGGAAGAAGAGGTGTACGAATTGCTGAACAGTCCTGATTGCAAATACAGACAGACGAAGGATGGGAAGAAGTTCGTAAAGCCGATTGTTGGTTTCATTGCGGGACTGAATACGCCGCCGGGTCAAATGTTTGGTCATGCAGGTGCCATCTGGCGAGACGATACGAGTAGCGCGGTGGAGAAGAAGATGATGTGGCAGGATGTGGGAATCAGGATGGCCGATGCGATTGCCGATGTGGGGAAGCTGATCAAGCAAGAGATGGACAGATACGGCATTAGGAGCAATATGTATTAGGACAGAACGCAAAACAACTCTCAAAGCTTCGATATAGACCGCACTCTGAAGGAACAGCATGCGCATCAGTCCGATTTCAGTGTCTGGAAAGAATTTTTCTGCGGAAGAAAGAAAGACTTGCTGTGGAGTGAGCGCCAGGACGAGAGCATTGTGTCGAGCGGAGCTCAGTGTTCGATAGCGAAGAGCATGGTACAAAGTTCGATGAGCGTGTGACAACGTTGAACGAGCTTATGACAAAATTGAACGAGCTTGTGACAGACTGTCTTGTCCGACCGGGCTTGTGTCTGTCGACGGTAATCTTTGAATCGTGGCCACCATCCTCTTGTACACTGCTTCGACAACCTCAACGGCGATCTTCGGTGAGATAGTCGACTTGTGGAGGTACCACGGTCGCATCCACAGGAAGTTGAGGACGAGGTTCTTGTCGACGATTTTCAGCTTCCACAGGTCGTGGTGGATCGCCAACTTGACCTAAGCGCCGGTCCCGCTGAAGCACTTACTTACTGCTGTAATGCACCTTGTCGTGCGTGAGCCGTCCGAACCAAGAATTCTTTGCTTTGAAAACTCCAGTGTAGTTCGAGTGTTGGGTGCGCAGCGGAGTGTTGAGGAATTCTTCGATGCGTGACTTTGTAGGCTCTGTTTCAAGCGCGTCGAGGTGCCCTTGCTCTCGATGCGGCTTGTTCAAGAGTGCTTCAGAGTCATGCTGTTTGAGTCACAGGTATGCTCGACAGCTTCCCCCAAGCGCTCAACACGGTCAAGGACGAGGATTGACGCAGTGCTCTCGTTGCGATTCTTCCTAGTTGGCTCACAATCCACAGAGTCGATGACTTCTTTGTTCTCTCCTACGACCAAAAGATTCAAAGCGACAA
Source organism: Sporisorium iseilematis-ciliati (assembly GCA_001748505.1). Classification (NCBI taxonomy): domain Eukaryota; kingdom Fungi; phylum Basidiomycota; class Ustilaginomycetes; order Ustilaginales; family Ustilaginaceae; genus Sporisorium; species Sporisorium iseilematis-ciliati. Next base: position 68,220 of record MJEU01000034.1, on the reverse strand, counting down.
GTACAAGTCGCTTTGCAACGCTCAACGGCCGGCTCAAAAGCTTGTCAAGCACGTCAGGAAGGACGAGCGATGCAAGAAAAAGGCAAAGAATTGAAGAGCACGCGCACGGAGAAGGATGTAGCGTGCGTCGCTTTCGCGACAAAGACTCTGTCCTTATCTCGATTTGTAGCCCATCGAGACCTGGCACCACTGCACGGTGCGCCGGTTGCTTGTTCTTGGATTATGGCTCAACGTCTTCGAAGCAGACAAGGAATTGCGAGAACTTCTCTTTGCGGAGGCTCTGAGCCCAGGGTCGCTTCTCTCACTTCGTCACAAGGGCAGGTAGGACCAAGCTAAGAAGAGACGAGATTGATGTTCAAGCTGATAAGAGCCTGCTCAAAGTCTGCAACGGTCATGCGTGAGTTGCGACCTCCAAAACCCTGCGTGATGAAGAACTGCAAGAGCCTGCCCACCTTCTCTCCACCGTCCCGATCGTTAACGCATCCACAAAGAGATTGATCGCAGCGTGGAGAAATCGAATCAGCCTCTCGGCATGAGTCCGACGCTCCTCGTAGGTTCCAGACATCACGGTGGCGGTGCCAGGAATCCGGGTCCCCCTGCCAACGAAGAAGGTAAGCAAAACTGTCTCAACAACTCGTATACCACAATCAGGGGCTAGCACTTACCCCAAGACACTGTCGAGATCGAGGTGGGCAGCCTGAGGTTTCGACGATGGGCGTAAAGGTTTCGTCTCGCGGGGAGCGTAAAGTCCCAGTCGTGGCTGTCGAGCCAAACAATGATGTCGTCCCAAATGGCGTGATGTTCCTGTCTTGCTCTGCGACCGTAGCAGCTTTGGAGACTCCGATACGACACACCTCAAGACTCGCTATAGGATGCGATTTGGTTCAAGGTTCTGTCGCACGCCTATTTGAGTCTGCACCTCGAACGGTCAGACGCTCTTGTGCTTTGTCACACCTTCAATGAGGCTTGTGTCGCTCAAAACGAAATGTGTCACACCCTCAACAAACGTTCAACAAAGTCTGTCGCACCCTCATCCTAGTTTGGTCGAAAAATCATCTCCGTCCGTCACACCCTCATTGCAGTCCGTCACACACCCAACTGAGTCTGTCACACACTCATTGCAGTCTGTCTAACGCTCATCTCACTTTGTCACACGCTTGCAAGCCTACTCGCAAAACACGTCACTTTGATCAGCTTCATCTGTACTCAATTCTTTCGCTCAGATTCACTCTCGCGCTCGCTCTCATCCTCACTTTTGCCGAGGCGATGTGCAGATAACACCATTGGCCTGTAATATACAATTAGCTTTTCGTTCGGGTGATGCGGCGATGCTAAACCAGTGAAGGTGACCGAGTTAAGATCGCCGATGGGTCCAGACATACTTAGTCGAGCGAAGGACCGAGAGCGATCAAATTAAAGTTTACTTCGTCCGGGTTGAGCGCCATCTGTATTGTATCAGAACAGGAAGAGTCGAGCGTCAATGATACTTTGTCCTAGCTTCTCACTCTGCGAGACCTCGATGAAGCACTTACGTAGTTGTCCTTGACATATTCGACCGCAACAGGCAAGAGCTCCTCTTGCGAAGCGACCTTCTTGCCCCTGTTCAGCGGACCCTTCCTACCTCCTGAGCCATCCAGCTCCACCAGCTCACCATCTTTACTCCTGACGAAGCAGACGAAGTGCAGAATCACATTGTCCAGATCCTCCGGTGCTTGGCTCTGACCTTGACTTGCCGTGGCCTCGTGAACGGTCTGAAGCTCTCTCGAGTTGACGAGAATATCGGCTCTTTCGTCTGCGTCCTGCGTTGACCTTGCCTTTTTGAAGAGCGTATCGAGCGGCGAGTCGGGTTTGATGGCGGACGCAGCGGAAGAGTTGGCGAGAGCGTGAAGAAGACCGATGGTACCGCAAGCGTTTCCGATGGTTTGCTTGAACCATAAGATGTTGCTGTCCGAAGGAGCAGGCTGCGCGGAAGCGTTTTCGGTCTGACGAAGCTTCTCCATCGATTCGGTGATAGGGAAAAGTAGCAGCACAGCAGCAACCGGCTGCGGCACCATGGCGAGAAGTTCGGGGTCGGTACCGTAGATGTCGTGGAAGGCGAACTTGGACGTGTCCATGCCCATGGATGAGCACCAGCTCGTGAACAGCTCCGGGTTGGACTCGAGTGGGACCCATTTCATTCTTGTTTCGGTCATCGTTGTTATTGATCCTGGAGACCACTGTGAGGTCTTGAAGTCGATCCGGTGGTGGTTGTCGAGAGCAAGGTGCGGGTGAGGGTGGAGGAAGATGGTCCATGCGAGGCAAATTTTCGGGCTGAGTTTGTTAGACTGCAAAGCTGGAAACGGAACTCGGATGCTGTCAGAAGACGCTCAGATGCTGTCAAAACCCTCACACTCACACTGTCCCCTCCCGCTTCGACGACCACGACCAGCTGAAAACTGGACGACAGCAGTTCACAGACTGTCTGAAAGTTGCCACCACGCATCACCATGTCTTCGGCAGCGGGCAACCGAAGACCACGTCAAATCACACCAACATCACCCTCTCCTTCACCCGAACCACAACCAGGCACAACCAACGGCGCTTCTTCCCGCAACGCAGCTCACCCACCCCAACCGCAACCACCGCCTTCCGAACATATCACAACTGCTCCAGTCGATCCAACAGAAGCAGTTCGCGCCAACCTCGAAACACGCGTCCGCTCCGTCGTCGACCTGCTCTACCAGCTCGCAGTCTGCTCCGCCGACGTCCAGGAAGGCTCACAACATCTCGTCGCCAATAAAGTCAACGAATGCATTCAGGCTCTCGCCGCACTCGATGCTACCAAAGACGAAGTGCATCGAGCGCACATGATGATTCCTCAAGATGTGCTGGAGATGTTGGATACGGGTAAGAATCCGGATATTCATACTAGGAACTTTGTCAATAGGTTGGCGAGCGAGAACCAGTACAGCTATGGTCAGCATAGGGCGGTGGAGAGCTATAAGAATAGGCTGGATGCGGCATTGGATCAAGCGTTTCCGGAGCTAAAGCAGGCGCAGAGCGAGTCGACAGATTCATAGGCAAAGCGATACTTGAAAGAAGCCAGTATACCCTCTCCGTCGAAACGAGGGACGGAGAATCGGGCCTCTTTGACAAAGTTTCACTCAATACACAATCGTCATTTCATCTCTGACAGCACGAGATCGTACAATTCCGAATCGAAGCGGACTGAGACACTGAAGCGAATAGGGGATCCTTCCTTCCATAGCATACGATGAGACTTTCAAGGATCGAAGCTCCACCGACCCTCGATCTTCCCACCGTACAGCCTCTCTGCATTCTCTAGCACCTCTTTCCGACCTTTAAGCTCCAGCCCCTTCGGCCCCAGCTCTTCCAGTCTGAACCCACCAAAGCCTTGGATCGGTTCGCCCTTCTCCGCTTTACTCTGCAGTTGGTCCGGCACTGGCAATGATGCGGGCATCCATCTCTGTGCGCCTCTCCTGTCTTCTTTCTTCAGCAGACCAAGCGCGATCTTGAGCTCTTCAGAAAACCATCCAGCCGAACGCGGCGGGTAAGGACGCGAGTAGACCGGTTCGTTCTCGTACCACGACAGCTCCATCCTCCAAGCTGCTGGTTTGAAACCCTTTTCGCCCGTCGTCGCAGCCGCAGTAGATTGCATGTGGCCGCCGACAGGACATACTTTACCATCCTGGGCTCGAGCGCCCGAAGCAGGACAGATCGAAGGGATACCATCCGACAGCAGATGTTCGACGCTAAACACGTGTTCGCCTTCGTCAGCTGCAATCGGTATGTTGGTCAGTGGCTTGCTTCTCGGCAGCACGAGCGTCCTCGTCACCAGCGCTCGAACCTTGAACAGCTGATCTTTCAACGCAACAATCCAACCCGGAGCAAGCGGGTAGCCCATCGCCTCTCGCAGGCGGTCATCCATGAGCGATGCTACAACCTTCCTCGCGAAGCCGTGCAGGCTACCCGGCAGCGCATACATGAGCAAATTCGTCGTGTGATCCGCAACGTCCTTGTTGCACTGTCGGAAGACCATGTCGGTTTTCTCGTAGTTTTCGCTCCATTCTACCAGCTCTTGCAGGCTCTCCGGAATGCTGTTGATGCCCATGCATCGACCGATGTGGTAAAAAAGAGCAAAGAGTGCTTCCTTCTCCAGCGCAGAGAGGGGGCGCCATTCGTACCTATCGATCCATTTGGCGGGCTCGATGATGAAGGTACTCAGAGTGTAGAGTAGATCGTCGTTGGAGATCTTGTTCCTCCAGCGAGCGTGGAGGAAGTTGACACGAGCGAGGGCGATGGAGGAACGTGGATCTTGAGGGTCCTCGCCGAAGTTCTCCCAGTCCGAGTTGTCGGCGGCGGAGTCTGATTCGCCTCCATCTGGTAGGTCAAATCGGGGTACGGGGAAGGTCATGAAGGCTTGAATAAGGCTGGCAGTATCGACGTACCGACGACCTGCGTTTTCGGCTTTGCCCAACTGGCCGGTGTGTAGGAGGAGCGAAGAGATCGTGGGGATTCCGTAGGTCCGAAAGAGGGCGAATTCAAGAGATTTGGTGAAGACAAATGGGAAGTCGATAGTGGCGGACAGGCGCACGATTCGTTGCGCATCTCGAACGCCACGGTAGGAGTCGATCATTCGAGGTTTTTCAGGGTGAGCACCGGTGCTGGGCAGTGAGTAGCGAGATCCATAGCGTTTGTGAATGTGCCGATAGTGGGAGAAGCGTTGGAGTCGAACGCGAATCAAGTGGATGGCGAGCAACGCAGCTGCTGCCCAGATAAGGTTGTTCTGCATTTTGGACAATCGTAGGAAGACAGATGGTGGTTCTCGGGTTGGAGGCTAGGATTGATTGGGATAGCGTTATATGCAGTGACCTTTGTAGGTGCACCGTGCCACGGGACGCTCAGGACCCTATCAGAGAGCCCAAATTTGAGCCAACACCAAGCATTCAAGGGTCCCGCTTCGGCTGGCTTTGCATGCACAGTCACGACGAGTGCTTCGCACTGTCAGCTGGCCCCTGCTCGCTCGTCATGCCGAGGTCGCCTTCCATGCTCGGTTTGGGACACAACCCGCGGTACCGCTCCTTGCACTCGGGACGCCCTTACCGAAACCTCGACACAAGACGGTGGCACGCGGTGACGCATAGGTTGGAAGCCTGACTTTTCCCCGCATTCTTCACGCTTAATTTTCTTTTGGCGTCCGGGTAAATTTGATTGCTCTTTCTCCACGTTTGCGCCTGGATCGCTCAACACTACTGTACGGATGAGGCCATGTGGTCACAAGCAGCCGGGTCAGTGCAGCAGCTGTGTGAAAATCAATATGATGTTGCTCTTGCAAATGAGTTGAGCGCAATTAAGGAGGCAAGTCAACCTCGAAATTCGTGCTGGAGATGAAAGGGCAAATTGTCAAAAAGATTAAAGGCTCCAAAAAACAGCTTTGAAAATGAATCTCGTTCCTCGCAATACAAGAGCTTTACGGTGCTGCTCCTCACAATTCAGCGACGAAGATGGAAGCTTTGGGACTCAAGTCACATGGGTCTCTGCAAGTGATGTTACAAGAGTTTGACATTATCGAAATCGCTCAAAGCGAAAAGAGTGTGGCAAACGAAAATGTCCAGTGCTGCAGTGGTGATGATACATTACACGGAATAGAAAGGAAGCAAGCGACGAGATCCCGACAGCAAGCCCGCACATCAAAAGCCCGAAAAGGTATGCGACCAGGCAGCACCACTACCGCTCGCACTGCCCGCACCGATGCTGTTGGGCGTACCGGCATTCGACGGTGTGACGTAGTCCAAAGGCGAGTGGTGATGCGAGTGATGACCCGCGACGTGATGTTGCGCTGTGTGGTGGTGTCCATGATGATGCGGTTGGTGCTGTTCGTGGGGCGTGTGCGGTGCGCTGTGCTGTTGTATGTGCTGATGCGAATGTTGCGCGTGATGCAGATCAGGTTGAGACGAATGTTCGTCTGCCGATGTGTCGTGAATCCAGTTGGCCATGCTGCTGCTATGCGTGCCATCGACAGCGGTGTGCGGGATGTTGAACGAGTCGGATGCTGCAGCTGCTGCTTCGGCTACTGCTGCTGCTGCAGAAGAAGCGTCTGCATCGCCGTAGGAACTCGTAAAGCTGTGCAGGAGATGATCCTCATTAGCACCCAATTCTTCCTGCTGCTGCCTCCTGCTTGCACTCGCAGCAGCACTCGATCGACCCACACCCTTGCCTTCGCCCGTCTTCTCGCGCTTAGCTGCCCCTCCTCCTGGGAGCCTACTGCTCGGTACGCTTTCGTGTCTGGGCACGATATCAATCAAGAAATCAAACAGATCCGACCTTCCAATAGCACCCGCAATATCCGACCTTTGGATCGTCCTCCTCTTGTGCTCTTCCGCGATCAAGAATGCGCGGCAGGTGAGATCCGAGATGAAGATCTCGCAAGCCCTAGCAAACAAGATGGGCGCTTCGGCAGAGATCATCTTGACTTGGTCGTCGGACTTCATGACCTTTTTGATGCGTGCTAGTGGCAATTGACCTTGAGTGGGTAGGCCAGACTTGAAGTCGACGATGTTGCCGTCAGCATCCCCTCCCTGTTCGACGAGGTCCATTTGGTAGCGCCAGAACGATGCTTGGAAGTCGTCGAGGTCTTGTGATGCGTGGACGAGGGGTCCGGAGGCTGGCAAAGTGCTGCCAGCTGCGCGACTGGATGAGGGCCCGGCAGCAACGTTTGTTTCCATGTTGTGCTGCTGTAGCGGCTTTTGGTCGTCAGAGGCTGCGGAAGAGGCTCGCGATCGTTTCTTGGGAGACATGGCAAGGTCGAGTGAAGAAGGAAGACTCGCGAGGGTTGTTGTCGACCGGAGAGCTGAGCTACGCGCTGCTGACCAACTTCTTAGACTTTCGTGCAGGCGGTGCTGTCGGACCAGAAAGAGCGTGAGAAGGATGTAAATGAATGGTGGATGGAGGCGATGATGGAGTCAGTGAGGGCGTAGCGCCCACCATGACTTTGTACAACGAGAAAAAAAGTTGGCTGCAAAGTTTTGGTGAAATTTCTTTTTTTGGTGGGTGTCCCGAGTTCCGAGTTGGAAAAGGTGGGCGATTGTGGCTATCAGATAGCGAGACGTGCAGCTTGCAGCTGCGAAGCAAAATCCTTGACCTTGTTAGAGCTGCTAGCTGAACATGATCAAGCATTTTCCGTCCCTTGAACTTCCGAGGGCCTTGCTTTGTTGCACCTGCATCGGAACCCAACGGGATGCAGTCTTACGGACGCTCTTGAGACTGCGTGCGTCGGCCTCGTGGCTGGAATCGACAGAGTTTGATTCGCCAAGCAGTCAGCGAAAAGATCCACGCTGCAATCATGACAGCTTGGCAGACGGCCAACGTGGAACGAATCGTTAATTGGTGGGCCCGTTGTGTTGCTCCGCGGCAAAACTGACTGCGAACAGATCCAGCTGTGCTAAGTTCTTTGCCTCATGTCGCTTGAAATCTACCCTTCATCTTCTTTGTCACCGTCCAAGTTGAAGAAAGGAGGGCAGAAGCACGGATTTTCGAATCCGCGTTCGGAAAGTTGGAGCCGGTGGAAGCGGTTTGCTTTGTTGGAATGCAAACTTTACCCTGAAAATCGGAATTGCAAGCAAAGTGACGTCGACTCGCGCTTTCTTTTTTTGGTTGCAGCGAGACAAAGGATCGGAATTCCGATTGCCGTCGCTCCGTGGAGGTTGCACTGAGCAAGCAAACAAAAGGATCGACACGCCCTCTTTTTGTCTTGATGAAGCTTTGACACCATTGCAAGTGGGTTGCGGGATAGCCACACATCGATGCTACCAGTCGTAGTCTGCGAAAGAGAAGTGAATTAGTCGAGGAAAAGGAAGAACTCAGCGGAAAAGGCTGTCAGCGATTTGTTGCATCAAAAGCTCGAAGTCGCAAGCGAGAGAGAGCAAAAACTTGGCGTTGTCATGGAGTGTACCAGAAGAGAGAGCAAAGCGGATCGAATCCGAGCAACAGCTCCAGTCACTGCTGCTGCTGCTAGTGAGGTCACTTCGGTCGTTCCGTTCCTCTTGGCTGGTGCCTGTCTCAAATTTGTGATTAACCTTTTCTGCTCTTTCGGGGTTAGAGTTACCCGAAATCAAAGGCAGTCCGTTCGCAAACTGCCAAAGTGACTCAGCTTGGTTGGAGACGACGGACCAACAGCAGAGCCGAGCGTGACTACAACAACCTCAACAGTCAGCAACCGTTTCAACCAGCCACGCTAAAGGATCTGAGAAGCTTGCCAACGCAGCTCGCGGCTATTGGCTTCCGATGCCTCGAAGCTGCTGAAGCCAAGTATAGAATGCAACGTGTCGTTCTTCCCTTACCGTCGCTGCCACGTCCGGATCAGAAGCAATTCAGTCTAGAACATACTGTACCCGGAAGGCTGCTCCGACGTTGTAGTGCTGCCATCGATTGAATGCTCAAAGCGCCTCCACAAGAGGGGCAGCAGAAAAAGTGAGAGAGAAGAGGAGAATAAACAGGGTCTCAGGTGTCTCAGAGCGGATAATGAGTGATGGCATGGCTTTTGGCAGGTGTCGCTGCGACTTGACGGCTCTGATGCTGCTCGCTGATGCGCTCTCGCTATTTGTCATTCTGCCGCTCATCATCACTGCGCTTCGGATGAATGAGCCCTGATCCCTCCCGGACTTATCTCTCTCCCCCTTCGGTTCTCTTGGCCAAACTGCATACAAGATCGAATCACAGATAATAGCCGCCTTCTTCAACCTCAAGCTTCGTCTCGACTTGCTTCTCCCCTCTCTCCTCTCCACCATCTCACATCAACCTTGCCAGCTCGGTGTCACCTCCACGTCCAGTCTCGACTGTGTGGGCTGCTATCGCCGACTCTCTCACATCCAACTCAACACAATCTTCCTCAAAACAACTACAACCAAACCTCACTCACTAGCAGCTCGATCGCATAGATCCGACTCGCAACCATGTTGAAGCGCGCCGTAGCCACCCTCACCAAGGACTCGTCCAACGGTGAGAACGGCCACTCGAAAGCTTCCAGCTCGCCTGCGAGCGGCCAAACCACTCCCAATCCTCCCTCGGCCAAGTCCACCCTCGATTCGAACCATGCTGCCGGCACCGACACTCCTGACAAGAAGTTCCGCCTCTCTCACATCTTCTCCGGTCACTCGCTTCCCGGCACTCGTCGCTCCACCTCGCGAGCTGGCAGTCTCGATGAGCCGCGTCCGAGCGCCGTCAAGAAGGCGCAGCGAATCGAAGAAAAGGAGCGCAAGGCCATAGAGCAGGAGAAAGTCAAGGAGAGGATCGCAATGGCACGCAAACAGTCTGATCTGCGAGCGGCTCAGATCGAAACACCCGACCAGCGTGCCCGCTACGGTTCAGAGTATCCACCCGAGTGGAACAAGCATCACGACGAGTGGGCCAACATCTTCACCATCTGCGACGATGCTCAGATTGGCGACACGGTCACGCTGCGTGCTCGCGTTCACACCATCCGAGACGTCAGTTCGCATCTTGTCTTCATTGTGCTCCGACAGCAGATCTCGACCATCCAGGCGGTTCTCGCCGAGGAGACCGACGTCATCACGGGTCACATGGTTCGATGGGCAAAGAGGCTGCCGCTTGAGTCCATCGTCCTGGTTCGCGGCAAGCTGCAAAAGCCTCGCGAGCCCATCACTGGTGCGACCACCCAGCAGGCCGAGATTAAGGTGCAGCAGCTCTATCTTATTGCTGCTCCAAAAGAGACGCTGCCTTTCAATGTCTACGATGCCGAGCTCGTTCTCAAGAAAAGCGATGACACCGACAGCGACCACGGCACCGACTCGGACGCCGAAGGTTCTCACTCTCGCGACGAGAACCATGCCATCGAGAGGCACGAGACGGCCGTCATCACTCAGCGTGTTCGCCTCACCAACCGCATCGTCGATCTGCGTACACCCACCGCTCAGGCCATCTTCCGCATCAACGCCGCCATCTGCAACGCCTTCCGATCGCACCTCGACAAGAACAGCTTCATCGAGATCCACACCCCCAAGCTGCAAGGTGGTGCTTCCGAGTCCGGCTCGAGCGTCTTTATGCTCGACTACTTTGGTCGTCCTGCTTTCTTGGCACAGAGTCCGCAGCTGTTCAAGCAGATGTGTATCGCCGCCGACTTCAAGCGTGTCTACGAGATCGGTCCCGTCTTCCGTGCGGAAAACTCCAACACGGCTCGTCACTTGACCGAGTACACCGGTTTGGATATCGAGATGGAGGTGGTTCACTACTACGACGCTATCCGTGTTATTGACGGTATGCTCAAGAGCATCTTCACTGCTCTCCGGGACAACTTCAAGGCCGAACGCGAGCTCATCAAGCGTCACTTCCCTCACGAGGACCTCGTCTATCCCGAAGACACGCTCATCTTGCCGTTTGCGCAGGGTGTGCGTCTGCTCAAGGAGTCGGGCTACGTTGAAGAAGATGGCAGCATCCCCAAAGAGGATGAGGATCTTCATACGCGTGCCGAGATTCGTCTTGGCGAGCTCATCAAGGAAAAGTACAACACTGACTACTACATCCTCGATAAGTTCCCCACTTCGGTTCGACCCTTCTACGCCATGGAGGACAAGGACGACCCCAAAGTCACCAATTCGTTTGACATTTTCATCCGAGGTCAAGAGATCTGCACCGGTGGTCAGCGTATCAACGACATTGAAGAGCTCGAGCGCAAGATGCAGCGTCTTTCGATCTCGCCAAAGGGCATGCAGGAGTATCTCGAGGGTTTCCGACTCGGTGCACCTCCTCATGCTGGTTGCGGTATCGGTCTCGAGCGTTTGGTGATGCTCTACCTCAACTTGGGTGATGTCCGCTACGGCACGCTCTTCCACCGTGATCCTCGTAGCCTGCCTTTGCAGAAGAAGGATGATGACGAGCTGCGTCACCCTGAAGCGAGCACCAACCCGCCTCCTTGGAAGCATCCGCGATTGGCGCTCAAGGCGGATGGTGAGAGCGAGCTGCGTGATATGCAGCCCCTGGAGAAGCTTATCGCCAACTATGGTGATGCTTCTAACACGGCGTGGCTCGACGATCGATACAAGGTGTGGCGTCACCCTGATACGGGTGCTGCTGTGGGTTACTCGCCGTTCAAGGGCTACGCTATGATCATTGGCGATCCGTTGTGCGACAAGACGCAGTTGACGCAGGTGGTGTCGGCGTTCCTGCAGTTTATCAAGAAGGAAGCCAAGCTGAAGCCCATTTGGATGATGATCTGCGAAGAGGTCGAGGAGATTCTGGGAGGAAGGCTCAATTGGTGTTCTCTCTCGGTTTCGGCCGAGGAGCGTATCGAGGACCCGGCCAAGAATCCAGCGCGACACGATCCCGATATCCAAAAGAAGGTTCGTCATGCTCGCAAAGAAGGCGTCAAGATCACAGACTACGGTCTCAGCGAGAACGTGCCTGAAGAGGTGGTTCGAGAGACCGACGAGCGCATCGAGGACTGGCGCAAGAACCGCAAAGGCGAACAGGTGCACATGACCGAAGTTCACCCATGGCAAGACATGTCGCACCGCGTCTACTACATTGCGCGTGACTCGTCGGGCAAGGTGTGCGGTATGGTGGTGTTGCACCAGCTCTCACCGCAGCACGGATGGCACATCAAGTGGGCGCTCGATTTCCCTGGTGCCCCCAACGGTACGATCGAGCACGTTATCCTGCATGCCTTGGAGAACAATGCGGGCAGCAAGATGACCTTTGGTGCTTCTGCGACGTCGAAATTGGTGGCCAAGCATGGGTTGAGCAAGGTGACGACCAAGTGGCTGACAAAGGCGTACAGCTCGATCGCTGAGCACAACAGGTTGACGAACAAGGGCGAGTTTAGGCAGAAGCTCGGTGCGGTGGAGGATCGGGTGTATATCTGTTACCCAAGGCATGGGCTTTCGCCGGCGGGTATTCAGGCTATCATTGGGTTCTTTAAGCAGTAGATGAGAATGGAGATAGATATGAGAAGGGAGAAGGAGGTTGTTCGGATTTGTGTCTCTTTGTTATGTTATTGATACCACGTTTGATACTTTTTATGCAGGTACGATGGTAAGATTTGTGATGTGCCTGAGTTCTGGACCGGGATGAGTAGTTGACCGATCGGTCAATGGCAGGAAAGGTATGCGCAGCTTGACACGTTCTGTCGGGCCGATGGTTGTGAATGGGTTCGAGATTGACAGGTTTGTGGTAAGACGATGAGGGTCGGAAGGGTGGGGCTGACCGGTGAATAGGAAATCTCGGCGTGGACGAATCACGAATCGCAGGTCCAAAATTTGAGCACGTTTTGGTTTTCGTGTGGAGAGAAACGGAACGTGCGCCGGAGATGGTTTCGCCTTCTGCATGAACCTTTCCGCGCTGATCTTCTCAACCTCGCCTGTGAGTGGAAGCTGCATCATAAGGGTCGGCGCTGCGAAACTTTGTAAGCGGAGACACTGGGGTGAAGAACCGACGTCGGTCAATATGCGAGCCTTTGGGGGGTGCATAAACGAGAAGTGTTGTGAAAAGTCGTGTGCTCGAGGATCTTCTTGGCGATTCAAGGGTCTTTGTCTTGCATGCATGGGTTTGAATCGCGCACACCATCTCTCTTCAGCCGCTCTTCCGCCAGTGGTTTTGCCGTTGCTTCTTGACTTACGTCCACCCTGTCGCGCACATTAGAAGGTGTAAGCTGTCTCAGCTACACTGACAAGTTTCGTCGGTCCGATTGGTTCCGTTCACACCGAGCTGGATCCGCACGTGGACCCTGTAACGCACTTCAACACCAACACACGATCCGTTCCGCTCGCTGGTCGAGCGCCACGTACATAAATAGAGACTGGAAGAAGGTATGTCCGGCATTGTTTCCTCATCACTCACACACACCTCCAAGCTAACGGTCGACAATGGTCTCTTCATCTGCTTTCTTGACTCTCCTCGCTGTCGTCGCTTCGGGCGTTCAGGCTGCCCCTGCTCAGGTCATTCCCTTCTGGAACCCTTTCGCCATGCAGGCCAAGTCGTACAATTTTACTGTAAGTCGCAACCCTCAGCCTCCACGACATTGTTGAGCTCGACACTGACGCTCTCCCGAATACGTTGATCCCCATTCAACAGACCTACACCGGCTTCTTCAAGTATGACACGGTCGACGGCGCAACTCTCCCCGCCGTCGCTCCCAACTTTGGTCTCCGCGACAACACCACCTGGGACGACCTCACTCGTACGCTCTTCAAGCTCAACGCCGAAGGCGCGCTCCAGGACGGTTCTTCCTACAAGCTCCTCTTCGCCGGACGTCACGGCCAAGGATATCACAATGTCGCCGAGAGCAAGTACGGTACCCCGCTCTGGAACTCGTACTGGTCCGAGCTGTACACGGACGGCAACATCACCTGGGGTCCCGATGCCAAGTTGACCCCCTTGGGTGTTCAGCAGGCCCAAGCGGTGAATGCTGGATGGAAGGCGATGCTCAACCAGTCCGACTCGGCTCCTTTGCCCACCAAGCTGTTCTCTAGCCCGCTCAGCCGTGCGCTGTCGACGCTCGAGATCTCGTACGACGGGATCTTGGTCAAGAACCCCAACAACACCGCCAACGCTGCCCCTCCTCAGCCCCAGGGCGGAATCGGCGGACTGATCCACGACATCGAAAACACCTTGCTGCACCGCTCTGTCACTCCCGAAGTCAAAGAGCTCTTCCGCGAAGAGTACGGCGAGCACACATGCGATCAGCGAAGCACCAAATCCCAAATCCACCAGGCTTACCCCAACGTCCGCTTCGAACCTGGTTTCACCGAGCAGGACACTCTGTGGACCACCACCAGGGAAGAAGACAGCCATTTGGACACACGTATCCAGCAGGCCCTGACGCAAATGTGGAACGAGGCGCAGGCCGATCAGGTCGTATCGCTGACGAGTCACTCTGGTGTCATGCAGTGCATCTTCAGGGTCACGGGACACTACCCTATCAAGCCTTCGACGGGTGCGCTGATTCCGTTGATCATCAAGGCTACTCCCCAGAAGTGAGGTGCTTCGGCATTGCATCACATGGTGTCGTTACATTCGCACGCACATTTCACGCTGTATAAAAGACAAAACGCTTCCTTAATCACATTCCTTTGGCTTCCTAAACATCACTTCCACACCTTCTTACCCTGCATCGTATCCTTCAGATTCCACCTCTCCGCTCTCTCCGTATCAATCAGCACCGCGACCTTACCCGTGTTCTCGCCCGTAAACAGCCTCAAAAACGCATCCTCAGCCCCGTAGACACCAAACGTGACATCTTCCCTGTTCTTGATCTTGCCCTCTGCCAGCATCTTGGGCACCTCTTGCATAAATTGACTGATCCACTTGGGGATGAACGAGGAAACGATGAATCCTTGATACTTGATCTCCTTGGTGACGATGTTGAAGAGGTTCTTGGGGTAAACGACGTCTTCGGGTTTGTCGGCGTTGTAGCCCGAGATGTAACCGCAGGCGACGATGATGCCGTAGCGCGCGGCGTTGGCGATGTAGGCTTCGAGCTGGTCGCCTCCTACGTTGTCGAAGTAGTAGTGGATTCCCGTGTCGGCGGCGAATGATTTGAGCTTGGCGGGGAGGTCTTCGGTCTTGTAGTTGATCGTCTCGTCGGCGCCAAGGGAGCGGACGAAGGAGCACTTCTCGTCAGAGCCAGCGGAGGCGATGACTTTGACGCCTGCTTGGTGGCAGAGCTGTACGACGAGCTGTCCGACGGCGCCCGCAGCGCCAGAGACGAACATCTTGTTGCCCGGTTTCAGATCGCCGATGATCTCCTTGAGCGACATGTAGGCGGTCATACCTGCCATGCCGGCAGCTCCGAGGTAAGTGGTGATCGACAAGCCGTTGTTCAGCTGCTCAGGGTCGAACTTGCGGAATCCTGCTGCAGCAGCGGCTGGGTGGATCGTGTATTCTTCGATACCGATCGACCAAGCCATAACAATGTCGCCTGGAGCATAACCGTCGACTTCAGAACGAACGACTTCGCCAATACCAATAGCAGTGACGGGCTTGCCAACTTCGTAGGGCGGGGTGAAATAGCCGATATCGCCCTTCATCCGGTTGCGCATGGTGGGGTCGAGGGAGACGGCGATGTTGCGGGTGAGGATCCCACCGTTGAGCGCAACATTGTCGAGGTCGATCTCGGAGCTGCCGGGACGAGTGGTGACGCCCGGTTGGGGGAGACCGGTGGGTTGGACTTTGTTGAACAGGACTTGGTGGTTGGTGACCATTTTGGGCGAGAGAGGGGATGGGGATGAGAGAAAGATGGACTGCAGAGGGGAAAAGAAAGTAAGGAAAGGATAGGGTGTTATATAGTCTTGTTCGAATGGCAGTCAGCTTCTTCGAACGGTGCAGGACTCCCACGGCAATCTACACCACCCATTCGGACTTTACACTTGCGCAGCGAAGAAGATCAGCCGTCGCTGCCAAACACGAGGCATGTGTTCTGACGTTTATTGGATTCCTGTCGCCTTCGCACGCCTTTCCTTCGATGCGGTTCGTCAAGAAAAGATTGACCGGTTCAAGTTCAGCCGTGTTCCGATTGGGTTTTTTTTTTGGCAGAAAGCGAAACGATGACACACCGTTCGACACACACGGCTCTACGGCTGACCGATGCATTGCCGATCCTCCACTCGCCCACTCTAAACGCCGTGACCCAAGACTCACAACTCTGGAAGTGATACAGCATGATTCGTAAAAAGCATTCAATGATGAAAGCCAAGCTTGGAGAGAATCGCTTTGCCTTTACCCACTTTGTCGTTGTTTGGGCTGTTTGGCGTTGCTAGCTGTGGCGGTGGCGATACTGGCCGACTGGGCAAAGTTGGCCTCGCAGACGGTACATCCATCTTGGTCTGCTGTTGACTACTTGGAGCACCAGTCGCAATTTCGGGCTGCTTCTTCGGCTCCAACTCAGCAATGCGTTCCTTGGACAGTATGATCTTGAGCTTGCTTGGTGGTTGATACCCTGTCACTTTCGGACTAACATTCCTCCTCTCGCCAGATTCGGGAGCATTCAGATTGATCACCCTTTTCTTGGGCGTCATTTCCACCGCCGGCGGTTTCGTCTCTGGATCCTCCATCGTCTGGACATACTGGTACAGCTCTTCCTCGAACATGGCGTTCTGCGACCTTCCATACACTGTACCCTTGGCGTCATCGGGTAGCCTATAGTAGGCCGCCTTGATAGCAGCTGCCACTTGTACGACTTTCGGCGTAGTCTCTGCTGAATCGGAATGAAGAGCGATGAGGTCCATCGACTGACCCTTGCCGTCGGAACGAAACAGCTGTAGGGCGTGCTCTACGTATTCCTCCGTCGCGCCCCATTTGGTGACGAGCAGCTCGTTCGGTTCTAGGTTCGCAATCCGATCCATCGTCGCCGCATCGATATCAGGTGACCCTCCCTCCTTCTCTAACTTTGGCGAACCAGCCGTACCCTCCCCATGCCTCGCCTCCACCTCCCTCCACGCCCCACCAAACCCTTGCATACTGAGATCAGTTGGAATGCCACTACTACAGACATACATGTTCCTCTCACCCCTCGCTGCGAGCTTGTCATCGTACTCCTGATCCAGTATCGCACTCAACGTCATAACCAGGGCCACTTCCAGCCCCTTTTTATCCTGCACATCGAGTCGATTGATGTTATAATCCATCACCTGCAGTGTTCCTGGTTTCCCCTTGCCCGAAGGTGGGCTGTATTGTGCAGCCAACACACTCGGATCCGGTTTGCGAATCACTTCGCACACGTACGCCGACTGCGTCGAAGCTCCCCAAGACGACGATCCACCTTGACGCTTCCAAGAAAACTCTTCGGCAGTGCTCGAGTCGGCATCGCTGAACTCGAACCGCCACGCCTGTTGAAACGTCATACTGCGCTTCTCCAGCTCCACTTCACCATCGGGGCTGTAGAGCATGATTCGCTTCTTTTTAGCGGTATACGGCTGGAAGACGGAAGCGAGCAAACAGTCGGGAACGAGACCGTCGAGGAGCATCGTGGTGTACCGGGTGTGATTCGTCGCTCGAACTCGGGTGTAGCTGGGTGTCTGTTTGGAAAAGTCGATGGACTCGAGTGCGAGAGCTCGTTGAGCGGCGACATCGGGGATGGTGCCTGTGAAAGCGGTCGGTCGCGAGGTTGAGGCTTCGTCTTTGGAAGGTACGGGCGGTGCTGGCGAGTGGTTGACGGGGGAAGGGTAGATGTCGACGATCCAGGGCTCGGTGCGACGGCGGACAAAGTGAAGGGTGAAGAGGAGTGCGTCTAGTGTCATGGTCGATGATACCAAGGATGACTAGGGTTGGTGATGGTAGGGAGGAGGGTGGGGTAGTGATCTCGAAGCAGAGCCAAGGGGGTGTGGCTTTTCATATGCACGGATCGAAGAAGCCAAGAGCACCGCCATACAAAAGTGACACAAATTCAGGGTCCACTTCGGCAAAACACGCACAGCCCACCGAGAACGCTTTAACAACTCAGCGCAAAAAAAATCTGGTTCCTCCACCTCGAGCAAAAGCTTGAACAACATCATCTTCTTCGTTCGTCTTCTTTCACTTGAACCACACGCTGTCCATCGACCTCGATCTTGCATTCACACTGCACAGCATCAATACAGACGGGCATACATATCGAAATGCCCACGTCAACATCACGGCACGCCACACTCGCCTCTGTGCGATGCATCCCAGCTCGACGCAGGCTGTATTCCACAGCCGCCGAAACATCTCTTCCCCGACGACCACCACCGAAATCGCAAGGCTTGAATCAGCCCAAAGCCATTTTCTGGGGGTAAGCTCCTTCTCATGAATTTACTTACTGCTCCATACGGCGTCGCTGACACTCTCCTCCACCTTTTCGCTCCCGACAGCTGGGCAGCTCTAACCCTCGTCGCCGGCTTCGGATACTTCACCGTCAAGTCGAGCAACACGGCCAAGAAGCGCGAATTCATGATTCAACAGGGTCGAGAGCTGCAAGCCAAGAATGCTGCTGGGGATGAAGTGGCGAGCGCTACGCCTGTCCGTGAGTTCCCAGAATGTATAGAGTACCAAGAGTGGACATGCAAGACTCACACTGACGACGATGAATTTGTTTTGATCTGCGGGGGTGGGAGAACAGTCATATCGTCGAGCAATCAGGAGAAACACGCTCAATCGCCGCTGCAGAGCCTTGCTGCTGCGCTCAATAGACAGACTACGCAGCGGTCGAGGAATACGGACAGGGCGGGTGGTTCGAGCGAGTAGAATCAAGGGTTCGGGACGCGGTGTTTGCTCACTTCCTTGTGCTGTACGATGGAACTGGATTGGATCGTATCTCTGTTGGCTCCTGAGTGTGCCGACAAGTGAAAGCAAGCGATGATTGTGTGTGCTTGGTGTTGCGTGAACCAGAACTTTGACGATGTTGAGAAGTCCATGTTTGAGAAAGAGAGGTGGACCCTTGAAAACGCTCTCGGACAAACTGAGGAAATCGCGCGTGTGCATTTCATTTCTTCTTGCTCAGCTACCTCATCGCCAACTTCGCCTTCATCATTCACCACCACCTTCTCCGCGTCACCAACCTTCACTATGGGCGACTCATCCTACAAAGGGGTCTCAGCCACCCAAGACTCCCGCTTCAGCAACAAGGAATCGCTCCTTCTCCGCAAGCTCTCCTTCCCACCCCACTTCTCCACCAAAGTCGACATGACCAAAGTCGAGCTCTCTGTTATTCGTCCGTGGATTTCCCGCCGCGTGACCGAGTTGCTCGGATTCGAAGACGACGTCGTTCCGGAGTATGCCGTGGGTATGCTGGAAGAGGAGAGGTTCCCAGATGCAAGGAAGATACAGATTCAGTTGATGGGGTTTCTAGAGGGCAAGACGGCGGAGTTTATGAGTGAGCTTTGGGAGTTGCTCGTGTCAGCACAGGAGAGTCCGGGTGGTGTACCGAGGAGGTTTGTGAAAGAAAAGAAGGAGGAGTTGAGGCTGAAGAGGGAGGAAGGGGAGAGGGTGGTGCGGGAGGCGCGGGAGCGGGCGCAGCGGGCGCGGAGAGAGGTGAAGAGTGAGGATGGGTCAAGGAGGAGTGGTTCGAGATGGGATGCTGGGGCGCGCGAGAGGGATACTAGGCCACCGGCGTATAGGCCGAGTGGGAGAGATGAGTATCGGCCAAGAGAGTATCGTCGTAGAGATGAGAGGGACGGTGCCGGCAGAAGCAGAGATTCGGGATGGGGCTCAAGAGCTCCTCGTGAAGCTGCAACACACTCTTCAAGACGCTCGCCATCACCACCACCACGGCATAGAAGAAGATCGGCTTCACCCGCTCGATCGCCATCGCCACCGCCGCGCCCTCGCAGACGATCTCCTTCACCTCCACCGCGCAGTAGAAGACGATCTCCCTCACCTGCTCGCTCACCACCACCGCAACGCACACGTCAACGCTCACGATCCCGCTCAGTGACACCCGACTACCGAGCCACCCTACGCGATCGCAAAAAGCAACAAACTTCAGATCGAGCACGCGATACTGCCGGCGCCCCCTCACGAGCCACTCACCGCGACGAGCGGCAAGAATCAGAGCGCGAACGGGAGCTGCGAGACAAGCTTCTCCGCGCCAAAGATTTACGACGACGTTCTGGGGATGACTGAAATCACACCTCTTCGGCCTCTTCTGGCGTCTCCAATCAGTCTCATGTGTGGTATAAAGTTCTGAATGAGTGTCAGGTGCGTTGCAGGGTATATATCCAATGAAAGATCTTGGGAGCATTCAAATCCTCACTTTCAACCGCCACAGCCGTCCGCTCTACCTCTTTCCACATCCAATCGTCAGCAATGATGTCTTCCCACCGGTGTGAGCTGTAGCTATGACAGAGCCATAGAGCGTTGTTGTTGGAGATGGCGCTGAGGTGGGTGCCGAGTATTTGAGGTGTTGCCACGCCTTTTTCTGAGCGGTTGAGTTCCCGTGCGAGATGTACAAGTGATGGGTGGTAGGTGGTAGGAGAGTGAGCGATGGTAGAGAAAGGTAAATCTTCGCCAGTGGATATGGAGTCGGTCGTAGATTTGTCGAGGATCAGGTCGAAGCGCGTTGCCAGAACGGTCGAGACTCGTGTCCAATCTAGCAAGTCGAGGACGCGATAAGACATCAACTCGACCTGCTCCTCGCCAACTTCCTGTAAGAATTGCCTCTCTGCGTTCCTCTGAAATTCAATACTGTTCGGCGAGAAGTCGACGTTCACAATGCACCTCGCTCGCTCCCTCCAGTCTGACGGCCAGCGTTCGCGGACAACCCGCACAATGTCGAGCGAGAGTTTCGACGTCCCCACTCCGATATGCAGTATTCGTGGCGGTGGATCGCGCAGCAGCAGTGATGGCGGGATACAGTCGAGCAGCGACGATGAGGAAGATAGCCATTCGAAACCAGACGCTTCGCGAGGGTCGGTAGAGAATCGATTGTTCCAGTAGTGGGATGAGTGGTACGAGAGGCCGGAGCCGGTAGAGCGAGAACGTGACGGTTGCGGTGGTGGATCGGTCATCGCGAATCGAGGAGTGAGCTGGTTGATGGGAGCAAGAGGAAGAGAGGGAAGAACGAAAGGAAAGCAAATCTCGACTGTTCAGGGTCCAGGTGGTCGCCGTCAACTTTTCTTCTTCCTGGACGAAATCTCCGCGGCAAATCCATCACTCCTCTCACAGACGCAGTTCTCGTATGCACTCGGTACACAGACACTCAGCTATCAGACATCTCTCCGATCAATCGTACAATTACAGTCGTATACATTCCACTTCATCTAGCTAGCCGAATTATCCTTCCCCTCTCCTCCTCCTCCTGTAC
The DNA here is from genome assembly GCA_001748505.1 of Sporisorium iseilematis-ciliati. Classification (NCBI taxonomy): domain Eukaryota; kingdom Fungi; phylum Basidiomycota; class Ustilaginomycetes; order Ustilaginales; family Ustilaginaceae; genus Sporisorium; species Sporisorium iseilematis-ciliati. The sequence continues at coordinate 47,453 of MJEU01000034.1, read as the reverse complement.
CAGTGAAACCACTCAAAAAGCTCAAATCCACCCCTCCTCCGCTTCCCATCCCAGCATCACCACCTGTGAGACTAGAGAAATCAAAGTTGCTCAAATCCAACCCTCCTCCACCACTCGTCCCGAACATGTCCGTATCTTCTCCATAACCCCCTGTCCCACCACCAAAGCTTCCTAACGCGGACAGATCGTTCATCGCTGTACTCGACCCATCATTGTTCGCGGAAGAAGAAAGATCGATGCCCATCATCTTTTCGAGCTCGCTAAAGTTTGTAGCCGGTGCAAGGGCGGTAGATGTGTCGGTTGAAGAGGAGAGATTGATGCCGAGTGAGGAGAGATCGGGAAGATTTGTGAGGGAGGACATGTCGATGCCGAGTGCCGAGAGGTCGATGCCTGGGATGGAAGGGGCTGTGGGTGCTGAGGTCGATGTAGAGGATGCGTCTGGTTGGGTGGTGGCAGCGGTATCTGATGGTTGTGTGGAGTTGGAGGCGGGAAGGTCGGGTTTCGGCGCGTTTGCGAGTGCTGGCGATTCGGTTAGGTCGATCGTCTTGTTCGCGCCATCTGAGGGACCTGCCTTGGGAGCGAAAGCGAGCGGTACGTCGTCTTCGTCATCGCCGTCGCTGTCGATTACAATGGCGTCCTTGGCTGCTTTGCCTGCGTCCTCTTTTTTGATATCAACACTCTCTTCCTTCTTGCTCTCTGCAGGCAGCGGTGGTGTTGCAAGCCCGGCCATTGAGTCGTCTTCTTGCGCAACTGCCACCGCGCCTTTCCCTGCTTCCTCTGCATTCGCCGTATCTGCCGGTTGCTCGTTCCGTTTCCGCTCCGCCTCCTCCTCTGCCTTCTTCCTCGCTGCCTCCTCCGCCTCCTGTTGCCGCTTCAACGCCTCGGCCGCAGCCTCAAATGCCCTCTTTGCCTCTTCCGCTTCCCTTTGCGTAGCTGCTTCCAGTTCTATCTCTAACGCAGCTTGCGCATGCAGCAGATAGTCCCTCAAACCGTGTACCAGCGACAGATAACGCGTGCATTCTCCAGTCAGCTTGTCGAGGCTGGAGTTTGCATCGCCGATGCTTTCTACCGCTACAGCCGCTGATGTGGCTGATGACGATGATATTGTCGATTGAAGGCGTGCTTGCTGTGTTCTAGCTCGTAGGGTTGAAGCTGTCTGAAGGACGATGGATTTTAGTGCATTTTGGATTTCGGTTGCGCGTTGAGCGGCTGGCGCTGAGGGTCGTGATGACGGGCCAGCTTGTGCGCCGGGAAGCGTTGGTAGCGACATCGAGGATGATCTGTGGGTGAAGGTGCTGATGGAATGATGGTGGAAAGTATGAGCGAAGGAATGTTGTGAGCGAAGCGCGGCTAGAGGACGGAGCCGAATTCCGCGATTTTGAGCGGAGAAAGCAAAGGCCAACTCGCGTCATTCTTCAACTTCTTCTAGATCAACATTGTGCTTCACTTCCCGTCCATACCAACCGCATCTTACGACCCAAAGCAGGATCGTCTCGTCATCTATACATATTCGGAAGATGTCTGGCTGGATTCTGTAAGTCTGGCTCGAACTCCACTGCGATTGACTTTCCCTTTAGAGCTTGACCCTAACGTTATGCTTCTTTCGACTCACATGGCAGTATCCCATCGGTGCTCGTGCCACTCATCATCGTCGGTGCAGTAGCGTCTCGCTTCTTTGGCGGCAACAAGCGCAGTGGCTACACGGGCAAGTATGACCCCAAAACCGGACTTGGCCGCGGTGCACCTGGATTCCGTACGTATCACCTGCCCCCATCCGCCCTGTACACGTGTGGTTAGCACTGACGACTCTCGATTTCTCCAATCTTCCACCGATAACAGAAACCGGAGTGAAGCGCATGGCAGTGACACCAGAGATCGCAGCAAGAATGCGCGCAGGAGAGCAGGTCTCAGCAGAGGAGATCGAGGCAGCCGTGGCCAAAGCACAGGCGCAGGAACAAGCCAAGTCGACGGCTATTCGCAACCCCAACGTAGACCAAGACTGGCTGCCACAAGGACGCAGCAGCCCTGCTGGCAAGAAGAACAAGAGGCGCTGATCGAACAGCACGAAATCCTACACGACACATTTTGTACTCTAAATATCAAAAGCTCTGGGAGTGTGTTTGGCAGTGTTGTGTTGAATGATTTGATTGAGTAATGCGGACCAGACCCTCCTATGAGTGTCTTGGCTTGTCCAAATCCTCCGGGCCAAAGCTCATCGGCAACAAATAGTCGAGCGTCACCACCTCGACATTAGGCTCGTTGAGCTCCTTGCCACCCTCATCTTTGACCGTGCCCTGAATCGTCTGTGAGGCCGACGCCTTGCTCCAGTTGCAGCCGACCATAAGAATACGCGCTTGCAAGCTACAGTGCTCTCGAATGACCTGCCTACAGATACCGCATGGACTGCAACTGCCTTCCAAATCGCTTGCTACAGCCACAGCGATAATGTCTCCGCGCTCAATCTTTCGTGCTGAGTTCTGTTCTGGTACATCGAGCTGGTCGGATCGGATGAGTGCTTTGGCAAGAGCGGTGCGTTCGGCGCAGACTGTGCCGCCGTAGGAAGCGTTTTCGTAGTTGGCGCCGAGGATGATTTCGCCCCATTTGGTTAGGAGTGCTGCTCCAACGCGGAATTTGCTGTCGATGCGAGGTGAAGGGCATGTCAGTACCAGTATGGCGTGACTAATAAGGCCGTGTAAAAAGACTTACCTATATGGCGAATACGAGAGCTTCCTCGCCTCTTGCGCAGCGTGGAGTAGGTCATGCTTCTTGTTGGCGAGCAGCTGGAGGTCTTTCGGATCCATGGCGGCCAGTATTGATAGTTGAGAGCGTTTTGATGGTCTGAGAGTGCTTCGTTGCGAGCGCAGTTCAGTCGAGTGTGCTGGTCAAAGTTAGGTCACAAGACATCAACGAGCTCAAGTGAGGGTATCCTATCTTCGGCGTCTTCCGAGCATCCGCAGGGTCTATCAAAGTAGGCCGTGCGTGGGAATCTTTGAATCAGCGGGCTTGGATGACCCGATCCAGGCGATCGGCGGCTATTCCGTCGCAATTTCAAGGAAAAGCGTGCGCTGATCAGGATGTGTCAGCCCCTCTCTTTCTCTCTCGATTTACGGTTAAAGAGAACAGCCGGCCATAACTCCGACACATGCAACAAGCTTTGCAACAATCAAAAGCCGCGTTGTCATCAATGATTCCCACGCTTTCGCTCTCTGACACAGACACAACCATCTCAAGACGGAACAGCCGAAAGAGGCGAGGAGAAAGGTGGCAGAGGAAAAGGCGTCGTAACTGCTTGCGATTCGCGGTTATCTTGAACAGGGAGCGCGACAAGGAATAGCCGAGAATGCAAGACGCTCGCTCCACTCTAGGGTCATGCGCCTCTCGCCGGCGTAGTGAGTGAAAAAGGGTCCTTGCGAACGACGCTGCTGCTGCAGCTGCTTTGTGAGCAATTTCGCCCTCCGCGGCAATCAAGCATGATGAGCAATCATTCATGCTTCTCTGCTTGTTATCACCGGCTCTCTCCTTTCCGTTCGACCAACACCACGGCTCTCGCTGCCACGCTCCATCTTTGACCACCCTTCTATCCAATATCAAGGCTATCAACTTATCGCGACGTCCGAAGTGCCGCTCCTTCAGGCTCAGCCTCAACCAAATCGTTACCACACGCAATGCAACACTAACCGCGCAGTTCTGCAACCAATACCACCATGTCGAGCCCCTCATCATCGTCGGCCTCGGCGGCCAAGCCACCTCACAGACTCGTAGTCAAGCCACTCGGTCAACAGCTCACCATCACTACCACCATCAATGGTCGCAAACGCACTCTCATCGACACCACCGATGCTCTTCAGCTAGCAGAAACCAATTACCCCGTCCGCTTCTACTTTCCTCGAGACGCACTTCAGTGGTCCTTTGCCCTCAAACCTAGCGATCACAAAGACACTTACTGCCCCTTCAAAGGCTTTGCTCAGTATCACGATGTCGCCGAAGCCGGTTCTCGTATCGACGAGCTCAAGGCTGCCATCTGGTCTTACTCGACTCCCTTCTCCACCAGCGATGCGATCGACATCAAAGGCCACTTCTGCTTGGCAGCTCCTAGCGAGCAATTTCAAGTCAAAATCAACGGTCGCAATATCACTGTCGACGATGCGCGCAAGATGAATGAACAGATCCTTGCCGCGTCTCCTTCCGACAAGTCTTCGCCTTACCTGCCTCGTCAAGTTCTCGAGGAAGAGCGTCGATCTCGAGCTACTTCCCGTAATACCAGTGCAACACTCCAACCGCCAGTCATGAAACGCTCCGTCAGCAACAGCTCTCAAGGACCACCCGACTCTTTCCCCATTGCCCTTCCTCTCGGTGGCGAGCTAGAAATCGACTCGACCAACCCTGTCGTCGCCGACATGCTCTATCGCTTCGATGACGAGGCACAACACGAGGAGCGACACTCAGGCGAAAGCAACAACGACGGTAACGCTGCCGACACCACAGATGGACCCACAACAGCCGCGGTCGACGATCACCTGCTCTGGTTCAAGGACGTGCCTTGGTACCGCAGACCCTCGGAAAAGTGGTTGCGTCCCTTTGCTTTCTTGATCGCTATGGCGGGTGGCATGTGCATGGGTCCCAAACTCGAGTTGCTCAACATGTTGGTCTGCGAGGATGTTCTTGGAGATACCTACGTCGGCGGAGGCGATGTTATCGTTCCACAACCACCACCCAATGCCACGATGGCGCAAACACAGCATGGACACACTGCGACGCAACAGAACATCCGCCTCGGCGGCTTCCAGCCTTGGACCGGCTCCTCAGCTAGCCAGATTTCCGACAAGGATGCCGTCACAAACTACTTGGCAGCACTCGACCAATCCAACTCGACCGGCATCCCCGTGCCAAGGCGACCCAGCAAGGCGTGCTTTGCCAGCCCAGAAGTTCAGTCGTCCCTCGCCACCTTGCAGCTGCTCATGACCTTGTCTATGGGCATCCTCGCCGCGCTCACCACCGGCTTCTGGTCAAACCTTTCGTCAAGGCGTGGTCGTCTGCCCGTGCTCCGTATCTCGATGGCCGGCATCGTCTTTACCGACCTTGTCGTTCTTACTGCCGCCCTCGTCCCTCGCTCCAAGCTTCCCTTTGGCTACAGCTTCCTCGTTCTCGGCACTACGGTCGAGGGCTTACTTGGAGGATACAGTGCTGCCATTGCTGTCCATCAGTCGTACATCTCGGATGTCACTCCGAGTGGCACTCGTGCCCACATCTTTGCACACTTCATGGGCATCGTCTACGCTGGTCTTGCTGTCGGTCCCACTCTGGGTGGTCTTATTGTCAAGCACACGGGCAATCTTCTCGCGCCCTTCTGGTTCGCCCTCGCCATGCATCTGCTCTACGTCGTCGGTGTCTTCTTCATCATCCCCGAGAGCACGAGCAAGGAGCTGCGTGCGAAGGCGGCACACGAGTACAAAGAGTCGCGCGCAGCCATGAAACGCAAAGTCGAAGAGCGCAAGACGGCCGAACAGCAGCCTCTCCTCGGCTCGAATGAAGGCGAGGCAGAACAGAAGCCGTTCAAGAAGCGCGCTTGGAAGCGTGTTAAGGTGCTGTTCATGAGCAGTGTCTTGTACGCGCCTTTGGAACCACTCACTTTCTTGTTGCCAAAGAAGGTTGTCGTTGATGAAGCTGAAGAGGCAGCAGACCAAGATGGTGCTTCCGGTACAAGCACACCGCGCAGCAACGCTCTGGCACCTCCTGAAGCCTCGGCATCCCACATTTCCGTTTCACGAGTGGCACCCAAGACCCGCTACGACTACAACCTCTCCTTCCTCTCCCTCACCTACTTCACCGAGACGTCCATCTTTGGCATCATGTCTTACAAACTCCAATACGCCCAGGAGCAGTTCATCTGGGGCTCGGCCGAGCTAGGCATGTACCTCACCTTCCTCAGCGTTGCTCGTGTTCTCGCTCTTACGGCCATCTTGCCTCTGGTCATCAAGCTTCTCCACCGTCCCGTCAAAGCGCTTCGTCTGCCACAAGACGGACCACCCGTAGAGGAAGAGCAAACCGTCGCGCCCGATTCACGACGCCACTCGACTCTAGACGATGAAGGCAGACCGCATCGCCGGATGAGTTCTTACGGCGCCACCGGTTCCAGCACCCCCATTGACGGCGACGATGCCGACGAGGCCGCCTCCGACGACGGCGAATGGGACGAAACCAAAAAATCAGTCGAAGAACTCTGGACTCTCCGCGCCAAACACCTTCGTCTCATCCACGACAGCAAGTTCGACCTCAAACTCGTCAAGATTTCGGTCTTCATCAACGCTCTCTCGTACGGCATGTTGATCTTCTCCAACACTCCCGAACTCTTCTACCTCGCCACCGCCCTCACCTCCCTCGGCGGCGGTGGTGGAGCAGCCATGTCCTCTCTGGCTTTGGCGTTACTCAAATCGCCCGCGGACGCCGGCAAACTGTTTGGAGCTTGGTCCATCACCTCGGCTATTTCGGGCACTGTGGTGGGACCAATCCTGTTCGCTGAAGTGTTTAAGAGGACGACCAAGACTTTCCCACCGGCCATCTTCGTCGTGGGTACAGGGTTGTTCGTGGTCTCCCTGGTGATGCTGTGGGGGGTCAAGGTGAGGAAGCCGATCAGCTTGCCCGCACTGCCTCCGAGACCGCATCCGGTGGTAGAAAGAGAAGGAGGAGAGCAGGTGGATGGAACGACAAAGTCAAAGTATCGCAGTGAGACGTTCAAGGGCGCGTTTACGATGAAGACTGCCAAGAGGGGCGATGGCAAGACGAACTCGGGAAGGCCGGGGTTGCCTGCTTTTGATTAGATGCCGCACAGTCAGCTCGGGATGTACGCTTCTGCTTGATGGAAGGAATCGAATTTGACATTGAAAAGATGGTTCGGAAATAGCGATGTTTGTGTGATGTCTCGAGAGACAAAGCTCAGTTGTGTGATGTGAGTGATGGTGAAGAGGAGAGGTAAAACGACCGCTTCAAATAAACCTCAAAGTCCTGCGCTGAGAAGACCTCGTCGACTGCGCATCCTCCTCCGTCGCCTCTCTCGGCACCTCCCTCGTCTCCGCTAGATCTCCTGCCTCTCCACTTCCTCCTCTCTCCCCACGTCCAAGTTCACCCTCCTCCTTCACGCTCTCACCCTCAACCTTCTCACCAACCCCGCCCCGCCTCAGCATCTCCGCCAACCTCTTCTGCTCTCTCTCCTCGCCCTTCTCCCAGCCCCTCTTCGCCTCCGTCCTAGCTTCATCCCTCTCGGCGTTCATCTCCTTATCGAACGCCCTCAAAATTGCGAACCTTCTCGGACTCACCGTTCTTTGCAATTTGACCATCTCTGGTTTCTCCTTCTCCTGCGTCTGCGTCTGCAGAATCGACGTCGGCCTACTCCCCGTAGTCGGCAACTCCAACGCCGGCGGAGGCAGCCTCGGCTTGAGATGCTCCCCATCCGCTCCTATCTCGTTGATCGCACGCGTGATCGCATCGTCTTCCATGTTTCGCTGTTTGACCGGTTTCGAAGGAGCCGAGATCTCGGCCTTCTTGACATTGTGCGAAAAGGAATGCTTCGAGGGAGAAACGTCCTTACGCCAAAAACTGTCGCGCCGCCAGAACGCAAACACATGCACGCTCCAGTCCGCAACAGCTACCAGAGGGTTCCAGAGAGGTTTGCCGGTTTCATCGTACCCGACGTGCCCGCGAGACGAGCCGTGCGAAGATTCGGGTGCTCGACCAGGGTCAGAGTTGTCCGACGACTCGCCTTCCGGTGACGCATCCCGAGCTTGCGACACCGTGATGGTGTTATTTCGACTCATGGGGCGAGAGAACGTGATAGATCTAGTCTTGGTCAGGGTTGCAGTCCTACGCATGACACCAGGACCAAGCTTCGAGATCGGAATCGTGATACCGTGCGTCAGAACCGACGAGAACACCATGAACAGCACCACCGGCGAGTAGACCGCACGCAAGCGATCGCGCGTCCCATCATCCGGTAGCTGTTTGAGCGCCACTTGGATGTAAAACACCGCTCCCACACCTATGGGACCGAACCAACCGGCAAAGGACGACTCTTTCAAGTCCCTCAGCGCAGGGATCAACTTGGTCGCTGCGATGACCCACGGTGGTCGTCGGAGGAGCAATACCGTAATGCCCAAGACTACAACTCTCCACCCTGTCAGCTGCAGTTCCGGATTCGAGTAATCATCCCACGGGATGATCGCACCTATGTATACGAACACGGCCATGTTGAGCACCGTATCGATGATCTCTTGGAAATCATTGTCTTCCGTGCGGATCCTAAACCAGTCGTCCCAGGTGAAGGAGTTTCCGGCGATGAAACATGCCAGGATATCGTCAGATCCGAACAAGCCAGTGGTTCCAAGGGTGAAGAATGCCAGTCCAAGACCATAGGCGAAGAAGTTGGCTTTGTCGATGTACGACCTCGACTCGGCCCATTTGAGCGACTTCCTAGCCAAGTAACCGATGAGCGAACCGAACGCAATCGAGAGCAGAATCTGGTACACCACAACGGCGTACACCCAGCGTCCGACTTCCGTTCCTACACTGCTTCCCTTATCCTCTCCAGTACGGGCCAGCAAATAGATCGCCAGGTAGAGAAACGGAAATCCCAAACCATCGTTCGCACCCGACTCGGCAACGATGATGTTCCGCACATTGGCTGGTACGTGCTTCTCCGCATATCTTCCCGTCGTGATCGAGTTCGCCAACACCGGATCCGTCGGCGTTACCGCTGCAGCGATACACAGACTCTCCAAGAAAGTCAAGTTCGGAATCAGGCCCCAGATCAACAACGCCGTCGCGAACCAGGCCGTCGTCATGATCCCGAACAGCAGTATCGTGAGCGATAGCTTCTCTCTCCATAGATACGCTTTCGGTAGAGATATACCGCAGAATAGCACCTGAATGCCGACAACGATACGAGTGAAAGTATAGGTGACGTAGTTGGTCTCTTCGGCGGTGCCCCAGCTGATCGGATCGACCCAGTTGAGCACGTACGGACCGACGATGATTCCCGCTGTCACGGCAAGCAGCGGTTCCGAGAGGTACAGTCGTTCCTTGACGACATACGAGAGGAGACCGTAGACAACAATGAAGCCACCAAGGACGGAGAGCGACTTGGAAACTTGGGTCAGGTCGACCTCGATGATGTGGGCCGGCATTGCTGCGGCCGCGAGAGGGGTGGATGAAATCTAAAAGAGCTGGACTGTCGAGATCAGCAGTCAGCCGTAGTCAAAAGAAAGGTCGCTAAGGACGAAAGGCCAATGTCATTGACCGTAAGAGATGGTGTTGCGGCCGTGCAGGTTGACCGTGAGAGCGTTGGCAGAGACGAGGCGCAAAGAGGGCTGCATGGGGAGGGGGCACAGCTGAGGTGGCTGTAGCGGACTTCAGTGCTTGGTTGAGGCTGAGATCTTGAGGCTTTCGTACCCAAGATCTTAGAGTGGCTTGAGAGGAGTTGTGAGACGGTGGTTGTCGATCCTGATGATGGTGATGATGATGGTGATGATGATGATCAGAAGAGGAGGAAGGTGAGACTGCTGTGGAGAAATTTCAAATTGCTGAGCAACCAAGTCCCGCGCGGCGAATTTCGTCAGATCGGTGCCAAGAAAACGCCCCGACATGCCCGATCTTGTGCTCAGACTTGTTAGATCTGATAGGAGTTGTTGCTCGGCAATCTCGAGATGAAGCTCTTGTGTCGGCAATCTTTTCGCCGACGCATTGTTCAAGAAGACCGGCGACCTTGTGTTGTGCTTGTGCGGGGTCCTCGTCTTCCAACTCAACGGACCTTCGCTCGTACATAAAGCACACGAGCCTCCTGAAGTCTCGTTCTTGCCTCCCTCTCGACGCTTTCCCGCACACTTCTCTTCAAAATGGACGGCAACGCACCACTCTTCCTCGGCCTCGATGCGAGCACCCAAGCGCTCAAAGCTTCCTTGCTCGACGCAGACCTCAACGTGCTCTCCGAGATCGAGGTTCGATTCGATCGCGATCTGCCGCACTACAGCACCACCGGCGGAGTCTCTGCTCCCACCGCTGACGACGATGAAGGAACCGTTGTTGCACCCGTAATGCTCTACGTCGAGTCGATCGACTTGCTCGCTGAGCGTATGAAGTCGGCTTCTTGGCCGCTGGCTCGGATCCGTGCTGTTTCGGCCGCTGGTCAACAGCATGCTTCGGTCTACTTCTCGCGTGCAGCACCGCGCATCTTTACCACCTTGTCGGCTGAAAAGTCGTTGAAAGAGCAGGTGGAAAGCGCTTTCAGCAGGAAAGTCGTGCCCAACTGGCAGGATTCGTCTACGGTAGACGCATGTAAAGCGTTCGAGCAAGCAGTCGGTGGTGCAGATGAACTGGCGAAAGTCACAGGCTCAAAGGCGCACACAAGGTTTACGGGACCACAGATCTACAAGTTCAGAACGCAGCAGCCGGAAGCATACAAGGACACGGAGAGGATCGGGCTGGTGTCGAGCTTTATCACTACCATGCTGTGCGTAGGAGAGGGCGAAGATGCAGCGACCATGATCAAGGGAATCGACGAATCAGACGCTTGCGGAATGAACTTGCTCGACATGCGACCTGCTTCGTCCATCTCTTCCACCGAGAAACGAGGCAAGCTCGAGCCAGGCTGGAACCAGACACTACTCGCTCTCGCTTCCGGAGAAAGTCAAGGTGCCGACGCGTCTCTCGGCGGAGCAGCTGAACTTGAAAAGAAGCTTGGAGTCATCTACCGCGACGCCGGTGCACCCGTGGGCAAGATCGGTAGCTGGTGGACGAAGAAATACGGTTTCAGCCCAGACTGCCAGGTGTTCCCGGGAACAGGCGACAACCCGGCCACCTTCTTGGCATTCAGTCTGGCCGAGCGCCAGGCCATCATCAGTCTGGGCACGTCCGACACTGTCATGGTCGCAACCCACCAGTACGTCCCCGACCCAGACTTCCACGCTTTCTTCCACCCAGCCAAGCTACCCTCGGGAGGAGATGCGTTTTTCAACATGCTGGTGTACAAGTCGGGTAGTCTGGCCAGAGAGTGGATTCGGGATCAGTACTGCTCGAGCAACTGGGATACATTCAATGGCGATGTGGAAAGGTTCAAGCTGGAGCAGCAGGGTGCAGAGAAGAGGACGGGCTTTTACTGGTTGCGACCGGAGATCATTCCATCTGGTGCTTCGGGAATCCATCGTTACACCAAGCCGGCTGCGGGTGGTGACTGGAACAAAGTCGACGACTTCTCCGACAAGGGCATGAACGCAAGCGCTATCCTCGAAACCCAGTTCCTCAACTACCGATACCGATCGTCGTCCATCGTAGCCGGTCCCTCCTCCTCCTCCTCCACGACTGTCGACACATCAACCCTTCCCCTCGAAGCCATCTACGCAGTCGGCGGAGCATCCTCCAACTCGACCATCACTCAATCGATGGCAGACGTCTTCGGATGCGACATTGTCAAGCCCGTCCAACCTTCCGAAGACGGCAAAGGCTGGACCCCCGCCAACTACAACTTCTGCTCCGTCGGCGCTGCCTACAAGGCTGTTTGGGGATGGAGTCGGTTGCAGTTGAGGCAGGGTGAAAAGGTGCCAGAGTTTGACGAGTTTGTGCACGAGACAAAGACTAGGCAGGCTGAACAGGCGGGAATTGTGGGTAAGGGAGTCGAGGGTGGTGTGCAGGTGATTTGCAACCCCAGAGAAGGCAGGACACAGGTATACACCGACGTGATTGGCGAATGGAAGGAGCTTGAGCAACGAGCTCAAGGGTAGTCATCGCTGCCTTGCGACACCGGCCTTCGAACTTGAAGAACATGTCCCCACCAGTCTGTCCAGGGGCAGAGCGATGCAAATGTAGCCGTGACCCTTCCCGCTGTTTCGTCCGTTGGCTGACGAGTCTGTGACGTCTAAATTATCGATTGATGATCGTGTCAAACTGAGCACAATGTCCACTCGTATGTCTCGGTGGTGTCGGGCATGCGAATAGTGTATTTCGTCAAGCCGTCGTTTCGCGATATAATAACTACATGAACGCCTTTGAGAGATCATTAGCGATGAGCGTAGGACCAACTTCTATCATCGTGTGACAAAGTTGAACGGGCTTCTGACAGACTCTTGTGCAGACGGAGGTGAGCTTGTTACGACCGAGAAGAGCGTGTGACGGTCCATCATAAGCGCGTGACAGACTCAGATGAGCGCGTGACAGACTGCGTTGAGTGTGTGACGATCTCGAAGAAGCGTGTGACAGACTCAGATCAGCCCGTGACAGACTGCGTTGAACGAAGCCCTTATCGGTGCGGTTGACAAACTCCAACGGACACAAGCCAGACACACGCTTTGCGACGAGGAGCGGACCAATGGCTTTCTATGTTCAGTAGGCATCCATTTGTTGCCATCAGCATGGTCGACGATGGTCCTTGCAGGGTCGGTCGGAGCGGGGCCAAGCAGAGCGGGTGCGTGGCTGAGAAGAATCGACCCGTCCAGGGCAATGCGCTCAGTCCCAGTTGAATCACAAACAAACTTGATTGTAAGCAGAAACTTTTCGTTGATGGTCTCAATAAAACAAGAGGAGGGTGCCGTCGTCGTCGTGAAAGCGTTTGAAGATGACGAGCATTGGGTTTCTTCTGAAGCCATGGCCAGGTCTGCCCAGGGCTTCATTCAGGACGTTTGCCACCATTGTCGAGTTGATGACGGTCTCAGAAGAGTTTGCTTGCTGTTCCAGCAGCCGAGCCACCTTGTTTCTAACCTTAGCCTCGTTCATCTCTTCCAGCAAAGCTGTTGTGGTCACTGGAACCTCTAGACTGCTATGATACATCTTTCTGCCTGCCGTCTTGGCATAGAGATGCCACTTTCCCATGCCTCCGCGCCTTGTCCAGTCGGATTTGGAAGCTACTGGTCCTTGTGATGCGACAACACCGCACCTCAAGCTGACTTTCCGGATGTCGTCGTCTCGTCGCCTCGTCTTACTTGGACCTTCAACAACGCACAGGCAAACAAGACGCTGAGCTTTTCAATTCTTGTCACGTTTGCAATCATCCTCGTCATGATTCCGTCGTCCTGTGTCACGCTTGCTTTCCTTCTCGTCACGCTCACTCTCTTGCTCGTCACGCTTGTTTCTCTTCTCGTCACATTCAACTGACCTGCCGTCACGCTCACCTGTATACTTGCCACCATTGTCGAGTTGATGACGGTCTCGGAAGATTTTGCTCGCTGTTCCAGCAGCCGAGCCACCTCGTTTCTAAGCTTGTCCTCGTTCATCTCTTCCAGCAAAGCTGTTGTGGTCACTGGAAGCGGCTCCTGGGGCTTGAAAGTTGAAGTGGCGAGGACCTACACAGTGCTCTCGTCGCACTTTGCTTCGCCAAGCTGAGCGGGCGGCTCGAAAGGTCGTGGACGATGATCATGACACACGTCAAGGAACGCGACCTGTTCCACCCAGCATCACTGCCAAGGCTTCCATACGGACCCCCACGCCTGCCTACTTGACCCGGACTCAACTTCCAGCCCATTCGAACAAGTTCTGGGTTCTGGCTTGCGTTTGCTCACTCACAGATTGCCTCACGCACGACATCAACGCTTCTGCTTCCAAATGAATCTTGAGAAAGTGTATTGCATGCACAGCTATACGATGGAAAGCGTGGTGTGTGTCTTCTCAACGCCCACTCTAATGCGAGGAAGCGGAGTCTACTGCCGCCTCGGTTTCAAAACGAATCAGCCAGAATCTGGCTCACCTCTGGCTGTGCCATACCTCTGTACATCAGCTGCCTTCTCTCGTACTCGTTTGCCTTTTCCGCTTCCACCTCCGCCCTCCTCTCAAAGTCGAACGGATTGTTCTCGGCGGCCAAGCCGTTGTCGAAGAAGCTGAACGGCGCGTGGCTCGTCAAGCTGTCCACGCGGCCGAGGAGGAACTCGAGCGAGCGGAAGGCTGCGCTGGGTTGGTACTGGGGCACCATGTGGCCGCTGAGGTTGATCGAGACGAAGGTGAGCTTGCGTTCCGTGTGCGTCTTGCCCATCACGCCGGCGGCGGCGAGCGTCGAGTACTGCTGGTCGTCGTAGAAGGGGACGTAGAAGTCGTCGGTGATGGGGGATTGGAAACCCTGCTGCCCGCCCCACGTCATGTTTTGGATCGAGAGCAGCGTTCCGTTCATCAGCAGCACCATGTCGAGCATGCCGTGCCCGATCACGGTTCGCTCCACTCGGTCGATCACTCCAGGCAAAACGGTGGTGGAGCTGAGGCGGCCGTGTTCAGCACCCCGGTCCAGCCCGGATTTGGTGTTGAACACCTTGCCGACGGAACACGTCGTCCAGTCGGTATCGAGCGGCGCGTTGAGCGCCTTCTTGACGTCGGTGCGGTTAAAGTAGATCGACGCACCCACAGGCAGGTAGTCGAACGAGCCGGGGAAACCCAGCACGTCCCAGAGGAGCGGACAGGTGGTGGCGACCTGGTAAATGTCGAAGCACGGGTTGATGTCAAAAATGGTGTTGAAGACAAAGTCGAACAGATCGCACTCGTCGGTGGTCGGATGCGGGTCGGGGAACTTGCCCTTGGGAGGGTAGGTGAGGTGTTCGTTGAGGTATGCGGTGTAGCCGCACTTCTCATCCATATCTTTGATCTGAGCCTTGATGGTATCGTTGAACGGGAACAGTCCACCCCAGTAGTCCACAAACGCTGCGACGGGGACCTGCTCGAGCACCGCGTCCGTGTTGATCGAAGGGTCGTAGATCATGACGCCGGTGACGTTGAAGTACTCCTTGTTGTTCTCGTCCAGCATCGAACTCGCAATGTTCGGCACGTACTGCCCTGCGTAGCTCTCGCCGGTGATGTACACGGAGCGATTCTGCAGGTCAAACGTGTCGACAAAGTTCTTGAAGAACCCTTTGAACTGCGTCGCCAGCTCGGCTTCGGTGGTGATGTTGGGCGTACCCTGCGAGAAGCCCGTGCCCACCGGCTGTTCGACCCAGATCATGTTGGTCAGGTTCTGCCACGTCCACGGGTTGGCCACTGGCTCGTATGTTCCGTACTGCCACAACCAAGGTCCGTTCTCCTGGCTCAGCCCTTCCAACGAGCTGCACCCGGGACCGCCGTTTAGCCAAATGGTGATCTCGTTGCTCGCCTTGGGATTCTTGGTGGGGAAGTACCAGAAGTACAGCTTCCGAGTCTCGTTCGGATCATCGCTGATCGGCAGCAGTCCAGCGTAGGATTCGCCAATGTCAAAGTTGACGTCGGGTACACCGGTGCCGTTGACCGCGAAGGGGCGCGTCTTGTCGTTCAGGTGGATGCTGGAGCCGGTGGCGGCGGAGAAGGATTGTTTGGTGGCGAGCAGGTGCGAGGCTCGTTCAGCGGCACGTTGGTGCGGGTCGAGGTAGGTGGATTGAAGTTTGCCGACGTGCTGCAGCCCACGAGCGAGGGTGTCGTAGACTGCGGAGGTGGTGAGGAGGAGGAGGGTCGGGAGGAGCTTCATTTTTCGCTTTCTTTTGCTCGAAAGCAGATGAAGAAGAAGGGGGAGGTGATGGGATGAATGAATGACGGGAAGCTTCTCGAGAGGCGTCGTTTTATATACCAAAGATAGATACTCCCGGCGTTCTTCTCGACCGCAACGTCCGTTGTTCGGCTCTACGAGACAACCCTCGGTGGAACAAGCTCAGGGGGGAGAGGGCGTCGATCGGCAACCTTCTGACCAAGAAAGGAAAGTTTGTTTAGGATAACAACAAACCCGGATCGCACACAACCGAGCTCAGCAGACCTCGTCAAGCAAGCTCAGCCAGTTACAACCTCATGATAAGGGGCCAGCATCGAATCGTCGGCAGCTAAGACATGTAGATCCGGCGGAGACACAGAAAGTGAGGTGCAGCCGGCATACAATAACGTAAAGCCGCGGGGTTCAGCGTTGAGAAAGAGGGGTGGCCGGTCACTTAGCGAGGCGGTACTCGCGGCAACCTATTTGCAGCTGCAAGAAAGTGTTTCGTTGTGCATTAGCTCTTTCTTTGCGAAGAGACGACGACGATGCATGAATTGTGTGCATTGTTCCATCTCGATCCGCTCGCAGGTGGCTTCTCTCCCGACAGACCGAGACATCCTTCTCAGAAAGGCTTCGTGCACGCCTTGCGTGCTTCATCCGTGTAAACCGAACCTTCCCGCAAAGGCGTCTCATCATCACACTAAACCTTAGCGCGCTGATCTGGTGGGACACGGATCGCAACAGAGTGGTCCGCAGCACAATGATGATGTTGTGTAACTTTTTTTACCCGAAGCACGCTAACAAAAATTCGATTAGGCGAGGTTTTGCGGAACCAGCTGAGCCGTCGCACTGCAACACGGAAGCCGTCTTAGATTGGATGCGATTTCGTCTCGCTTGACCCTCGACATCAACAAACCCCTGACATTCAGGGTCCAACTATGACTTTGTTTCGATTTGTTCGGCAGAGAGAGGTCCGCCTTCCAACGGCCGAAGGGTGTCTGTTCTTCCGACGACAAATGAACTTGCATGCAAGATCAGGCTTTGAGAAGAAGCACAGACCATGCTTCGCCCACCGCCGTGAGAAGAGGTGTCATATGGTTCAAGCTCATAGTTACGCGGAGACCATGTGCTGCGAGGTGGCTGCTTCACCAAGCTCATGCTGCCTTCAGCCACAGCTGCAAGCCACATTGAGGACGGAATGGAAGCCAGTCCATCACCGCCTCATCCCGCATTGCAGAGCCGCCACTCAACACTCTTCACTCTCACACTCGGTCCTAAGGGTATAAAATAATATTAAAGTGCAAATGCCAACCCACCGCTTCACGCCCTCAGAGCACGCTAAGACCGAGGCTCGAGCTCAAGTTCCGTATCCATAGCCCGTCGTAGATCCATCTGAATCCCACTATGATCTTCGTTCAGCTCTTGAGCCGACAACGAACTGGGCGGTCCCGCCGTCTGCTTCCTCTTGGCCGCCTGAGTAATAGCCTCGAGGTTCGACACGGTCGGCTTGAAATGCAGCATCCCGCTCTCCCATTCCCACCATCGCTGCATCTCTTCCAAGTTGTCCTCTACGTTCGTACATTTTGGCGTTTCGATGGTGAGTCGCGTATCGTGGCGTAGGGCGGCTGGTGCTTTGCGCGCAAAGATGGCCTGATCGGTAGGGTGAAGCGTCACATAGACTGATCGAAGCTTACGTTTGCGCGTCACGAGCGCATACATGCTGGCCTCATGCGATCCACCGGCTGCAGTGATGCTGCTACCCAACGAGGAAGAAAGCGCCGAGTCCGTCATGGCAGAGCCACTGGCACTGAACGGGTTGGATCGACGACGCGAGTCTCCGTATCTTCGACGTCTCTTGCGCTCGCCAATCTCTCGATACGTGCCAGTGCTGGAAGTGGATGTTCCGAAACGGAAGCCAGAGCTGGAAGCAGAACCGGACCCCTCGATGGCCGTAGCCCTAGCTGTGGCTGCAGCTGCGGCAGCTTCTTCCTCGGGCGTCGGAATGTCGAGGATAGCACAGAGCGTCTCGACCACACCAGCAGGGTGACCTTCGACGTGTGGCTGCCAGAGCGACCACCTGAAATGACGCAAACTGGGCAGCTGACCGCCCAGACCACCCACCGCCCTTGCTTCAGACGGGAAGAGCATGCATCCTGAGATATGAAGGGTGCGCAGCGTCGAAAAGGCGGGCGAAGGAATGAGAACACCGGGCAAGGGCCACACGCTGAGAAGGCGAGCGTCATCGGCAGCACCAAACTCGTCTCTTTGGAAGCCGTGCATCCTCTGATGGTAGCTCAGCCTCTCCCTACGCTTGGTCTTCATAGGATGACCGAAGAGCAACGGAGAGCTCCAGTAAGGCGGGGGAGGACCGAGCGATAGACTCTTGAGCTTGCCCATGTTGCACATGGCTCGACGACCACAGATGCTGCGCTCCAGAACACCATCGAGCGCGAGATCCTTGAGTCTGGGTGTGAGCATCATGACAGTTCGCAGACTCTGCAGAATCGAGCCGAGTGTCATTTCAGAGAGGAGGCGATCCTCCTCGTTGCGTCTTCGCGTCTTCTCCTTTTGCAAGCTGGCAAACTCGGTACCGTCGTCGAGCCCAGTGTCGGGTTCGTCTAGTAGGCCAGCACGGAGGGCCGAATCAAACCCAAACATGCCACCGCGCGAGCCCAAGATGCTGTTGCCCGCTCCAGCCCTCTCGTTACCATTAGCAAAGTTGAAGTCGCCTCCCCACAAGTCGGCAGGATCTTCGGGTTTCTGCTGCTCCGGCTCGACGAATTCTGGCAAGGTGAAAGTGGACGAACCTGCCGCTGCATTGCGACTGCTGCTGGACGGATCTGCATGGAATGGCATAGGCTCACGCACGATCGACATGTCCATACGGGCCGTGGAGGTTTCCATCTCTGAGTCGTAGTCACTGCCGTCACTGTACGACTCTGCCTCGGATGCGGTCTCGCTGTCAGAGTCCGACATGCCATCAATATCGCCGTGTCGTCCGCCGTAGAGCTCGTCTCGACTGGCGGGAGGTGCGCCACCTACGAGCAAGTGTGTTGCACCAGAACGAGCAAAGAGAGTCGGATGCGTGAAATGATTCTTGGTGTGAAGCTCGGGGCGAGGGCGAAGTGCTCGCCAATTGCGAAGCTTTGGATCGTTTGCAAAGTCGGCTCGCCAAATGCGACGAGCTACGATACGAGCACGAGCTCTGGTCTTGGCGAGAAGCCAGACGACCCACCACTCGACCTTCTGGTCGCCGACCTTTGTGATCTCGGACCAGTTCTGGGATCGCCAAGCGGGCTTCTCGACACCCATCTCTGCAAAGCAACGATCGCGCTCTGCATCGATCTCGTCGAGGTCGAGCTCTTCCGAGTAGATGGGCTCGTCATTGTCGGTGATGCGGGAATGGTTGGGCTGAGGAACATGCGTAGCGTCGGCCCAATCCATAGGGTCGTTGTCGGTGCCAGGAATCCTTCGCTCGGCACCTTGAGCGGTGAAAGGAGTGACCATGTCTGTGTTGAGAAGACTGGATGAAGCTGCGCCGAATGCGCCTGGTGTCGCAGATGCTGTGGATGGAGACGCTGAACGCGGAGAGGCGGTGGAGGAAGAAGACGTAGAGGATGATGCTGAAGAGGAGGATCTACCCGAGCGAGCGGCAAAGGACAGACGCTTGAGCTCAAGGAAGAAGGCACGTTTTGCCACCTCTCTGAAGTGCTTTACGAGATCGCGACCGTCCCAGAGACGAAGGACCCATTCGTCGATGCCTATCGAGTTCCAACCACGATGATCGCGGTCTCCGGAGCCTGGGGCGTCAATGTGAATGCCTCTTGGTGCGCGTCGAGGGTCGATGGTGCGGATGTTGGCCTGTACATTCTGAGCAGCCCACTGAGCGATTCTCTTCTCGAAAGCAGGAGAGAGGAGATTGGGTGGAGCAATACCTTGTGCAAGACACTTGCGCACGTCGTCGATGGAAGCGAGATCATCGTTGAGGCTGTATGCTGTGTGGCAGCCACCTAGACCGAAGGTGAGTGCATTGGGTGGAATGCCTTCGCCTTGGTAGGTGTGCCCGACCCAGAGATGCTTGACGAGTCGGCCTAGTGCTGGACGGTTGGTGAGAGTGCGAGCAAAGAGCGAAAGACTGATGGGATCCGAGAGGCGTGGACCCTTGTAGAGGATGGATGCGATGTAGGGGTAATGCTGCGGTGAGACGAGAAGGAGCTTGAGTGTGGTGCGCACATCGAGGTGCGGTGCTGAAGAGCGAGCTTTGAGCCTGTTGGCATCGAAGGCGGATGGCTCACGAAAGTCTTCGGTGCGTAGTGGTGGTAAGGTGCATGCTAGGTAGAAGATGTGGTCGACGAGCTCATCTGGAAGCTGCACTCGAGATGCCGGCGCCATGGCAGAGGAGACTTGACGACTGGCGTCAAGAGTGTCCAAGGGCTGTAGCTAGCTCGAGGGAGTGCTCGAAAGAGTGAGAGAGTGCAGAACGAGGCCAGTAGCTTGTTGATGATCGAAATCGGATGCAGAAGAAACGGAAGCAAGAAAGATGTTGATATGAAGGACGATGGTGTTGAAGTTGGTGGAAGCGAGTCGAGCCTAGATGAGATGGTAGTTGATGCAGATGATGCAAAGCGACAAGAAAGCGAGACTAGTAAGTTGAGTGGTTGGTGGTGGGTGGACGAGATGAATGCAGTTGAGAGAGTGAGTGGTCGAGATGATGGCTGAGCGAGGAATGATGGACCGACCAGAGAATCAATGCGAAAATTAAACGAGGCGCACGAAAAGGTGGAGCGACGCACAATCCCACTCGCGCTCGACAGACACAGAAAGGGAGACACGCAGAGAGATCTGCCGTGCCGTCTGTCCTTAAACTTTATCAGTGATTTGGTACGCGCGTCTCACACGGCGCAATCGCAGTCTCTAACCGAGCCAATGGAACTGCTCAATCACGCTAAAACCCTTTTTGTCTTATAATATTAATAAGATGTCAAGTGCGAGTGCGAGAGTGTGCCTTTGCACAGTGACAGTTTGGCAGTGCGGGGAGATTCAGCAACCTTGGTCGACAACGGTCAACATTCTTCCGACCATACCGGCACAAAGTGATCCGACAGAATCTCGCTCTTTCTCAACAGTAACAGGAACGCATGTGACTAGCTTGGAGAACCATCAATCGATGCTCGCTTCCGTTTGAAGAGATGATTGCATGCAGTCGACCGTCGACCTCTGATGCAAGGCAAGAGCAACTCCTCAGCTTCCGATTGGAAGGCAAACTTGCAGTTTAACCCGGCATTCAGCATGACCGCGTAGACCGACCGTACCATTGCAAAGCTGCCTTTTGATTCGTTGACCCGTTCAAGCGGCGAATCTAATCTAAAAAGAAAGAAATTCCCATTATTTCTCCATCCAATCAGCAGCGCATTCTCGACGCGATCCTCTGCCCCAACGCCACCCTCTGCACTCAAACCCGTTTGCGTCTGCCCAAATATGCGCCTCCCCTCGCCGCCTTATCCGAGCGAATCACATCGACTGTCGTGTCAAACACTCTCTTCACAGCAAACGAAAGCTCATGAAGCGATAGTCTCATAGGAATGAGCTTGCCTTACGGAGCGTAGCGAGCAAGAGTCGAAACGAGTGGCGGAAATCTTCTGGCCGATCGGAAAATGGTAGTCGGAGAGAGCTCTTCCGCATCCAAGCTTGGCATCAAGGGCATCCATTGTGTGTTTGCGTGTCCCTGTCATTCGAACTCGACCTCGTTTCCGTTTTTTCTTCTTTTCAGGCTAGCTTAGCACTTCTAGCGTCGATTGGGACTGTGCAGATGGCCATTGTCTTGACGTCCCGTCCCTTGCCAGACGCTGGCTTATTGTTGTGCTCGCTTAAGGGTTTTCTTAGTGGTGCCTGGTAGTTTTATGCTGCCAACTTCGCATCCGAGACGAACACACTCTACGCACATCTTCAACTCGCCACCCAATTTGAACAGTCATGAGGGCTGCAAGAGCGGCACGAAGCATGATCGCTGCCGAGAACGGTAGGCTGGGTTCCCAATTGTCTCCACATTGGAGAGCGAGTTTGCCTTCTTCCTTCCCTTTCTCTGATCGGCTCGACTTCTTCCGTCTCTGCCGCGCGTGTCTGGTACCTGCCTCCGCTGCACACAATTGCTTGGCATTTTCGCACTCCGTTCGATTTCTCCAATCACATCGCCCACCTTGACCAATCTTCATCCTGTACCTGCTCAGCTCTTTTCTGCGCCTGATTCGTCGGCTTTGGGGCATGTTATCGACCATCGCCGTATTCGCCGCTGACCGGTGAAGTTCGTCTTGTTCACCTGCTCATTCCGACTATCGGATCACGGAGTGATTGTCGCCTCGTCAGTCTGAGGAAAGCGGGCCTTGCATGTGATCTTCGCTTGAGTTGTGTGGGATGCCTCGTCGGTTTCGTCCCACAGAGAGCACGCAAGTCCCTTTGATGCACAACACGACAGCCAAGCACGTGCATCCCATTCCCCCGCGTTCGTTCGAGCCTGATGCTACACACACTCACACATGGGGAAACGGGTTTTTCTGATTACAGATCGAGCTCGTCTTCTTCTCTGACTGCAGTCTTACATTCGTCTGCCAAGTGACCTTTGATACCACACTGGCTGCACATTTTCGACCAACAGTCCTTCAAAGTGTGGGGTGCTATTGCGTTGGCTTTGCAGAATGTGCAGCTGTCTGGTCTGCCTTCAAAGTGTAGCGGGAAATGGGTGCCGTACTCGTCTTTGATGTAGCCCGGTAAATCTTTAGCTGTACGTTCGGATCTGAACTTCACCAGGAAGATCAGGGACATGGCTGGCTCAGTGGCCCTTTTCGTCCGGTGATATGGCGGAGGTTTGTGACCGCCTGTCCATTCTTGCTCCTGACGTCTTGCCCACGCGTGTTGAAACTCGGCCACGTCGTCGAGTACGCTGCGAATGGTGTGCCAGAAACCCTGAACCCGTCTCGGGTTGACTTGATGTACCGTGATGATCGTCTGCTTTCGCAGGGTCGGGTGCGAGCTTCTTGCTAGCTCCAAAGGTCGGTTTCGCCATTGAACCTCTGTGATTCCCGCTTGCAAATAGGCCTTGAATGTGCTGAAGTGCACCTCGACGTACTGAGTTTGGTCGTCACGCGGGAACGTGAATGTCAATTTGGCTCGTAAGATGTCTGTCTCGTCCTTCAGCTGTGCGGCGATCCTGTCTTCGATGGCTTTCATCTGCTTGCGTGAGGCTGGAGCGTAGTCGTTGAGGCTCCACCGTCGAGAATTGTATAAGAGCACCTCTTCATCTGCCGCACCATGTCTTGGTTTTGGCCAAATGAGCTTGTTGTAGAATCTAGGAAACGTCGAGTACGTGAAGGATAGGAGTGCTTGACCGGCTTGCGAGGACGAGATTGTTGCTGCTGAAATCGATGATCCGCGGACTGACTTGCCAAGCTCAGGGCTTCGTGTTCCATATCTGCGATTAGCACCGACACCTTCCGAGATTCTCGAGTTTTCGTGGGTGATTGGGCTTGAATGCTGACTGTCGGGGGTTCCAACAAGGCTTCGATCAGCCTCGGACTTTGGTCTCGGGGAGATTCCTTCATCTCGCTCCATTCCTAGCTGTTGTCTTCGTCTCTTGGAATCAGCAACACCCCACGAGTCGGGGCTCTGCGGCCGTTTGAACAGCACATTAGAGGGCTCATTGCGCTCACTCGTAGCTCTGGTTTCCACCGTAGAGGACGGGCTTGCAGACATCTTTCGATCCTGTTCCTGCTTTCGAAGCAGTCCAGGGTACCAAAAACAACCCGAATGGGAAAAAGAGAGTGATATCTCTTGGTGCAGAGGAGAACAACAAGTCGAGTGGGCACACTTTATATATTCGAGACTCTTCAGAGCGTGCTTCATTCTCTTCAAAGGAAACGCAAAAAACTTTCACAAGCAAAGCATGTGGGCTTATCGCAAGAGGCTCGAGCTCTGCATACTGCTCAGACTGCGTTCGGCATCACACGAACTAGATTGGTCGGTCTACGGCAGCTTCTGCATCTACCATTGTTTCGTTTCGTTCACCCACTGTTGTCCTTTGTCCGGCTTCGGATTCGGATCTTGCAACCCACACTGTAAGATGAAACTCTACGCTTTGATTGTGGGCTGCGAACCCCTGTGAGTATCCTCATTGAGCAGGTAAAGTGCTAGCATGGATGATATGAGACGACTTCGATCAACGTTGCTTTGCTATCACGTGTCGCATTGGCCCTTTGTGGCAACACCATATTTTCTGCGCCTCATGCAGACTCCCCTTGGCGACAGCGATTTTACGATGATTCAGAATAGGCGATCCGAAAAGGTGTCAAAAGTCTCATCAAAGCGGGTTTGTTTCGATGCACGAATCGTTCTTTCGAACGAAGCGAGAAGAATGACGCCCCGCCTTGTTGTAGATCACATTGTAACTCATGCCAATCTGTTTCATGCGAAGTGTGGTTTGCAGCTGGGTGAGGCTGAAGGCGCGTGAGCCCTACCCTTTGAGCTAGCAGTGTGACTGCAATATAGTCGACACTTGATAATTACGGTTCCCCTCTCCTGCTTTCCGTTTTGCACAAAGGGCTTTTCTACCGAAGTAACTGAATCTCTTTTTGTCTGCACTGCACATCATTCTTCACACATCAGACAGCAAGAACAGAGAAAATCATTGCGACGTAGCCATTCATGCTAGGAATCTAAAAGTAAAAATACATCCGGGCGGCACGTTGTTTGAGCCTCAACGTTCGGCGGCCATCGCCGACTTACTTGGCATCACGAATGCCGAAAGCAGTAGGAATCGAGGCATAAGTCATATCCTTATCCTTGTCCTTCTCATCGACGGCGGTGCTGGCCTGAGCACCATCGCGCTGCCACTGCGACTCGAGAGCGGCGGGCATCGAGTGCGAAGGCATCTCGTCGCGCACCGGTCGTCGGCTGGCACGGCCGATCTTGTACCAGGGCAGGTCGAACAGCTCGTCGATCCTCTCCAAACTCTGACCCGAGGTTTCGGGCAGGAGGAACAGGTAGACTGGCAATGCGACGAGCAGCGACATGGCAGCAAAGATGGCGAAAGTGCCGGCGCCCTTGAGGCCCGAGTTTAGCATGGGCTGAAGAGCTCGTGTGGTGCTGTACTGCATCAGGAAATGGAAAGCCATGACGAACGAAGCCGAGAGAGCACGAACGTCGAGGCTGAAGATCTCCGAGTTGATCAGGTACTGGGCGAGGTTACCACCAGCCGACCAGGAGGCACCGGCGATGAAGATACCAGCGATCGCAGCCTCCGAAGCCGCCTTGCTAGAGGCGTGCTTGTGGTCGATGAAAATGCCGAGGTAGATGGCGACGTACAGCATAGCAAGACCTTGGAACAGGGTCGAGACCCAAAGAGTTCGACGACGACCGAACAAATCGATCAGGAAGAAGGACGAAAGGATACCAGCGGCGAGCTTGACGGCACCGAAACCAGCAGACATGACGTATCCCTTGCTGTCGTGAACGCCGATGAGGGTCAAGATGCGGTTGGCGTAGGTCGAGAGCGCACCAGGTCCCTGCCACTGACCGAGGATCTGGATAAGGACACAGAGGACGAGCTTGAACTGGTTGTTCTTGTTGCAGAACAGTTCGCGAACCTTGCCCATGAAGCCGAGACCGTCGGTGGCCTCCCTCTCCATCCTGACCGAGTCGGCGATGAGCTCGTACTCCTCGACGAAGGCCCTGTCGCGAGGCTCCATGCCACGGTACCACGAAAGCGACTTCGAGGCTTCCTCGACACGGTCCTTCATCATGAGCCATCGTGGCGATTCCTTGAGGAAGAGGAGGAAAACGAGCACCACAGCGTGCAGGGAAAAGTTCAGCGACAAGGGGACTTGCCAGATGGCGTTGGTCTTGGCGTTGATGTGAGATTTGACTCCAAGATTCGTGCAGTAACCAAGCAACAATCTAAAGCGAATCGTTGTAAAGCGGCGCCGAAAGGAGCGACAGAGGAGGGAGATATGATGGAGTTAGTACGAGGAGGTTTTGGGGAAGACGAAGAGGTTGAAGAGCATTTTGCGGAGAACGAGAACTTGAAATGTGGGGACAGAGACTTACCCAAGGTAGACGTTGAACGAGTAGACGGAAGTGCAGAGACCACGAATCTGCTTAGGAGCAACTTCGACGAGGAAGATGGGAGCGACGATGGGAGTAAGACCAACACCGACGCCTGCAATGGCACGGGCAACCAAGAGCATGGCATAGTGACCGTTGCTGCCTGCCCAGAGAGCGCTGCCGAGCAGGACGAGACAGCAAGCAATCTGAGCGCCGCGTACACGACCCAGGCGCTCGCAAATGGGGTAACCAAGGATCGCACCGAGAACCGAGAATAGCTGAACCATGGCGGTGACGTTGGATTCCTTGTTGCTCTTTGCTGGAATGCCGAAGGCCTTCTCGAAAGTCTTTTGAGAGATCATACCACCGATAAGACCCTCGTCGATACCACGCGAGGCACCGAGAAGACCCATGCCGACGACAGCGAGAGCAAGGCGCCAGTTGAGTGCCGACTTGGGCGTCTCAGAAAAGTGTGCGAATTTAGAAGGGATGTACATGGTGTCGGAAAGGGAATGGTCGAGGAGCGGGCAGGTGCAGACGGAGCCGAGTCGAGGATCTCTTCGAAGCAGTCCTTGCTGTGTAGTGAAAGGGAGGGAAAAGGTGAAGAACGAGGGTTGGAGAGTAAGATTCTTGGAGGGGAAGAGGAGTCGGCGGGGGTGATTATGGACGAAGGGTGTATCTTATAGGAAGCTGCTTCTCTTCGAGACGACGAAGAAAAGACGGGGCCCCTAGTTACTTGGCTGCGTTTAAAGTTCGACGCGACGGTAAGGAGGCAGAAGGCGAGAGGGGTTTGGTCTCCTCAAATCGACAAGGACGAAGCAAAGAGCGGCCAATTTCAGTGCGCAAGGAGGGCGAGAAGACCGAGCAACCGGCGAAACTAGGCAAGGTTTGCGGGGGGACAAAGGTACAGTACACGAGCGATCCCCACGAAGGGATGGCAAGGTTTGGGGCAGCTGCATCAGACAGCTCAAGCTGCACATCTCGACTGCATGTGTGCAAGGTGAGTCTCAGGAACACCGACAGTCTCGATCTTAATCGGACTGCCCTTCGCAACGCTTTCCTTGTTCCTGCTAATTCGACTTTGAGTGTGGGGAAAGTCGAGGTCAACCCCATTTGAACTCAATCGATGACGATTGTGGTCCCGTGCCTGTCGATGTGAAGGACGGAAGGGCCAGGAGTGAGCCGTCAGCTGGAAATCTTCGATGCGGGGGGGCAAGGGCCGAGAGGGAGAGAGGCGAAAGGCCACTCTATGGAGGTTTTAGCGAGTTGTCGAGAGCGATAGAACAATGCGACGCTCGAAAACGACAGCCATCGGTCCCAAGTCGGCGGCAGCGGCGGCGGCCTAGAGCCTTCGATTGATTTTTAAATACCCGCTGTCCTCTTCTGCCATCCCTTTCGCAACCCGGAGACATCCGTCGAACCTCGATTGCAGCCTTGACTCAGAATCGATAGCATTCTTGACCTCTGATTGCCCAGCCAGCGCTGAATCGGACGTGGAATCGTGACGAACGAGCAATTCTCATCCTCAACGACATCGAGCAAGGCAAGGTTATGCTATGAGAATAGCGCGCACCTCATTGGTCCATCAATCGTACCACTCTCTTTCGAGTCCGTATGGACAGGCACATGCAGCTACATTGCATTGCATTGTTTCAGCTGCGAAGATCGCTATGGCTCGCTACAATACGCGCCTTGTCATTGGCTCGTCGGTCAAGGCAGCCTGCAACCCAAAGGAGGGGATATGGAGAGATTCGCCGGTCAAACCACACACCATTCCAGCCGTGCAAAACACCGATCAACCGCGAAATCCATCATTCGCTGTTGCTGTGGCTTGCAACATCGCTTGCCGAAGTCTTGGCCCATGGACAACACCGGCATCGATCATCTTTGTAGCACGGTAACTCAGCAGCGTCTACGGAATCATCCGTACCACGCTGGACAATGCTTTACCCGAATCCGTGTGGACGGAAACAGCAAGCGAGGGCAGTGAAACACAAGCGAAGGGGTCGAACATCGGTCACATTTCTCACCGAAGAATCAATGCGGAGATGGAAAATGCGGCCAAAAAGAGATTCGCCGTCGGTATTCGACACTGTTCCGCCGCCCCGCGGCACATAAATTTCTTTTGCGAAGAGCGGCCAACTCCGCAGGAAGGGCAAAACGACGTGGACAAAGCGAGGTTGACCGGTCCGCTCTGCCCACGTCTAGAACTTCCTCCTCGCTCGTTCTCATGCTGCCCACATGTCTGGAGAAGAAGGATCTTTCCGATACAGTATCGGATGCTGGCTACCGCATATGTCCGATCTCATCTGGCTCAATGGTGAAGAAAGGGCCAGCACTCGATGCCGTCAGCTGTACACAGAGTCATGCGTTGATTCATGCGATGGCAAATGCGGGGCGAGAGCAATCTATCATTTTGCTTTTGAGCGGGTATCGAGGACTTCAAGGAACCTGCAGCGTAAAGCACCAAAGATATAAAAGGAAGGGTTGGTCAGCATCAGCACTTTCAAATGCTCCCCTTAAGCTTTCTCAATCAAAACTTACTTCTCGGTCGGAATCTGCACCCTTCCCACGCCCAACGCCTTGAGCCTCTTCTTGCCCTCCTTTTGCTTGTTCAGATGCTTCAGCTTCCTCTCGTAGTGACCACCGTACAACCCAGCCGTCACGTCTTTGCGGTAAGCAGACAGCGTCTCCCTCGCAATCACCTTGCTCCCCGTCGTAGCCTGGATCGATACTTCGAACTGCTGTCTCGGAATGATGTCTTTCAGCTTTTTCGTCCACTGTCGCGCATTGTACATGACCTTCGAGCGATGCATGATGATCGAAAGCGAGTCGAGCACCGTATTTGAGATCAAGAAGTTGAGCTTGACTAGATCGCTTGCTGCATAGCCGTCTTCGGAGTACTCGAACGAGGCGAATCCGGAAGAGCAGGATTTGAGCTTGTCGAAGAAGTCAGTGACGATTTCGGAGAGTGGTAGGCGGTAGGTCATCTGAACGGATCGAATGGCAGATGCTGTCGGTGGGAAAGAGACGTCCAACTGCTCTCCACGATGCTCGGCGCAAAGCTGCATGATTTCGCCGGTATACTCTTCCGGGCATCGCACCACGCCTTTGACCATCGGCTCTTCGAGCAGGTTGACTTTGGCTTTGCGTTCCGAGTCGTCTGGGAAATGAATCGGGTTCGAGACGATCTCTTCCCTTCCGTCTCGCCATGTCACTCGATACGGCACAGATGGAGCTGTTACCAAAATCGCGTGTCCATATTCGTCTTCCAGGCGCTGACGGAAGACGTCCAGATGTAGCAATCCCAAAAAGCCCAATCGACATCCCTGACCTAGCGCCATCGACGACTCTCGTTGAACTGTCACCGAACGATCGTTGAGCGCAAGTCGCTGAATCGCTTCTTCCAACTTCAAAAAGTCGGTCGTCTCGATTGGGAAGATTCCGGCGTACACCATCGGCACGGTCGGTGCGAACCCTTCCAACGGCTCCACTTTCTCCGAGGCTAGATGGAACGTGTCTCCGATCTGCGCTTCGCTCATGTCTTTCATATTGGCGATGATCCACCCAACTTGACCTTTGCGTAGGACGTCTGTCGCGATCATGTCCGGCGAGTTGACACCGAGACTGAGCACTTCGTACCTCTTCCCCGTGTGACATGATGTTATCCGATCGCCCTTCTTCACGGCTCCATCCGCAATCGACACCAGCGAGACCACTCCTTTGTACTGGTCGTACCAGCTATCGAACACTAACGCTCGAAAACCCGGCCCTTCTCTTCCTTCCAACTTACCACCTTCCACACCTGGTGGAGGCTTGGTCCTCTCCACCAGCGCCCTCAGCACTCCATCAACACCTTTCCCCGTTTTCGCACTGATCAGCAGCGGTTCTTGACCCGGCAGTGTCGTATCAATCCCCAAAATCTCTTCCATCTGTATTGCGCATCGATCCGGATCGGCAGCAGGCAAATCGCTCTTGTTCAGCACCGGTACGATCGCCAACTCCTTCTGCTTTGCCAGCTCGAACACTGTAATCGATTGGGCTTGGACTCCCTGTGTCGCGTCAACGACGAGCAGTGCGCTCTGACAAGCCGAGAGGGAGCGACTGACCTCGTACGAGAAGTCAACATGACCTGGACAGTCGATCAAGTTGAGCAGGTATCGGCCTGGTTTAGGCGCAAACCCGTCTTCGAATGCTGATATGAAGTCTTCGCGCGGACCGTCGTAGTCGTAAACCATAGCGACGGCTTGTGATTTCACGGTGATTCCTCGTTCTCGTTCGACTTTCAGCTTGTCTAGTACCTGCTGATTCGAGCCGTCGGATGGGATGGTGCCGGTGAGTTCGAGAAGGCGGTCTGCGAGCGTGGATTTGCCGTGATCGACGTGGCTTATGATGGAGAATGTGCGCGTTTCGAGGCGGTCGTATTGGGATGTATCTCGTTGAGCTGGTTTGGGAGTTGAGGATGAGGATGCAGCTTGTAGAGGCGATATTGAGGTCGAGAAGTGACGACATGTTGAGGAGCTCGCATGGCTGAAACGCGGCTGCTTTGAAGTTGAAGCCGAAGTTGGCCGCCGTGCGACTTCAGCAGTCTTCGAAGTAGAGGACGTTGCCGAGCATCTGAGTGATGTGCTCCGCCGTGATGAAGATTCCGAGAGTGCCGTTCTAGCTGTCCGACATGCTGAGCGGATCATCGCTCACACCGTGCGTAGCCAAGACCCTTGCCGTTTGTGAATGATGGACGTCCCAAACGGTGGAGGAAGCTGAAAAAATCTCAAGTCTTCTCAAAGGATTATCGGAATTCGGACTCGTCTGTCTGCCTGGATCGGGTATTAAGAAATCCAAATTGTGAATGCTGTTCGACACCATCTCTCACCGAACATCACCCTGAGCTCAAATGCGATCTTATTCGACGACAAAGCAGTCACGGCGCGGCGACGGTAGCATGCATTGGAGCAGCTTGTGTACGATGAAGTAGCAGACAGCAAAACCATTTCGTCGAGCAAATATCCTGTTCCAACCTTATCCTTGTCCTACTTGTTCAGCCCACCCGTCCTCTGCGACGGAAATTGAAAGTACTTGTCCTATTGCTTGACGACATGACTGTCCTCCCCCATCAACGGTCTTCCGTTCTTCCTCCTCTGAATCGCTGCGCGAACTCAGAGCTTGGCAAACTTGGGCGTCTTTTTCTGCATAACAGCCAACATGGCCACGGGCATATCGTCGGATTGCAGCAGAGCCGAGTTCAAAGCTGTTACGTAGCGAAGGCCCTCCTCGACGCTGACATTTGAGCCGGAACGAAAAATGGATGCGTCAGTGATGAGAACGGTAGCAAGAAACAGCAGAAGGGATCGAAACGTACCCGTGGTCTCGGCTGTGCAAGAGGTAAATCTTGGTTCCCCTAACAGCTACTGGTGCTTTGGATGCGATTTCGGTGGCGGTCTTCACTGCAGCGGCTGTAGAGACATAATTAAATGGAAGCATGGGATCAGTTCCACATCGAGCAAAGAGAAAGCAGCATTTCCTCCAAGCTACTCACCAACCACTTCTGCCCTCCCCCCTTCAACCACCTTGCTCAAAAACCCGATCTCCCTCGCTTCCTTGGCATCAAACTCTCTCGCCGTATAACAGAGCTCTCTGACCACCGAATCGTTGCCGACAATCTTCGGAAATCTCTGCAACGTGCCAATATCCGCCGCCAGCCCGGCATCCACCTCCTTAATGCTAAACCTCGTCCCGCTCGCAGCGTACCTGATATCACAGGCACTCATGATATCCACCGCCAACCCAAACGCCACACCATGAGCAGCAGCAATGACCGGCTTTTCGACGGTTTCAAACCAAGAGATTGCCTCTTGGAAATCTCGAATGTGGGCACGCATGGCGAACGCTTTTCGTGCCGCATCGGGCTGGTCGGCTAGCACAGCGGCTAGAGATTGATTGTTGAGGTCGAGTCCCGCAGTGAAGCATCGCCCTTCACCGGCAACAACGATGGCGGCGACGAGTGGATCATCGCGAACGGTGCGGAGGATCGAGGCGAGTTCGCGCCATTTCGGATCGATCCAGGCGTTGACGGGTGGGCGGTTGAACGAGAGTAGGAGGACGCCGTCGGCGGCGAGGGCGAGCTTGTGATACTGCGGGTCGGGGAAGGTGGGGTATGGTTGCGGGAAGGACATGGTGAGCGGTGAGTGGTGTAAGGCAAAGAAGTGATGGTGGTAAGATGAAGAAGGCGAGGTGGAGAAAGGCGTGTGGGGAGGAGGGAGCCGAGCAGCATGTGCGCGCTGCTCATTCGGGAAGGGTAAAAGCCGCCAGCCGGTCGCGCTAGCCGATCGGGAGATGGACCCTGAATCCGCACTTGCACTCACACTCACAGGCATGGAGACACTCACACGACTTCAACCACAACAACAGCTCACACAACAAGCGTACGAAATCACATTTCACTCATCTAGACCTAGAACGAACGCTCGGTACTATCAGCACCCATCGCCTGCGTCGCCGAGCTTCCCGAGCTCACAGCCTGGAGCATCCTATCCACGTACGCGGCACCGGACCACTTCTGATGGGTGAGCACGTCACATCCAATCTCCTTCTCCTTTCGCTGCACGAGCTCGACATACGCCAGCATACCGTCGGTCTTGAATCGCTGCGACAGCTCGCAAGTCATAGCACCGGTCGAGTGCAGCCCAGCCAGCGAGATGAGCTGGAAGACAAATCCAGACTTGGCGAGATCCCAGACAAAGTTCTTGAGGTCCTGATCGGAGAAGCCGTGAGCAGACCAGTTGAAGCTTGGGCTGAGGTTGTATACGAGCCATTTGCCAGGGAGGTCCTTGTGGATGTCAGCGGCGAACGTCTGTGCCTGCTTGAGATCGGGAGTCTTGGTCTCGAGCCAAAGCATGTCGGCGTAGGCGCCAAAGATCTTGACACGCTTGATGGCGGCGGGAACACCGCCTTTGAAGTGGTAGTAGCCTTCTTTGGTTCGAGGAGCGTCCCAGCACCAGACGGGAACACCTTCGGCACCAAACACTTCTTTGGCGATGGCGCGGGCTTCACCGTTGGAGACACCGCCGGCCACCTTTTGGTTGTACGCTTTGACGCCCTGCTTGTTGGAGGCGTTGTGCTTGGCAACAGCTTCGTTGAAAGTGAGCAACTCGCACTTGTCCATCCATGCCTTCTCCGCAGCGTCGACCTCGGGTCCAGAAGCGCCCGAAGCTTCCTTGGCGGCCAGAGTGTCTGCAAGACTCTTGGTGCCCTCGGGAAGGTTGTACGCGCCCTTGATGAATTCGTGGTCACGCGCGTCGATGCTGGAAGAGATGAGCTTGGCTGACTCCGAGTCGGTTCGGGCGATCAAGATGTTGGCCGAGCCCAGAATATCCCATGCGAATCGGGTGGCAGTGAGACGGTTGACGTGCTCGGAAGTGGGAACAAGCACCTTTCCGGCCTGGTGACCGCACTTCTTACCGCCATGGAGCTGATCTTCGAGATGGATACCAGCAGCACCCTGCTCAGCAAACAGCTTGGCAAGCTTGAAGACGGTGCTCAGACCACCGTGACCCGTGTCAGCATCGGCAATGATGGGTCGAATGTAGTCCACCCACGGCGTCTTGGCCTTCTGTTCGGGAGTGAGCTGGCATCGCTCATCCCAGTGCTTTCGGTCGTGATGCTGCTGAGCCTTGAAGAGACGCTGAACCTGGTTAGGGACGGTGGTGTAGGGGTAATCGGCAAGATCAGGGCCGACCTCGTTGTTGCAAGTGGTGAGCACGGAACTGCAAGCCCAGCCGGAGACGTAGACGACCTCCTGATTGTGAGCCATCTGTGATTGTTGGACGGGGTCGATGGCGCCCATGGTGTGCGCGGGTGTACCTTTGGCGGCATGCTCGGAGAGGAGCGCAAAGAGCTTGTCAGCTGTGAGAGAGGAAGCAGGGGGCTGGACGGGCATGGAGCCACGCTTGGAAACGACTGCTTCGGGGCCATATGGACGCTTGATACCTTTGAAGCGTGGGCTGTCGAACCATTCTTGCACCTGCTTGACGGCAGCTTCGTAGTCGGCCTGCTCCTGTTGCGCGGTGGGAGGCTGTACTCGTAGAGGAGCGGGTTGAGGGTTGAGCGAAGTTGCGGCTGTGGAGTTCATTCTGATGAAGGGAGTCGAGATGGAGCTGAACGCAGGGAACGCACGAGTCGATCGCGAGGAAATGCTGAGTCGAGCGATGCTCGGAGATGAAGCAGACAATGGTTGTAGTCGAGCTGCGTTGACGCGAGCCAGACGAGCAGCGATGCGGTTGGAGGACATGGTGATGCTCTCGATGGCAAGCCGTGAGCAGGCGGAGCAAGTGTTGTAGCTGGTTACAGCGTCGTCCACACGAATGCCTTCGGTGGTAGCAGTCGTCGTGGTGGTTGTGGTGGTGGTCGAAGATTGTGTTGGAAGGACACAAGAGCGAGAAGAAGGACTAAGCGCAAAGTGTGAATCTCTGAACCGGTAACGCCGAAGCGAGGCAAGGACCGGTTCTTGAGCCAAAAGAAAGGTGCGTGAGAGAGTCTCAGCTCCGACCAGAGCCGCCGCAGCGTGAATCGTCTACCCCGCAAAATCGCCCTTTGGAGATTTTCTCGGCCGTGAGCCTTTGAAATTTCGAAGCCTTCTTTTTTGGTGCAACTTTTAATTTGACTTGCAGAGCTTTCATTTCTGCCCTCGTCCAACACCTCCATCATCACCATACACCCACCACCTCCTACTTCAACAGCCTGGACGGTTCGTGCTTGCCTGCGACCATTCACTCAAAGCTTCCTGCGATCAAGCTGCCTTGCGGTAGTTGCGGATCGGAGTCTTGAATCGTCAAGATGATCTGAGGATCACAAGCAACCTTGCCGAGTCGCGCCCTCCCTAGACCTCTCTTAGATGCAGCCACTTCATCCAGCTGCTGCTGCTTATCCGACCACCTCCAATATGTCAGCAGACGCATACGCAATCCTTGCCAATCCGACCAGCTGTCTCCCTCGTATCAAAGATGAGCCTTGTTCAACCGTCGTGTTTCGCGCCCTTGCTCATCTGTCTACGTTGTACTCTCCGCAATCGCTCAACAAGGACGAGACAGCACTATACGCCTCCATTCAGACCGACAATGGACCAAACAGCGATCACGAACAGGCTGCATATCAGGACGCGCTCGATTCAGCCAAGGTGGATGACAGTGAGAAACGATACGGCATGAGCTGGCTGACTCGGCTCATCGGAAGCGGCCTTTACTGGGTCGACGATGACACCGACGTCACTGGTGCAGACGCTCTCTTGGACCTTGCTGGACGCATATTGGGCGGGCATGCCAGTCTTGAAGAGGCTGGAGCTATCTCGCGCGAGTTTCGCTTCCCTCTCAAGGATCCTGTGGTCATTCCGGACCAAGATGCCACATTGCATCCCTCGGTCTTGCCAAAGGAGGCGATAGAGATCGTACTGCGTGATGATCCTCTCCCACCTTCAGATACGCAGTCGGAAGCCAACTCGCAAGGCGGCGCTGGATCGAGTCAAGACGCTGCTGCTGCGGTGGGAGTGCAGACGTGGGGCGCAGCTATCGTCGTCAGCGATGTTCTTGTTCAGCACCCTGCGCTGTTTCATCCCGGTCTTGCCACGGCTTCGCAGGAGCGGCTAAGGATTGCCGAACTGGGAGCAGGAACAGGTCTGTTGGGCATGGTAGCAGCGAAGTTGCTTCAGCAGAACGGGGCACAAGCCGACGTAGTTCTGACCGACTATCATACGCAGGTTCTCAGAAATTTGCAACACAACGTCCAGGAAAACTTCCCGTCCGCGACCAATGACAGCGAAGCTGCAGGTCCAGTTTCAGTCTCGGTCGAGCATCTGGACTGGCTCGAGATCCATCAAAAGATGATTCAAGGCGCAGCAGATGTCGAGCAGCCCAAGTACGATCTGCTTTTGTTGGCAGATGTTATCTATGCTCCCGAGCACGCCGTCTGGATCCGCTCATCGATCGAGGCATTGCTTCGAAAGCCTGCGACACAGGAAACGAGATCTGCACCGCGCGCACACATCATCATGGCAGTGCGAGGCACGGGCAAGTTTGAAGGCCTCTCAATAACGGTCGAAGATGCTTTCAAACCGCAAGGTGGAAGCGGACTGCCCTCTCTCAGCGCATCTCGCACTGCCACGCCGCTCGACACGATGCCAGGCACACCAGCCTTGGCGCCCGAATCACTCAGCGATGGTGAGCAGAAGGGCCATGCCAAGCACAGCGATTTACTGCGCTCGCGCATGGACGATCTCTGTTTGCGGCAAGCGAGCTCTGTGAAGGAAGCTTCCGCGGAACTTAAGATCCTCAAGCGATGCCGGCTGGACAAGCGCGCTAGTGTAGGGCGAAATGATGAGCAGGAGTACCTTTGGTTCGAGATTGGCTGGTCCGCGTGAAGTCTCAGCATAGAAGAAGAATAGATCATAGATAGACAGTGTACAATATAGATTCTCAATCACAGTCGACAATATTGACCATATGCAACATGCCCGCATCTTGGACAGAAGCGAGGAGCCTTAGGATGATCCCACTTTGCCGAGGGCGGGGTATCATTGTTGCTCATACTTGATTGTCAATGAAGCGTCTTTCGAATGGCGAATGAAATGAGTCTGAAAGCTTCTGAAAAGCAAGGAGCTACGCCAAAACGTGTGGTCTTTCATGCACGTCCCCACCTTAGACTCAAAAGTGGAGTCGGATTCAAAATTCCGACGGGATTTCACCGACATCTTGAAAGCTTATAAAGATGGCCAAGGGTGGGTTCGACAAAGCGGAACCTCGCGACCCACTCTCTCGTCATCACCATCACCATCATCACCCTTGCCAACGACATCGCTCTCAAACTCGTACAAAAATGGTTGCCATCAACGGAACATACGATGTGATGCTGGTACCCCTTCTGATGCCGGTATCGCAGATCCTCAACTTGCTACCTCCCAAAGTGCGCGACATCGAGCCGTCGCCGCTCATCTCTTTCACTAAAGACCAAATTTCATCGCTCGGTCTCAATGCCGGAGAATACAATGCAGGCGTCAACCACCCTGTCATGCTCGAGCTCGGCTACCAGAACCACACCGGTCCTGGCCCGCGCCTCTTCCGACCTAGCTTTGACGAAGCGAAACTCGAAGTGCTAGGAATGCGACACCCTTCGCTCTCCGGCAACCAACCAACCACAGCAGACAAGGGATTCGTGTTCAAACAGCTCATCCTGTTTTCCAACTTTATCCTCTATACTTCCTCCAACATCATCGCTGGGTTGAGGAGCAACCTTGCCACCATCACACCGTCCAAATCTCCTTCCATTTACGCCGTCGATGAAGCAACCATCCTCTACAACGTCAAAGACTACATCGAGGCGCACTTTAGCAAAGACGGAGAACAGGGATCAGCAACGACCAACGGCGCTGTTCAGTGGGCCGGTCGACCGTGGTATGGTTGGAACACGGGGGACACGCTGACTCAGTTCGTATTTGATACTGCCAACCCCAAGATCGAACCGGTACCGTATAAGGCGGATGCGAGGATCAAGACGGGCTCGTTCTATGATCCGTCAGTTGCGGCTCAGGCTGCAAATGTCTCGCCAGAGTGGAGCGAGTTTGACGGGAAGGCGAGTTGGAGGTTCCAAGCGGATTACTACAGTCGTGATATCAAGGCTAGCGATGCCAACACTGCTTGATGCCGAAGGCTATCGGTCGCGATCAGGCGCTTCAACCTATCGTCAATTGATGAATTCATACCCATTCCCGTTTCTTTGTGTGTGTGTGTATGAAGGGACGTCTCCTGCGCAAGGGACGGTGAGGGTCAAAGCTTTCGATGCGAGTAGTCATCAGCACGATCTGACCAAATCCGGGGAGGCGCGGCAAGCATTTCACGGCGGACGGACCAGCTCGGAGATGCCATTCTAACGGATTGTGACGAGCGTGTGACCGACTTGCAGGAGCGTGTGACCGACTTGGAGGAGCCTGTGACCGACAAGAATGAGACTAACTGAAACGAGCAAAACCATGCGCAACTCGGTTGACAAACTCTAACGAATCGTCCCGCACGGACTCGTTACACTTTGTCACACGCTCAGTTCAGTCTGCGCGACAGTCTGTCACAAGCTCGTTCAATTATGCCACACGATGATCGAAGTTGGTCCTACGCTCATCGCTGGTGCAGATGTCGCCGCCATGATCTTCAATTTGGTGTGCCGCACCTACTTCCTACGCTCATTGCTGGTGCAGATGTCGCCGCCATGATCTTCAATCTGGTGTGCCGCAACTACTTCCTACGCTCATCGCTGGTGCAGATGTCGCTGCCATGGTATTCAATCTCGTCTGCCGCAACTACTTCGCCGACATGCTCGACAAAGGAAGACGAGTTGTCAACACAATTAAGGACGAGGATCGACGCAGTGCTCTCGTCGCGATTCTCCCCAGTGGCGTCACGATCCACAAGGTCGATGACATCTATGTGCTCTTCTTCAATAACAAAATTCAAGGCGACAAGCACACTTCGCTTCGCAAAGCTGAGCGGGCGGCTCGAAAACTTGTGGTCGACATACATGATGCATGTGCTAAGAAGGAGGAGGACTGGAAGGAGAATGCAAAGAAGTTGACGGTCACGCAGAGGGAGAAGGGTGTAGCGTACATCCCTTCTGGGTCGGCAACGACCTTGGTGGACGACGAGACCTGGATCAGGGTGAAGGCGACGGGGGCAAAGTTGGACAATAGCAAGAGGCCGATGATTATGGTTGACTGTGCTAGGTATACGTTTTCCTGCTGGCTCACGAACGCTCGGCCCGGTACTGTGGTCGACCACATCAATCACAACCCTCTCGACAACAGACTCGATCATGTGCATGTTAATAGATGGCACATCTAATATAGGTGTCTGTTAGGCTTCTTGTCGTGAGTGAGCCGACCGAAACAAGAGTTCTTAGCCTTGAGTACTATTCAAGTGTCGAGAGATTGTGCAGCTGTCATCCGTCCTCTTTCGCAACCTGACACCTGGCAAGCTTGGATGAGCGTGTGACGATATATCATGAGCGCGTGACAGACTCAGATGAGCACGTGACAGATTGCGTTGAACAAGCCCTTCTCGGTGCGATTGACAAACTCCAACGGACACAAGCCAGACACACGCTTGGCGACGAGGAGCGATCGCTGTGAGGACGATGATGGTGCAAAGCTGTGGATGCGAGTAGTCATCCGCCCGATATTGACTTCGGATCGGGCCACGCGGGGCAAGCAAGTCGATGAGTGTCAGAGGAGCCGCATGTGTCATCTGTGCCTGCGCCTCTTCGTTCCTTGACGAGTGAGAGCGTGAAATTCAAAGGCGGCACAGGTGAAAGAGGTCGGAATCTGAAATTCAAACGAAAATTTCAATGTTTTTGCAACTTGCAGCGCGGCGGCTAAGCGAGGTTGCAACCAAACAACGAAACGGCAGAGACGGGGAATATTTTTAGCTGATCGTCGTCGTGCCGTCTCGTGCTCAGCCTCTCTGTCTCTCTCCTTCCCTCTGCGGGGTTTCAAGCCAAAAAAAGAGCTTCAGCCCAGCCCAGCTCTAGAGTACAGAATCATGCAGCTTTGCAGGTTGCTAAGAAAAAACAGCTTGGGCCGCCAGCCGCGTTTGGATGGTGAGAGCTGAGAGGGTGTGAGCGCAGACGAGAGGAGGCTCCAACTTCCCCGCACGATCCCCTTGTCAACTCCATCTCACCATCCATCGTTGGTGACCAACACCTTTTCCCTACCATCACCTCTTCACGATACCCGCGAACGTCCCTCTTGCTCTTTGGGATCTTTCATCTGGAATCCGTCTCTGTTAATATATCGACTCGCGAACTCAAGGAATTGCACTCTAGGATATCTCGACCTCTCTCTTTGACCTGCTCTGTTGTCGTACGCCACCTTCTTCCTTGCACAACATTCAAAGCTTTCTATACATCCACCCAAGCGATTAGCAACGGCTCTACAACATCATCACGAAAGAACAAGCATTCGCCAACCCAGATCATAATCAAAAGTCCTCCTCTTCCTAGACTCGATTGTCTCAAAATGGCAACATCAACATCCAGAGCAGCCGCTCTCCTCCTCATCTCCACCCTCCTCCTTCTCGCTTCCTCAACCAACGCTCAAGTGTCCAGCGCCTTCGCAGGTACATCCTTCCCCGTCTCCGCCTACTCCGTTTCTCAAACCTTTACACCGGTAACCACCTTCGCTTCTGCCACTGGCGGCAACCCGACCGTCATCGGTGGTCCGGGACCATCTCCTGCAACAAGCTCTTACCAATTCACCTACACAGTCCCCACGGCGACCGTTCCAGCGATCTTCCCGTCTCAGGTGTATCAGAGCTTGGCGTCGAGTGCGGGCTACAACACAGCACCGGATGGCAAGAATCTGGTCCCCAACCCGACGAATTTGCAGTTCGCCAACGGTGCCGATTATGCGATGGTCACAAAGGCGTTGTTTGTGACGGTTGCAGCGATGGTCGGGGTGGTGCTGGTTTTGTAGATGGGAGAAGAGATTACTGTCTTTACACGGGTGCATTCTGGAAGGCGACCCGAGGGATGGTGGCTTGGGTCCCCCAACTTTGACCTTCTTACTCTCTTTGAATTTGTATACGATTTTTCGCTCTTTTATACTCTTGGATTCGCAAGACTGTTTGCCACTTTCAGTGTTTCGAGTGTGAAGTGCAACATTGTGTGATGTAGGTTGAGCGGCTGCTTGTGTCGCAACGTCAGGCCAGGTCGATGGCCGAACGAGAGATTCTGATAAGTGTGTGATTGTAGAAGCGGTGTGATATGGTATACAAGTACAATGTGTGATGCTTTCGTGAGATGCGCTCGCGTGTTTGTGTCCGTTCGTGCTTCGAGAGATACAAGACCTTCTCTGCTGCAGTCATTCAACTGTTCGTCGAAGCGTCAACTTGACTCGTCCCCCCCGGAGCGTTGTTCCCACCCGCTGCTGGGGGAGCGTTACCTCTGAACCTCTTCCTCATATCCAACTGTCATCAGCACCCACGAGAATGATCTCCTTGTCAGCAACTCTTCTGTTCATTGTTTGACGATAGAAAGGGTGATGACTTACCATACCTCGACGGCACTCGACAAAACTCTTGTACAGCTGTTGACACTCTAACGGCAATTCAGCCATGTGGGAGGTGATGCATTCCTGGGCCGATTTGCCGTCTTTGAGGTAGCAGTCGGTTTTGAGGATGCAGTCGGTGAGTTCGGTTCGGATGTGCTGACACTGAGCAGGAGAACGAAGAGGAGGTCAGTCAAGTTGAGATGATCAGCGGAGGGGAGGAGCGATGAGACGTACTGATCCGACCATCTTTGCTATGGTTTCCGACCCTGGCGATGGAAGGCAGATGCAAGAGCGGTTGGCGGTAGTGTTTCGAAAGGCCGAGAGATGCTAAGAGGATGGAGGTGATAGATAGACAAAGGGCGTGAGGTGAGGATGGAGCCAGAAGATCGTGAAGCTGATGAGCAAAAAGGAAAGTCGACGATCTCGGGTGTCGGAGGGGAAAACTTGCATAAGAAGGCGAAAAAGTGGAGAGCTGCAGGCCAAAATTTACCCTGCAGCTTCTCTCATGCCCACCACGACTTCCTCAACGCTCGAACCTTTGTTACTCATTCTCAGCAAATGCCACACACCACCAGCTTCTGATTGCTCTCGAAGCTCGTCTGGAATGCAGTACTATTGCTGTGTAGGTGTAATGTTCTAGGTGCTAACGAGACAGAGGCGCTTCACATCAGCAACCTCCGCGTACTCGACATCTCGAACTCGTGCTCTCGATCGTTGTAGTTGTCACTAAAGATGTATGGAAGCGCGGTGAAGAACGCAATGATGAACACTACCGATCCACCAAGCAAACCCGTCGCGATGATGCGATGCGTCGGCGTCGAAAACATCTTCAGCTTCGGGTGTTCTGGATCGTTTCGCGTTCCGTTTTGATGCGTACCATTGTGGTGCGTTCCATTAAGATGCTGATGCTTAGGTCGATCGCCAGGATTTGTCGAATTTGCAAGCGGCGGGAAACTCGTGTTGAAATCGCTCAAAAAGATGCGCTGTATCGACTTGTCGGCTCGAATCATCGGATAGTCTTGGTGCGATGTTCCGGCGATCACGTCGAACGTGTGGGTGGGTGGGAAACCTCCTAGTCGTCCGAGCGAGAGCACGAACTGTGAAGCGCGGTCTAGATGGCTTCCTCCTTGCATCTTGGCTTGACAATGCGTGTCACCAGGTCCAGTATCTGCAAGTCCGGCTGCGTAATGCACCTTGCGCGAACGGAAGCGCTCGACAATCGCTTCTTTGCTCGCATTGACGTCCCTTCGCGCATAGCCGATGACGCTGCTGACATTGCCAAATCCGTAGCCCCAGTTGTTCCATCCAGTGCACGAATCGTTCTGGTACGGTCGTTGATCATCCAGCCACGCCCACGAACCTGGGTTGCCGATCCAAAAGTGGACATTGTCGTCGTACGGCTTGGTTTTTTTGAGTACAGAGTATCGCTGAACCGCCTGTCCACCCATGGAATGACCGCCGAAGACGACTTGCTTGATCGAAGGAAACTCACCCGAGTGGAAAATCCAGTCGGTTATGTTGTCCAAGATGTGATACGAGCTGAGATTTGCCTTGGGCTGTTCGTTGCGCACCTTGTGGCCCGACTGCCATTGCGAACCGTGCCAGTAGAGCTCGCCGTCCTTGACTGCTCCGATCGTCTTGTCGTCCGAGTTGAGAAAGACAGGGCCGACGATCATGACTTGATCCGTGGAAATACCGTTGGCCGGATTCGAGGCTGCCACTGCAAGAGCGTTGCGAAAGAAGTTGGCGTACTTCCACGAGTCACGCGGCTTACCTGGCATGGTGATGATGGCACGCTGAATCCTGCTGTTGTCACCTCCCGGCTTGTAGGTCTGCGAGATGTACAAGGGCATGACGAGGCCGGGTAGCACTTGCCACGTGCGGTTGAGGGTAAAGCCTTCCATTTCGGGCACCCATTGCCAGCCCGCCTTGTCTTCTGCGAGCACAGTTTGATTAGTATCTGGAGTTTTGATGAACGGAACCTGCGAAAGCCAAGGCGGATTGGATGTGCCGCCGTCGTCTTTGATAATGAGCCAATCGGGGTTGGCCTGAGAGCTGTTGTTGGGCACGTACTGCATGCTTTGAATGTCGGATGCT
This sequence comes from Sporisorium iseilematis-ciliati, assembly GCA_001748505.1. Classification (NCBI taxonomy): domain Eukaryota; kingdom Fungi; phylum Basidiomycota; class Ustilaginomycetes; order Ustilaginales; family Ustilaginaceae; genus Sporisorium; species Sporisorium iseilematis-ciliati. Next base: position 4,737 of record MJEU01000034.1, on the reverse strand, counting down.
GCTTTGAGTGGATCTTGCTCATCAGCGATGTACTGATACTGCGCTTGACGTCGATGGAGCCGGTCATTGTGCTTTTGGGACACCGCGCTCACTGAGCTGCTCAGCACCACCAAGAGCAGGCTGAGCGTGAGCGCAAGCTTCTCCATTAGGATCAAGCTCGGATTGGACCTCATACTTGCCGTCTAAGCGTGTGGTCGTTGGTGAAGATGCAAAAAGGGGCTCAGCGCAACATCCGAGCAAGCCAAGGGGCAAAGCAGGCCCACTTTGGAAAATGAAGTCGTTCCGTTTTAGCCGCAGGGAGACGTGCAGCGGTGGGACCATGCGCAAAGACGGTGCGTTTCTAAAACAGCGCCTTTGCATACGATTTGAGGTGGGTTGAAGAGACACCAAGGCGCAGAAAGACATGAACGTGCGCGGACGACAAATGTTGAGCGCTCCTCGCTGTCCTCGCGGCACATTTGTTGCAGCGTGTGAATTTTTGCGCACTTTGAAGGTTAAGGTGCCATCAGGAAGGTTGAGGTTGAGCTTCAAGTCACAGAAATGTGATTAAGGAAGTGACATGGAGCCAAAAGGTGACTGCGCAGAAACATTTCGTCTCAAGATCGCACCTGCTTCAAAGCTTTCTCGGTGACAAAGGAGAACGAAGGCGTCGCCAAATATTGTCTGACAATTTGGTCGGGAAGTGTTCTGCAACAATGAGACAAAGGAAGGAGTATTCCACTCAGCCTTAATACAGCGAGACTGTCATTTTGCTGCGCTCAACTTTCGAGAATTGGAGGAAGGCTTTGTTCAGCTGACTTGGCACAAGGCAGTGGCCTGTCTCACTCAGGCCCTCCTCGATCCGCCCTACTGGGGATACTGTATATAATTGCAGTCTTAATCGCGCCTGTCAATCTTCCTTTTCGCTCAAAGTCCATCAATCTTCTGCCTCGACACCACCTGCTGCAGCTATCGCCTGTCTTACCCGAGCTCCTAATCCAACCCAAACCCAGCTTATCCTCTTCATTCGTCACTCGCACTTTCAACAATGGTACATTATGAAAGAAGTGTTTACCCTTACTCTGCTAAAGTCGACTGGACGCTCCATGCACTCGTAGACTTCAAAGTGAAACCAGCCCCTCGGGGTCACAGCTTGGTCGCAAGTTCGAAGGAGGCAGACCCTGACGAGGACTACGAGACAGAGCTGGAGATCCGACTCGACGACAACCTCATTCATCTCAGACTGTTCGGTCCTTGGAACGACCAGGACTTTAACGGCATAAATAGGGAATGCAGGAGCATCGATCTTAGTCTCGCGTACTACTTCCAAGGCAACTTCGAGACGTTCACCCTCATTGGAGAATCGGGCAAAATGCATCTGACCTTCAAGAGAAAGAGTACGCCATCACGTAGTTGGAAATTTGATCCGTCAAGTCCCGAGATTCGCAAGCTCCTCGCCGCGATTGCTCATGGCGGCACCCTCGTGCATCTTGCCATCTCCGGATTCCAGCTTGGAGTAGCAGAAGGCTCGGCCAGGCAGCGTTGGCCAATCGTGGCTGTTCCGTCACGTCCTCTTCTTTCGGTCGCCGCTCTTATGAAGTCAACGGATTCAGACTTCGTACTCCTTGTTCCAACCTTGCCGTCAGGTGAACATCGCGTTCTCCGAGCACATCGAAGCATTTTGTGCACTGCTAGCAGCTATTTCGCCGCACTTCTTGAATCCTGCTGGGCCGAGGCCTCGGCACTACGACAAGTTCAAAATCAAGGCAATACTCCTTCGTCATCGCGTAATCAGCAAGAGGCCAAGATGGAACAGGGTTCGCAGCAGCCTGTCGGCGATCCGAGCCAGGTGCCGGTGCTCAAAGTTGGTGACATTACATACGAGCAGCTGGAGACAGTTCTTTTCTTCATCTACACGGGGGAAGCCGTGTTCGAGAACATACCCTGCGACTACGACGCAATCGATGAAGATCGGAAGGGGGACCACGATGACAGATACTTTTGTCCGTCTTACTTCCTCGAGCAAAAAACAAAGACCACAGATGTGATCAAGAACAGCTTGTCATGGTGGGAGGGTCACCTCGAGCCGACCAACGCCTTCGACATCTACCGCATCGCCGACAAGTATTGCATGCAGGATTTGCGCTCAGCGGCACTTCGCCATATCGCTAAAGACGTTTCCAGGTGGAGGATGAGGACGGACCTGGAAGAACGAGAAGAGATCACGATTTTCCCTGAGATCAAAGACGTCTATCGCAATTTTTGTGATATCTGGTTCGATTACCTAGAAGACGGACTTGACGAGTTACTCCACGAGAAATTGGGCATGGACGTCGAAGAGCGTCGTTCCCGGTAAGATTGAACTTACAGGATAGACGACGACCGCCCCTTTCGATCGTCTGCCTCAATTTAGGAGAATACATATACTCTCATGCACCCGCAGCATTACCGTTGTAAACTCGTTCGCATGCCTTCCCGTAATCTGAAAACCGATTGCACAGCTTCGAAGTATTGAGAATCCAGTTTCACTTCTTCTCGAAAACGCTTCCGATCTCAATCGAATGTCTTTCCTGCGTGTTGACATGCGACCATTCCGACCTGATGCGCGACCAAGCCACACCAGTTGCTCAGGACCGTGACTTGAATTCACGGGTTTCCCTTGCGCTTCCATTGCATCAGTGCGGCGCGCTACGAAAGTGTCGAAACCCGACTATGTGTGCCGACTGCAGTGCCGAACAGGCAGCTTCAGATCGCCTTATCGGCGAGATCGGGCTTGCTTTGTCCGGCCTGTCAGATTGCGAACGGCTTTGTCCCAGCCTCGGAGGCCGCTAGATCAACAGAGAACGTGCAGAAATGGCGTGTTTGGACAGCTTGCCGAGGAAATTTCATTGAAATTCGCCGTTGGGGCGCGCAACTTGAGGCACCACAGCGACACAAGAAGATTCAGATTCGATTGTTTGATTTGGCGCTCAGCAGCGCAGAGCAGCATCATCGTGCCTAGCAGCCTCGAGTTTGCTTACCAGAGTCGTGCAGTGGCACAGCCTTGGAACAGATTCTTCGACGCCGAAAATCACGCTGCCAAGACCCTGGATTGTTCGCTATCTTATCCCTCGATGACTTCCGAGATGCCGTCCGTCATCGGCGTCCGAGCAGGCTAAGTCAATTGCCACTGACCCTTGGTGGTCTGCGACTGACAGGGCGCTTGCTTTGTGACCACGACCACCACCTACCATTCTTCTCCTACGTTCCCCCTATAGATCGCGATGATGGCTTCGACTTTGCTGCACCCATAGAATAGCTCGATTCGTGAGCACCTGCACAATCCGGAGACCGCACGATATAGACAGACGGACGACTTTATAACCCGTGCAAGATGTTTTCGCGATGTGTCTCATCGCTGACGGCGCTCCTTGCGACTTTGCTACTGTCCAGCGCAGTCCTCGCAGGCAACTACACACTCCGAGACGAGATCACAGGACGACAGTTTCTAGACCGTTTCTGGTTCTGGTCGTACACCGACCCTACAAACGGGACCGTCGACTATGTGGACCAATTCACCGCCGTTGCCAACGGCCTGGCAACCATCGATTCGACGGGCCGATTCGTGATTCGCGCCGACAACACAACAGTGCTGCCACCGGGCAAGAATCGACAGAGCGTACGGATGCACAGCAAGCGTCTGATGAGCGACGGCGTGCTCGTGGGCAAGTTCTCGTTCATGCCGCAAGGATGTGCAACATGGCCTGCGTTTTGGACGTGCACCAACGGCAACTGGCCATCCGGAGGAGAGATCGACATCGTCGAAGGCGCCAATGATCAAGGACCACGCAATTTGGCCAGTCTGCACACCACGTACGGATGCCATATACCCACCGGCTACCGGTCGGATCAGAGCGGCTTCACTTCGCAATCGGATTGCGCGTATCAACCGGGATGCTCTGCTTCGTTCACTGCGAACAACTCGTACGGTCCTAACTTCAACCAGAACGGCGGAGGCTACTTTGCGATGCGTCGCGAAACTCGACCTGGCGAGCCCGGCATTAGCGTGTACTTTTGGCCCATTTCTACCTCTCCCTCTTCACTACCAGCAGTAGTATCTGCGGTCGCAGACGGCATGTCGGCACCCAAATACATCGTCACCAACAGCAACGCAACAGGCAGGGATCGTTCGGAACTCAACAAATGGGGACAACCATCTGCATTCTTTGCCAATACCGCCAACTCGTCCGCCTCAGCATCTGCACTCGCTACGGGCGCCGGATCGGTTTGCCAGATGCAAAACTACTTTGACGAGCACGAGATTATCATCAACATCGATCTGTGCGGGTACTGGGCGGGAGAGACGTTCGCATCGAGTGGCTGCGCGGCGAGGTACAACAACGTCAGCTGCGAAGAGTTCGTACGCAACAACCCGAGCGCGTTCACGGATGCCAGGTTCGAGATCGATTATATGAGGGTGTACGACAATGACGCTTCGTTGAGCGATCGACCTGCGATGTTGTTGTGTTGGACATTGGCACTTGCAGTTGTAGGCTACTTGGTCGTATAGAGGGAAGGGACATTATGTACAATAGTAGAATCGATAGACTTGAAGCAACCCACTCCAGGGAACGAAGAGCCAAGTCAAAGCCTTGATATGATGAAATTAATTTGAGAGAAAAAGAAGGCCACGAAAAGAAGGTTGAAAATGGCAAAAAAATGTGAAAAAAGAACTGCAGCACCTAGGATTCCCGCGTGGTCCCCCACCGCAGTACTGAC
>MJEU01000033.1:0-164952 GCA_001748505.1 Sporisorium iseilematis-ciliati | reverse complement strand
CTTGCTTAACTTCGCAGATCGGACGGGATGCGGTGCTTTCAAGGTTCTATGGCCGCAGATGTAAGGGCTGGTCAAGGTGGCCAATATGAAGTCTCGAAGTCTTGTTGTTGTACTCACCTGTTGATGCCGCGAACTCGCAGAGTCGGGTAAGCAAGAATTTCTTCAATGTGAAACTGAGCCAGCGTGTTCTGAGCGCCGAGGAGGAGAATCTGTAGACGGAGAGGTATCGTTGATCAGTATCATATTGGATGTGGCACGTATGAGGAGGATCATATGGACTCACCATTTCATCGGTCGACCATTCGTCAGCCGGCTCTCCATCCTCCTTCTGATAAGTCAGTGGGAGGAATTCTCGTGATTGCTCGCGGACGGTAGCCGGGTTGGAGGGCTGCGGGATTGGCGTCGTCTCGGCGGTGGGTGCTTTGGCGGAGTCTCGCGACTTTCCTTTTCCTTTCTTGCCATTCATAGACCCATTGGCGGCTGTGCTATTGCCAGCTCGAGCTCGCGTGTTGCGGGCGACAGGTTGTTCGACAACGGCAGCGTTCGCGGCTTGCGAGGGTCTCGATGGCCCAGCTTCAGCATTGGCCTGCTGTGTCGTCCTCTTAGGCTGAGAACGAGTTGCCGCCCGAATCGGCCTTCCCCCGGTGCTGCTCCGGGCTGTGTGCTTGGTTCGTGCCATGATCCTAGACTGTCGCCTGATGAGTGGGAGAAGTTTGCACTGCTTTTCGTGGTGAAGGCGAAAAGAGATGGTGGGGGAGAGGGAATGATCGTGCAGGAGCAAAGCGAAGTCAAATGAAACGAGCGGAGGCTCTGCGCAGGCGATAAGGTTCAAGTGTGTGTGATTCAGCACGGGCCCCTTTTCCTCGTCAAAGTTGCTGCGCTTTCGCGCTTTCGCGACGACGCAAATCGACGCCTTTTTCACTGGTCCACTTTCTACTGTCACAGTGTGCTTGCGCATTCTGCGTCATTTTTCTCACGCCCTGCTCGCTCGAAGAGACGCAGTTTTGCGCAACAAGTCTGTCTGCTTCCCTCTCATATCTTCCATCGTCGTAGCCGCGTCTAGCCACACTGTGACACACGTCTTCCTTGCAACCACCTATCGGCTTGACGTCCGATGAATCGGCAAACCCGATATGGCAATGGGTACTCCAGCTGCCCTTCGCCGACATCATGATGCGCCTCGGCGTCTCTGCCCCATTCAACCATCTACATCGACCCTCTGCGCAGCACGACAGAAGAACTTGCTCACATCGCCTTGCCCCCATCCTTTTCGAGCACGATCGCATACCGAGCCGACTTGCTCGATCCACATCGCATCATCCACGATGTAATCACGAAGACTTCTAGCGCAACGTCATGCGATACTTTGCCCCACACGCTCTTCCATAGAATCGGAATTGCCGAATGGATATGATTACAGAGCTAAAGCTCAAAAGTCTGGTACAGGTCTGCCGTAATAGATCGGCCATGGATACGGCGAGTAGATGTGCCTGTTCCAACAGTGACAGATAGGATGAAGAAGGACGTCAGCAACCAAATTTCAAGATAGCTTCGGGTCAGCGCGAATGTACTTACTTGTCATAGACGTACGCTTCTGGATCAATCAGTGACGTCGGGTATCGCATCGATTCGGGATACGTCTCGGCGATGACGAAGCGAGTGTGGTCGTTCGTGTCTGGGTCGATCGGCTCCTTGGGCACGACCAGCTTCATCGTTTGCAATTCGGTGTCGGTGACTGTATACCTCGATACTCTGACGTACGAGATCCTCTCAAGGCCACGGAAGCCAAGATACTCGCACCATCGTCCAAAGTCTGTCGGTTCCACGTCCTGGATCTTGCCGTCCTCGAACAAGATCTTGTACGGTGCCGGTCGTTCAGCGTGCGGTTTTGTGACCACGTATCCGAGGAAGATGGCTGGATGCGGATAGGCTTCCCTCAAGATGCGCGCGATCTCGGTCGTCTGCAACTCGCGGTCGAGTGGATCCTCTTCTTGACCGTTGTGTGATACGATGACGTGCGTAGGAGTGCCGTACAAGTCGATCACTGCATGGATAGCAGGAGCCAGCTCCCCGCCAGGAGACGGGAGCATGTGATGGGTCGAGTTGATGATTGGGAACTTCGAGAACAGCGCTGCTCCCCACGTGTGCTTGTTCGGAGCTGGGCCGATGTCTGCATACATCTTGAGCTCCTCAGCAAGATATTGGGTGAGATCGCGATTTCCGAACACGGGTCGATGCAAGTCGGATTCCACCAGGCCGAACAGATCCATGTCCAAAGTCTTCATGATCGAAGCCATGCGGCGCGAGCTGTCGCGCATGTGCTGGTCGAGCGCAAAGTGGACTGTCCACATACCTGCCGTCACCAGACGGTCTTCGGCGTGGTTAGGTTGGATGGCGGATGCGGGCACAATGCGGTACAGTGGCACCAAGTTGCCGACAAGCCCGATCAAGGCCATAAAGAGGCAGATGTAGTACGTCGATCCTGATTGAGTTGCCCTGCTGGACGAGGTCGCCTTGCCTGCCTTGCTACCGGACTGTGATGACGATGTGGCACCTTCTGCGCGTGGTTGCGAGTTGAGACGCTGCAAATCAACACGACGAGCGTTGATCAATCCCAAGCCTAGCAGCACGAGCTGGATCACCAACATCAAACCCGTTCGCTCCCTCATGATCTTTCCGCCAGGAACAAACGCATATGCGACGGTCAGAACGCCAAAGAAGGTGAGCAGGTTGGCAGTGAGCCATCCGAAGAGCAGCACCTTGATAGGATCGTGGCGCATGGCGGCCGAGATGATGGGGAAAGCGAGTGGTGGCAGGCTGAGAGCCGTTCCGATTGCTCCGATGAAGCTGCTCCAGTCGCTGAAGAAGTAGAGCAGAGCTGCCGAGCCGCACTGAATGAGGAAGAGACCGAGGCGGTATCCGAAGGTGGTCCATCTTGTGGCAGCGAGGGATGAGAAGGCCATGGTGATAAGGATGATGCAGCCATGCGGGATGGCCATGGGTCCTGTGACCGGAAATCCGGTCCATCCCCAGGCGATCATGGTACCCGTATCGGTGAGGAAAGTGTGAAGTGCGTAGAGCAATGCGCCGACACCAAGAGAGGCTGCCCAGAAGCTACCCGAAACCTCGTCCTTGGTTGCGCTATTGTTGGTAGTCATTGTACGTCCTTGACGTCTTTGAACAGCGGGCAAGTGATCGTACGTTGGCCGAAGTGCGGTTTCGACCACGGCAAGAAGGGCGAGGGCAAGCAGAATGGCGTTGTGACCTCCGTTGGTCGAGTCCATGAACGGCCAGGCAGGATTGTTGCTGTGGTTGGCATACTTGGCGAGGTTGGAAGCCAGCAGTCCGATGAGCCAGACACCTACCTTGACGGGCAACTGATCCGACTCCCAGGTAGCTCCCCACTCGAGAGCGAGCAAGACAGCCAGCAGAGCGTTGGAGAAAGCAACGGCAATCAGACGAACGAGGGCGTCATCGATACACCAGCTGGCCTGACCCACGAGCGAGAGCAACCAGCCAAGCGCTTTTGCCTGCGACGACACTGGACCGACTGTGGATGCGCCAGTGGATGACTGCCGACGGACACGCGAGCGAAGTGCCGGGATCGCAAGTGTGAGGCCGAGACCGATGACCTGAGAGATGAGAAGTGCTTCATGTCCACCGATGGCAAGATTGTAGACGCTGACTGTAGAGGCCAAAGCGTAGATTGAAAGTGGCATCAAAGAGTAGTCAGCGGGTATTCCGAGTCGTAGCGCTGAAGCTGGGCAAGGGACTCACAGTAGAAGATCATGGGATGCAGAGCCGTCAAAGCCGTCCAGAAGCAAAAGGCTGCGATGCCCACGGTAATTCGGGAGTTCAGAAGCAGTATTGTCAGTGAGATATCCACAGCAAGCAGATGCGACTCAGCTTTCACTTACCAAGGTAGCTGTCCGACACAAGCGAAATGATTGCTCTGAGACTTGTAGGGCTGGTAGGCACTGACGGCGCCTGGGCGCGTAGCGCGGCGTCGATAGCTTCATGGTTCTTCTCGATTTGTTTCTGTGAAGCGAGTCTCTGACTGTGACGCAAAGGGCGGGAAAGGCAGAAAATTGTGGTAAATCAGATGGGGAAAGAGCAGATTTGGATTACGTCTGTCAGCGCATGTTCGGCGACCATACATCTGTCGACATGACGGGAAAGACAGAGGTTCAGTGGCGTGGTAAGAGATCGTACCCGTCTGACTGAGTGTGGGAAGCGGTGGCAGACCAAGCGCCCGAGGCAATGGCTTGGCTTCTGCCTCCGCGGATCCATGCGCCATCGAGCAGACGACGTCCCTCTGGCCCGTACGATGTAGGTTGGTCGGCTGCAGCTGATGCCGCTGTGTCGTGCCGAGGTGCTTCGACGATGTGGATCTCGAAGCGAGAGAGGTCGTATACGCTCGCAGCATCGAACAAGAGGTCCTGTAGCATCCAGCGCAATGACGGAGAAGAGCAAAGCACGTAAGCGAGAATGTCGAGAGAGGATGGTTTCGGCTTAAGTCGGACTTACGAAGATGATGAGACCCCACTCAAAGTAGGCATAGTGGGAATAAGCGCCTGGAATGCGAAGCACATTGTGTCGGTAGAAGAAGAAGCCCATGAAGGGAGTGCAAGCAAAGAAGGAGAAGGCGGCTATCCTGCGCGTCTTGCGAGCTTTAGCTGCTAGTCTGTCGTCTGAAACTGCTGTCTGATCTCGTGAAGAGGGCTGAGCGAGGCTACCGCTCGTGATGAACATCCAAGGTGGAGTGAGTGCGAGGTAGGCAAACATGGCAATGTCGTGGAAGAAGTGGTCGTCTGTGCTGGTGACATAGACCCAGCCTCCGCAAGCGAGCGTCCTCATGACGCCAACGAAGAGCAAAATTGGTGCCTTGAGGGATTTGTTGGGCGTGGACAGCGAGACGAGCAGAGCTGAGAGAAAGACGAGGAAGAATCTTGGACCTGCCATGAGTGCGATTCCGACCTGGAAGATGTTGCGCTCAGGATACCAGTCGCCAATCGTGGCGGATACGGATGGCCACCATTCTTCGGGATACTGAGCGACGTGATTCTTGACCACCTTGTGATAGTGCAGCGAAAGAGCCGTGATGAGAGCGCCGAAGAAGGCGAGGAAGCCGAGAGCAGTGTGAGCATGGGAGACGAGGCCGCCGGAAAGCACCACCAAGGGCGCTGGCCGTTTCGACGACGAATGCACGTCGGATGGCATCGCAAGGATGGAGAGCGGTGGCTCTTCGTTGTCGCTCCGCTTGCTGCGCTGAAGGTCAAGATGTGACGGTGATGGCGGGTGGAAGAGCGAGATGAAAAGGTGGCTCAGTCTTCCAACTGCATTCAATTGTGAATCCGCAGTCGGAGCATTTTTCCGAACGCCCGTAGCCTTGACGAGTCGATTGTTCGCCTTTTTCCGACGCACAGGCGCATTCCTTTGAAAAAGTCACAACTGCGGAGCGGCTCTTCCATCGGTGAAATGTGCATCTAGACGAGTCTCGGATTTCGGCAACGGTTTCGAGCCGGTCTGGTTAAGACACTGAGATCCTCTTTGCCAAGGATGCATGCAGTCTTGGCTTCTCTCGTTTCGAGTCTGGTCCAGGCTAGGGCGGCCTATACGGCACTGCGTCAGACAGCCAATAAATTGACGCCACTCAGTGATTTGCGGCACATCCGAATCGGATCGTCCGATGTACATGACCAAGCGTGCGAATCAAGCTCAGGCCCAAAAAGCTGCGTAGCTTGACTGGTCCTTGCACCCACGATCGGCATGATCCGAACAGCTCGCTCTCTGCTGCAGATCGGTGATCCCCTTCAAGAAGGACTTTAGTTCTGCAGACCAACCGATGGCAGCAATGCATGGAACCGCACATAGCCGCCATGTTTGTAGCGCCGATTGGCGAGCAAAGTGGCATTCACCAGGAACGACCCCTTACCGATATCCTCTGCTCACGTCGACAGGGTCCAGCCAATCTTTTTTTCGCAAATAAAAGTCAAAAACAATGGACGACCGTGCTTCAACAGCATGCCGCTATCAGCTGCCTGCCTTAGAGACAACCAAAGTCTCGTATTGAAAGTTGCATACGTATGTTTGGCCTTACCGAAGATGCATCAAGTGGAAACAATGCGGTGAGAATCATCAATCGGAACGAAAGTCGAGCCAAAGATGAAACAATGTCAATCCTGAAACAGCTGACCTCTTGGCAATCATCATCGTGATACAAAAGACCTTATCCGAACAAACACCAGGCGTATCGCTTAGAGCAAGCCCTTTTCCATCGAAGCGTCTGATCGGCGCTAGCGTGCGTTACATTGCGGATGCCGTTCCGAAAGAGGCTCGCGTGTAGTCATCAAGCGAGCGGCTATGGTACGGTCTATGGTAACTGAGCAAATATCCGTTCTCTTCCCCTTGCATCCAAAATGAAAAAGAATCTCCAGCGTCCCTTCCCGTCTGATCTACAGTCGAGTACAGTATGACCGGCAAGCTCCCACGACGATGATCAACCCTGCATTTGTCTCGCGTAGCCGTCCATTCTTCGCCACATCTCGTCCCGCTGGCAAGAAGAGAGGAAGCTTCAATCGGATAGAGTGGGTCAGAAGACAGTAAGACGAATCCATTCGAGAGAGGCGAGACCAACTCACCTTCTGCCAGCATGCACCCTAGCCAAAAGACCCTGAACTCGCCTCTTTGCTCTTGCTCTTCAGAAACCAACACTCGCTAAGAGCCTTACGCGACGCGTCCAGTGACGCTAGACCAGCAGCGGGAACCCAAAGAAATTTTCTGCCGACAAATGAATTTCAGCATTCCCGTCACAGCTCAGTCACCTCGACACTGGTCTGGTGCCTCCATGCACCTCGAATAGCGACGTGCATCAATTTCTTCTCACATGTCCGAGGCCCTCGCAGAAACGGGTCAGGTCCACGCCTTACAAAAGCGTTTCATGCTCCATCATGCCCGCCATCCGTCACAGTAAAGTCGTGAGGAAAGCCCAGAGTTGAAGATCTGACTGTTTGCTATAGCTAGCAGTGACTGCACAGAAGTGTTCGAAGTTGTGATGGAAGCGGCAGAGAGGCGAAAAAGCTCACGTCTTGCTCGAGTAGTGTCGGCTGAGGACGGCCGCCAAGTGTGAGTGTGACAAGTCCGAAAAAAGTGACAAGAGGTTTCGTTTTGACCGAGTGACTGATGGCATAAGGTGTCTCGGAGGTGATGGTCTCTCCATCATGCTCAGCATCGAATCGGTCACATTTCGAAACGCGGCATACCAATCCGTTCACCCTGCAGCTCCGTCACTCTGTTCGCTCGATAAGTTGCTGCGCTTCCCCGTCGCAGCAGCACTCGATCTGGCTGGTTAGACATGCCATCGTCCATGCGAACCTTGGCATGAATGGCACGACGCGCTGCCTAGAGCGCTCACGACGCCATCTCGCCAGGCACCACTCATTGTCCCAACTCGGTAACTTGAGCCTTGGCATTCCCTTCTCAAACGCTCTACTGTGTCCTCCTTCTCCTTCCCAAATGGCAATCCTTTCCGTTCCTGCTCCTCTCACCTCTAACTCACCTGCAGTGTCCCTCTCTTCCGCATCGTTTGCCGCCGCCGCAGACCACCGATCCTCTCAGCCGCATCTTGGATCTGCTGTACATACGCCCCATCTTTCCATCTATCTACTTCATCCAATCTGCTGGATCCACCTTCCTCACCATCACCACCTTTGTCGCTTCCATCTTTGATCGCATCCCCACGCTCTTTTCCAATCACTCCACTCTTGCTTCGTCTTTCTCTTTCCCAGCTCAATCTCGCCATCAAAGACCTATCTCGTCACCTGCATCTCTACCTTCTTTTGTTCCCGTCGAGCCACTGCCATACCCACTCAGCCCAGATCGGCGAAAGCTGTACCATCGTCACCACCGTTGATACCTTGGCAGCCATGTTGGTCTATATGTCTCAGTACGTTGACGAGCATTCTGCATCGCCTTCTCCGGCACCAATCGTATCGCCGTCAAAGCCTCCTTCCTCGAAATCTAAGAAGGGCAAGATCAACTTTGTCTCCAAGGCCAGTCTCGCCATCTTTGATCCTCGCCATGCGATGGGCATCGACACCGGTAATGACTGGAATGAGTCCGGTCCCACTACTCCCGAATCTCGCGCTTCGTTTGATCACCCTTCCTATCGCATCCCTCGCCACAGCCAAGACAATGCACGCAACCAACAGTGGTCAACAAGTCCAACCCCCGAGCTCGAGGCCTTCACCGCTTCCATGGATGACTACTCCTACGACTCGTCCATCACCACCGCCGACACCGAGATGACACGACAGTCTTCAGCTTCCTCCTCTGTATTTGAAGACGATCGCGATGCTGCCGAGTCACCGTCGACTTCACGAAGGCGTTTCCTCTCCCGCAAGAGCGTCGCTCCCGCCAAGGCTGTCATTCCGGCCGATGACATCCTCTTTTCTCCCCTCGGTACCAAACCCAAATCCAACCGTAGCGCTGGCGCTGCGTCCTCATCCACCGCCTCATCCTTTTCTCGCTTGTTCGCACGCAAGAAGAAGGACAGGGCTTCTCCCCTTTCAGGTCTTGCCTCAAGGTCCACCCCGGATCTCTTCGACGAGGCTCCTCAGAGCGCTCCTCCCACCACCATGACCTTCGAGCAGTCTGGTTTCCGCTTCTCGCCTCAACGTAAGGGCTCGGACAGCTCCAGCCTCTACGATTCGCCTCCTTCACTCCCCACCAGTCCCGAACGTCGCCCGGTCCGAATGGTTCAAGACTTCAGCCCCCTTCGCGCATCGCCGCTCAGCAAGAAACAGAGCATGCCTGCTCTTCGTCAGATCCGCGAGGCGCACAATGCTGCCGTAGCCCCTTCTCAACCCAGGTCCATCACCTTTGCCAGCCCCGAAAAGAGGCCACGAGCGCCAAGGCAGTCGGTCGCAACCACCAGGAACGAGTCCTTCGATGCTGCGCCTGCTCTCCCACCTCTGCCCAGCTTCGAGACTTCGTCTCCCATGATCCCACTCGAGTTTGTCTGGGACTCGAAGCGCGGCACTGTGCGCGAAAGTCGCATGCCTTCTTTAGGCTCCAACACTCGACCTGTGAGTCGTGTCGTCTCCAGCACCAGTCGCGGAGTTCCCAGCCCTGGTCTCAACCCCATCCGCCTCAACGACCTTCGCAAGTCTACCGTGACCCTCCGCAACGAGCCTGCTTCGACTTCTGCCTCACCAAGGCGCAATGCCGATGCCAAGTCCGCTGCCGTAGCTGGAAAGAGATTGTCCATGGCTCAGAGAGTGGTCGACGGTCTTCTCGATCAGAACCATGGCCGCGAAGAGCCCGAGATGCGCGCACACAGGTACGACATGGAAGTGAGATCCGCGCGCAGAAGGAGTCGCAGCGTCGACGGTCGCGCTGCACCCGCTCTCAAGCTGCACGACCTTGCCAGCCCACCGAGCTCCAACAGCTTCGCCGACTCGGTCTTCCCCGCTTTTGTCCGCCATGCTCCCGCTACGCCTGGACGAGCCAACAGCCCACAGCCTCGCTTCTTTGCTGATGCCGAGGCAGCCAATGCAGTCACGCCTACGCCGACACAAGCCCCTTCCTTCAGCACACCGACTTCGGTCTCTCCCAGCCGATCTCTCGTTCACGATGCGGTGCGACAACAGTCTCCATCCAGCAGAAGCCCGCAGCGTCAAGCATCTGGCGAGACGCATCAAGCTCGACGCGTCAACTTTGCTGGTCAGCGTGCCAAGGCTGTAGCTGTTGCGAGTCCTCTCTTGCTCTCCAAGAGTCCTCGCTTGGGTGGTCGCAGCGGCACGCCTCTTCCTGTTGTCAATATCATGCCTCCTACTCCTGATCTCGGTGCCGACGAGCAAGACAAGGAGCGTCAGGAAGCGGTGCTGCAGCAGCGCAGAGAGAGCATGGCTGCCGAGCAGACGTCTGTTCAGGTTCAGGTTCCGGTGGCAACGGCTGTCGAACCAGCAAACGTCGCCAGCTCCTCCTCCTCAATCAAGGCTCAAACTGCACCTGCCGAGCGGGCTGTTCCTTCTCGACAGGGAGCGGCGACGCCCACGCCAAAGACATCGGTTGTTGCCGAGGCCGCCGTGGCTCCGGCGAAGCCTGTCCAGACTGCGCCCGTCGTCGTCACGAGCCCCGAGAGCGTCTATTCACCGGCTTCCGTCTACTCGCCCGAAGCCACCGGTGGCATCTTTTCTTCGCTTCACGGCGGCCTTTTTGGTGATGACGAGATTCTGGCTAAGGAAGAGATGCAAGATTCTGTTGCAGCCGAGCTGGCCTACGTCGGCATGCCTCGCACCGACAGCGTCACCAGCGAGCTTTCGGAAGTCAGCAGCGCACGCAGCAGCTCTTCCGGCGCTTTCGCCTTCTCGCGCAGCATGTCGAACTCTTCGCTTGTCAGCGGAGGTACTTTCAGCTCTGCTTCGAGCAACGCTTCCGAGAGTCCCGAACGCAAGATGGGCTACATCTCCAGCAGCTCGTCGTTCAGCTTTTCTCCCGCCAAGATGTCGAGCAGCGCATCGGTCGCTTCCACTGCGGGCACCAGCGTCTTTGGTATGGAAAACGAAGTGCAAAGCCCGACGAAGAAGAAGGCAGACCTTGGCGAGTTGAAAATGCCATTCCAACTCAAAGGTCTATCGCTGGATTCAGATGCTAGCAAATCTTCTGTCGCCGACTCGAGCGATTGTGAGACGCCCACGCTCGCTTCTTGCCGCCAGATGGGAGCCGACTCTGCATCTCGCGGCAAGTTGAGCACCAACAGGCAGCTCGGCTTGAGCATGGATCTCAGTGACCTTGCTCAAGAGCTTGGTCTGGGCCGGCTCAGCCAAATCGGTCTTGCTCATCTTAAAGGCGTCGAGTCGTTGGCCGAGAAGCCTGCCCCTCAGCCGTCGATGACATTTGGCAAAGTGAACGCAGGAACCGCCAAGAAGGTCACTCCTGCCAAGCCGCCCAAGTCTTCTGCTCGAGCCACTGCCAGTGCCGAACATGCGTCCACTACTCAAGGAGCTGGAACAGGAGCGACGCGCTTCGGAATGGGCATGGACGACATTGCCTCGTCCGCCGCCATGTCGCCGCTGCCAGTGTCGATCGCTGGACGATCGCCACAGACTCCTCCTCGCACCAAGATCCCGATGGCTGAGCCCAAGGCAGGCCGTAAAGTCTCAGCTTCGGGTGTCCCCAAGGCCGACGGCGGATTTGGGCTGGGTCTCAACTTTGTCGAGTCTCCCTCTCCCCAAGCTCAGCAGCGCAAAGCTGCCATCACTCCTGGTAGCTACGGCCAGCACGTCCTTGAGCAGAGCCACATCATTTCCACCCAATACTACCAACAAGCCTCATACGCTTACCAACAACATCAGGAGGAGGAAGCAGAGTGGGTCGGCGTCGCAATGTGATGCTCGATCCCTGCTTTTTTGCCCGTCCGTTAGATCCGTCTTCTGTCTTTATACCAGCACTCTTGTGTGCTTTGTGTCACTTGTACTGTATTTCTAGTTTCTGCTTTTGTAATCTGCTTTGTTTCGTGATCGTCATCATCCTGGCTGTTGTGTGTTTTTGGAATGCAAAGTCGTGCGTCGACGCATGGGGCTTGGGTGGGATGTGAAGGAACAGTGAGCACACAAAATGGTCCAGCCAAATCAACGCGTCGCGTACAGAGGTGTTGGTCTTTTTGGTTGCAGATTGTGATTCCGGTATCCGAGATGTGCGCTTTCGACCTTTGCCTTTCGAACACCGCAACCTCTTCTTTCTCTCGTTCACACTCCTCTACAGCGCAGCGAACTATCGTCATCGCTGCATCGTTGCTTCTTCTACATTCTCGGACAATAGCTTCCAGCAATGCCGCTACCACGATACTCCCTAGACGACGGAGCCGAAGCCGACGAAGAGACGTTCGAAGAGTCCTACACCTCCAATGCTGCTTCGTCGTCTCGTCTTCCACCCACCTCCTCCCTCCTTGGCGACTCTAGCAGCTTTTCACAAACACCGTCTATCTCTGGCGTTTCTTTCAACGACGTACCATCATCACTCGACATCGACGCCCTACTCTCCACCCACCCCACCACCTCCTCCGCTCACAAAGCCACGCCTCTCACCTCCGGTTGGCCCTACAGCCCCACCTCCCCGCTCAACTCGCTGTCACCCTTCGAACAACTGACGCACTTCATGTCGACCCAAAAAGCAGCACCCGAACTCCTACCCTTCCCCACCTCCCCCTTCGACCTGCTGATCGGACAGATGGAACAGCAGCAGTCGATCCTCGACTCTCTCCTCCATCTTTCTGCCGAGGGTGAAGGGGTGGACGAAGACGAGTACCTGCGATTGAACCTGGTCCAGGTGGATCTGGAGCGGTGTAAATGGCTGTTGAAGCAGATCGTGAGATGCAGGATGGATCTGTTGCAAAAGTATGCGGCGTTTGTCGCCGGAAGGGGCCCGGCGGAGAGGGGGAAGTTGAATGCTAGCGAGGGGCGGTTTGTCGACGAGTAAGTAGCGCAACCTGACCAAGAGCAACTGGAAAGAAAGAAGAGACTGACAAACAATGTTGAGGGGGGAACAGATTCTGGCAGTTGAAGAAAGACCACTTCCACTCGGCAGTGTTGGGGTTCCTACCGGAACAGCTGCACGAGCTTGACGCGGGACAACCGAACAACCAAGACGGGTTGTCGCAACAGGATGCGCAGCAGCCGAGTAACAGTAGTAATATGGGTGAGTTACGTCGCTCCCTTTCGTTCTGTTGTGTTTTCATTTCGCTGACTTAGATTTGTTGCGATGATAGTTCCAGGACCAGACCTAGACGCACCCGTCTTCATCCGGTGCTTGCAAGACTGCGGTTCGATTACACTCCCGGAGTAAGTGCGCAAGATCAAGAAGCTGAGGGAAAAGTGAATGAAGCTGACAAGAAGGTATGCATTCGGGGGCCAACAGCAACGAACAAGCAACACTCAGCGCCGAATCAGTCCACCTGTTGCGGTACAGATCGATACGACATTTGGTGTACCAGGGGTCGGTTGTTTTGCTCTGAGATCTGCCGCACACGGCTACAGTACACAAATGGCAACCAGTCCTCTCCAATTGCCCCGAGACTCGTCTGAGCTTGTAGTTCATCGGCACAAAGTGAGAAAAGGTCCAAATGTAAGCTTTTGCGATTTCCATTTGAGACTCAACACTATCAACACCGCCCCCTCCCTTCCTCACTGGTTCTTCTTGTCCTCTTCCTCATCATCGTACTCTCCCTCCTCCCTCTCATCCGCGACGTTCCCCTTGATCGCCCTGAACATGATCCTCCACATCAAGGCATACCAAAACAGATTGAGCAGCAAGAGCAAGAACAACGGCGCGAAGATCTGATACTTCATCCACCAGACCAACCACCAACCCTTCTCCGGCTCCCACTCCCTCGCATACCTCGGGATCAGCTCAAACTGATGCCACACCGACCACAGCGTCGCAGCCGACAGGTAGATGCGGAAGTACGTCCAAATCACCATGAAGATCGCAAAGATGACCACCGTGACGTTGTCCAACCCCATGTAGTTCAACGCCTTGCTGAAACCCAGCCATGTATCCGGGATATCCATGCACACGAAGACGGTCGTGCCGATCATGGTCAAATTGATCAGGTACGACCACCCAATCAACCAGAGCGTCACGAGATGGTGCGCGATCAACTCGTAGTAGTCCTTCCTCGGCTTCTCGAGTCGCAGCAGCATCACCAGCGCCTGCTGAAGCCAGAAGGAAAACTGGAGCAAGTAGTACAGCTTGAGTTCGCTTCGCATCTGCCAATGCGGATACTTGAGCCAGAGATGTTCGAGGTTGAACCACCAACTGTCCTGGAAGCTCATCACGTAGAGCCCCAGCGCTGCCGCGCTACCCCAGTACAGCACCGCATAGCCCTGCTCGGTGAACCGTGCCTGCTTGGACTCGCTCTTGATCCCCCACCATTTAGCGAACGGTTTGAAGATGTAGAGCGTGGTGGATTGGCGGAGGAACGAGAAGACGATGACGTAAAAGACGAGGAAGAGCAGATCGTTGTAGCCCTTTTGGTAGCGTGCTTCGAGGGAGTCGGCGGATCGAGGGATGAGGTTTTGCAGGGTTCGCTGGAATGCATCTTTGGGCGGCAAAGCGTCGAGTATGACTTGCGATTGAGGTACGCGGTGCGAAAGCATGAGGAAGGGTGCCACGGGGTTGTTCTCGGGAGTACCGATGAAGAAGTTCCAGTTGAAATAGGCGAGCACAAAGATCGCTGCGAGTTGGAACGACGAAGCGGGAGCCGTCATCCATCTGAAGTTGGTGAGGTCCTTGATGAGACCTTGCGAACGGTAGATTTCTTCATCCTGGTGTTCGTATTTGCCCTTTTTGGCGCGTGTTGCGGTGGTCGATGCAGCTACAGGATCCTTTGTAGCCGCAGCAGCCGCAGCCGCAGCCGCGTCATCGGCAGCAATACGATCCGCTACAGCCGGATCAGCCGTTTCGTCCTGAGCATTTGCGTTTTGCGGTACCTGAGCGATAGCTTCAGAGAAAGAGGGAGCGCGTTTTCGACCTGTCGCTGGTCGCGTGGGAGGTGGTGCCGACATCTTGTGGCTGTAGATCGATGTTCGAAAGCAAGTTGCAACGAGATGTCGTGACGGAGACCAACACTTTTTTTTTGTATGTACACACACACACACACGGGTTCGGTCATCAGCGCGATTATGTTTTTCTTTTGCAGCTGCACCGTGCGTTACGATCTGCATACGATCTTGGCGCGTCTAGAAAAATCCAAATTTTGAGCGTATCGCGCTTCGACTCGAAATCGGGAGATGTGTCAAAACCCAAAAACCGTCTCTCAGCTGATCCGCTGTCGATGCTCGCATCGCAAACTCGTGGCTCAGTCCAAGCGAAAAGGAGGCGGCGGATGGGCGCTTCCGAGAATGCGGTTTCTGCAACCTGATGCTGCTGCTCGATGCACTCCCTTAGTGTGCTTCCGGCATTTGACTTCCATGATTCCAGACCATCTCGCGTTTGGTTTCATCTGCACTGCACACACCAATGTTAGTCAGCGCCACCCTCTTGCTTAGACTTGACTAGCGACCGAAGTAGCAACACCGGCGACGACGGTCTTTCAAGGTCAAAGGGAAAGCTTGAGCTCTGCCGAGCTGAAATTTGAGTCTCCGATTCCGAACGGTCAGGCGGTTTGGGCAGGTTGGCCGCGTCTTTTCAGAAAATCTTTTTCCTTTCAGACAGCTGCACAGATTGGCGTGGGATCGGCAGAGCATTGAATACAGGATTGGGGTTTTTGTAATCTTTCCCCTAGAATTTGTATTGGTCGAATTGAAATAGGATCGGCGCCAGCGTGAAACTCTCGAGCTCAAAAAGCCAAAATTCGAGGGTGTTGGTCTCTGTGTCACTTTTTTTTGCAGTCTCATCATGCTGCTGCCGAACGCTGTAAGAGAGCGAAAGCGAAAAAGCAATTCGGCGTTCATTTGCGCTATCATCACCGCCGAGGCTGCATTGCAAGAGCTGCGATGGAGACTCGCGGGACTGCGACGGGAAACTCATGGACGCCATGCCTGCACCTCCTAGTGTGAAATTGTCTCGTGCAAATCATTTTGACTATGTCCCCGTTCTGTCTCGGCTCTGTAGCATCAGATGCTTCAAGGTCAGGCGCCCGCCGCTCCTCTAGCTCGCCTATCAGCACGAAAAGTGGTTGTCAGGCAATTTGTGCTAAGCTTACATCGCAGCGAGACAATTGAGATCACCTTTTCCGCCAACACTGCGTATCTCGGGGCAAAGACTGATTGATGCATTGTGCGGATCATTTCGAGATGGAGGTTCGAGCTTGACATGGTTGACAAGGTTTGAAAAAAGGGCCAAAAGGGAGCCGAACTGCGTTTCATATGCCTGTGCGAGAGAGGCGGGTTTTGTGAATCTAAAAAAGGCACCGCCATCTCGAACCACGCTTGTGTGGGCTGTTGCCCTGTTTGCGCTTGTTTGCCTGGCTCACGAGACTCACTTGCATCTCGAACCTCTTCCGCCTTCACCTTCACCTTCACCTCGTCATCATCACAACATTCCTACATCTCTCCGACACCATCCTTCTCTTCCCTTCCTGTTCCGCACCCCCTCATCCACACAAACCTGTTTCTGCTCGTTCTCTTTCCCCCTCTTTCCACATTCTCGCTGCATCAACACCACTGGATCCCCTTCACCACGAAACATCGCAAACTCGGCATCGATCTCTTGTTCGATCCGCACAACTTTTCCCTGGACAACCCACATTCTTTGCTCGATATACACAGCCCACCACGGCATCCCTGTCCCGTGCATAGCCATCATATACCATCGTCAAGGAGGCCAAGCATAAGCCGCATCCATCTCCGACGACCACCTTCTTTGTTTTCCACTCAAAGTCAGCCTTTCAACAGCAACCATGAAGACATCCAGCTACCTTCTCTTGAGCGCGCTCGTCGCCGCCTCCGCCGTCTCGGCAGATCAGCATCAGGTCAGAGGCCGTCCAAATCACCTCGCGCACCTCGTTCCGCGAGCGCCTCAACCTACACCCCTCCTCTTCGGCGGTAGCAACAATGATGATGGCGGTTCATCCAGCTCGGATTCCGCTTCCGGAGCTTCGTCTTCGTTCGATCCCTTTGGAATTGCTTCGTCCAGATCTGCCGATGCTGCTTCGTCTTCATCGGCTGCTGCAGCCGCTTCATCTTCTGCAGCCGCGGCTGCCTCTTCTTCTGCTGCTGCTGCGGCTGCTTCGGCCTCGGCGTCTGCTTCTCGAGCTGCTGCTGAATCGTCGTCCATTGCTGCACACGCTGCTTCGTCCGCAGCCGCTTCTCTCTCGAGCGCTGCCGCTGCAGCATCGTCGTCCAGCGCGGCATCGCGATCCTCGGCTTCAGCTGCGTCGGCCAGCTTGGCTTCGGCTTCGTCTGCGGCGCTCACAACTTCTACTGGTCTCACCACCACTCTTACTGCTACCGTCGTAGCAACCCCTACAGCCACGCCCACGAACACCGCCACCAAGGAGAACAGCTCCGACAGCAGCTCCGGCAGCGGTGGCGGCGCCAGCACCGGCCTCATTATCGGTGTCTCCGTCGCTGGCGGTGTTCTGGTCCTTGCGGCTTTCATCTTCCTCTACTTCAAATTTGGCACGCGCAGGTTCAGCAACTTCGAAGACGGAGATACCGACATCAAGTGGCCCGAGCTGAAGCACGATCCGGATTCCAACGTGATGCAGCCCTTGCCTGCGCGCAGGACGGGCAATGCCGGGTTTGGCATGGGCGATGACGATTCCGATAACGAGGGTGGCGAGCATGACGGGGCGGGCGAAGCGATGGGGGAGAAGGGGCGGGATAGCTTTACGGGTTCGACGACGGCGTTGAACGCGACTGGTGGTGCTGCGGCGTACGGTGATTACCAGGGTGGAGCGTACGGCGTGGATCCAGCAGCGGGGTACTATCAGGATCATCATATGTACGCGGCTCATCAGTACGGGATGCAGACTTCGCCGGGTGCGGGCGCGGCATACCCGGATACGACGAACCCGTACGGGGTTGATCCGTATGCGCATGCCGGCATGTCGCATCCTCAGCAGGGGTACCCGGCACCGCATGGTCATTATCAGTGATGCGACCCTTGCGCGCTCTTTCTCACGCTCCTTCTTTGATTGTTGTTCTTTGTCTAATTTGGCCTCACCGACCGCAGTTGAGCTGGATTGCAGAATACCACTTTTTCACACACTTGAACGCTGTGAGGACTGTGTGCTGTGTTAACGCGAACCTTGCTGAGAGTAGGAGGGAGGGCACAGAGCGGGACGTCCAGCGGATGACTGTCAGCCAATGTCGTTAGTTGATCTGATCCTGTTCAGTCGGCGAGAGCTCGGTCAGCGCTGACAAAACCGAGGATCATCGAATGAAGACCGATAGGCGGGCGCTAGTGGAGTCCACTCCACGAGTAACATTTGCCGACATTCCCTTCAATCTTCCGACGGAACAGTCGAGCGTAGTCGATCCTGTCCAAGTCTGGGCAAAGACGGAGCGTGCACCTTTCACTTACTCGCTCCAGATGTAGTAGGAGCAGCACGAGCCTTTGATCGCGATGAGAAACGCCAGATGAAATCTTAGGCGCGATGGCGTGTCAACATGCGTGCACGCTCCCTCTTTTTCCGTTGCGATTGACAGTTTCACTTCGGTATCGGATCCTCTTGATTTCTCATTCCCACCACCAACATCACTGCCACCACTGCCTTCGTGGGCGAAATGAGACAAGCATCAGTCGGGGGTCCGACGAACAATACGAAGGGGTGGCCGTTGGCTTCATTTGTGTTGGTCGAGCTGTACTACTGTCGAGGCGTCGGGTGTCCAAGCTCTCTACCTTTCACGTCAAGCCAAATTAGCTCTCCTTTCTCGAGCAGTGCTTTCTCGATTCCTTGCTTTCGGACTGTCGATTAGCCGAGCCAGCTTCTTCGCAAAGATGTCGATCCCATCTCGTGTTCGCTTAATCCGGTCGCAGGTTGGAACCGCTTCAGCGTCAGTGCAAGCTTTTGCGCGGATCTATTCTTCACAAATGAGGTCTTGACCGTGCGGTCGCTCCTTGGCTTTGCTTTCGGTTGCCGAGCTAGGTTGCTGGTGGGACGAGACGGTAGCTTGGGCGTCGTAGACATCCATATATAAAGATGGTCTCGTCGTTCCCCACAGACCGCCTTCCTCCTTCACCGTCCCTCTACTCCTTCTTCTCCCCTCTCTCCTCTTCTCTTCCCCTTCGAATCTCTCCACGACATTCTTTACTCCGTCACTACTTTTTCTGGCATCGAGCAACGCACCTCCGCCTGACTGGCTGCGCTTAGCGCAACAATGAAAGGCCTCGTACCCTTCGTCCTTGTCGCCTTGTTCTTAGGCAGACTTGACATCGCAAACGCCGAGCCTACACTCGTGTAAGTTTCACACCCTCATCGCTCTCACAGCCTCGCTCCTCTCTTCTTTCTCTTCGTGATCGCATTCTGACAATTTTCTTCTACGTTTTGACAACAGCGTCCGCGATATAACCCACAAAGATAAATCGCACGCCGAAAACTCATCCGCCAGCGCGCACACAGATGCCAAAGGCACTTCTCCCAATGGTCCACCAGCCGAAGATTGCTTCGAATTCCTCGCCCCCATGCTTGGCGGTATGATGCCAGGCATGTCGTCGCCCAGCACGGGTATGCCTGGTATGAGCTCGCCTGGTTCTAGTCCCTCGCAACCTGGCAATTCCGACATCACGCCGCTGCTCAACAGCTTGACGCCGCCTAACGCTGGTTCACCTACGACACCAAGCGATTCGACTAGTCCACCTTCGCCGGATACTAGTACTCCAACGTCGCCTGGCTCTTCGACTGGTGTTCCTACCGATACTACACCTGGCTCCCCGACCTCGCCTGACACTACTACTCCGATGTCGCCTGGTACAAGCTCGACTGGTGTTCCTACGGATACGACTCCTGGTTCTCCAACGTCGCCTGGTTCTCCAACGTCGCCTGGTTCGCCTGAATCATCCGAGTCGTACGGTCCTGCTGGACCTGGTAGTCCCGGTAGCCCTGGATCGCCTGGTTCACCTGGTAGCCCAGGCTCACCCGGCTCACCTGGCTCTCAAGGTTCGCCAGGCAGTCCTGAAGCACTTGATACAAGTGGTGTTGGTGGACCGGGCTCTCCAGGTAGCCCAGGTAGCCCAGGCTCACCCGGCTCACCTGATTCACCCGGCTCTCCCGGCACATATGGACCTGGTGGACCTGGATCACCGGGTTCGCCTGGTTCTCCCGGTTCTCCCGGTTCATCAGGTTCGCCTGGCAGTCCTGGCTCTCCCGGATCTCCTGGTTTCCCAGGTTCGCCGGGTTCTCCGGGGTCTCCTGGCTCGCCTGGATCTCCCGGAACGAGCGGCTCACTTGGAAGTCCTGGATCGCCAGGATCGCCAGGATCACCCGGTTCTCCCGGAAGCCCAGGCAGTCCTGGATCGCCAGGATCTCCAGGATCACCAGGATCGCCAGGATCTCCCGGTTCTCCTGGAACGAGTGGCAGCCCTGGATTGCCTGGTACCCCAGGTTCCCCAGGCTCTCCGGGTTCCCCAGGCTCTCCGGGTTCTCCAGGCTCTCCTGGATCGCCTGGATACGGTGAAACTTATGGACCCGGCTCTCCTGGCTCTCCCGGATCGCCTGGTTCGCCTGGTTCGCCTGGTTCGCCTGGTTCGCCTGGTTCGCCTGGTTCGCCTGGTTCGCCTGGTTCGCCTGGTTCGCCGGGGTCTCCTGGATCACCAGGCTCACCAGGTACATCGGGTTCGCCTGGTTCACCCGGATCGAACGGTTCTGACACTCCCGAAGGCTACGACAGTCCTGACTCTCCCGAGTCGCAAGGTAGCCCAGGCAGTCGTGGTTCTCCTGGTTCTCCTGGAAGCCCTGGATCGCCAGGTGAATCCCGTCATCCTGGACTGTTTGGAATCAGCGGCTCTGTGACCTTCGGTAGACCTGATTCTCCCAACTCGCCAGATTCACCGGATTCGCCTGACTCTGCAGATTCGCCAAGCTCTCCCAACTCGCCAGATTCGCCCAGTTCGCCCGACTCGCCCGACTCTCCAAGCTCTCCAAACTCGCCAAGCGACACTTCTGAGGGTACGTCAGGTCAATACGATTCTCCCGAAGGCGACGACACTGAAGGCTCACCTGGTTTGCCTGGACCGCCGGGTAGTCCAGGTAGCCCAGGTAGCCCAGGATCACCTGGAAGCCCTGGTTCGCCTGGATCAGAAGGCGACTCTGACACTCCAGAAGGGTACGGCGATGAAGGTTCGCCTGGCTCTCCGGGCTCTCCGGGCTCTCCGGGCTCTCCTGGCTCTCCTGGAAGTCCAGGGTCTCCAGGTTCGCCTGGGTCGTCTGGATCGCCAGGAGGTGCAGGATCTACGGGAAACGGTGCCGAATCTGATTATCCTGATAGCGATGACAGTCCAGGTTCGCCAGGCAGCCCCGGTTCGCCCGGTAGCCCTGGTTCGCCTGGATTTCCTGGTAGCCCTGGTAGTCCTGGGTCGCCTGGCTCACCGGGATCGCCAGGTGAAGAGTCCGACACGCCTGGAACATCAGGAACATCGGGAACATCGGGAACAGCTGGAACAGCTGGAACACCGGGTAGACTCGGCAGACCTGGCAGACCTGGAACACCAGGTACGCCTGGAACGCCTGGAACGCCTGGAACGCCTGGAACGCCTGGAACGCCTGGAAGAACCGGTACGCCTGGAAGGCCAGGAACGCCTGGCAGACCTGGTACACCAGGAAGGCCGGGAACACCTGGTAGACCTGGTCGTGATGGTTCGTCTGGCACTCCCGGTGGTGCTGGAGGTGCCGGTGGACCTGGTGGACCTGGCGGCGATGGAACCTGCGATCCAGAAACCGAAACTTGCGATCCCGAAAATCCACCTCCGTCTAACCCGTCAAATCCCAACTGCGAAGGCGATAGCGAAGAATGCGATCCTACAAACTCTCCTCATGGTGGTGATGGTGGTGATGGTGGTGATGGTGGTGACGGCGGCAACGGCGGCGATGGTGGCAATCCCGATCCTGACCCCGAATGCGAAAGGCGACACGGCAAGAAGTCAGCCTCAGACGACGAATTTCGTTCCAGCCTTTCAACGCGTTCATCTGACAGCTCTTCGATGAATCCCGACATCAGCGAAGATTGCGAAGACGAAAAGCACGCACACAAGCATCACCATCAGCATAAGCACAGCGAAACCTCTTCGTCATCCCCTGACGAAAGCGGTGGAGGCTATGGCAATGGAGACGGTTGCGACGAGTGCAAGTCCAAGTCTGGCGGTGGCGATAGCGATAGCGATACGTCTGGCCATTCTTTGGGTGGTTCCAGTTCGGGTAAGAAAGACGATTGCGAGGAGGAAAAGCACAAGTCGACTTCCTCCACGACGTCTTCTTCCAGCGGTGACTCCTCTGAGTCTGGTTCTGGCGGCTCTGGTAGCGGTAGCGATTGCGAGCAAGGCAGTGGCGGTGATTGCGGCTCTTCGTCTTCGCCTGACACGCCGAGCAGCATTGGTGGCAAACGTGATCAAGATTCCGACTCTTCTACTCCAAGCGGCAGCGGCTCGCCGTCTTCGCCTGGTTCTTCTGGTGACTCTCCTTCTTCGGCCGAAGGCTACGGCGACAGCAGCAGCGATACCGACAGCGACACACGCGGTGGAAGCGGCAGTGGCTCGTCGTCTTCGCCTGGTTCTCCTGGTGACTCTCCTTCTTCGCCTGACTCTTCCAGCGGCTCTCCATCTTCGCCCGAAGGCTACGGTGACAGCAGCAGCGACACCGACAACGACACGAGCGGTGGAAGCGGCAGTGGCTCGTCATCGTCGCCTGTTGGTCCTAGCGGTAGCGACACTGACAAAGGCGGCAAGACTCCATCTTCACCTGAAGGTTACGGAAGTCCTCCTACGTCTCCTGAAGGCTACGGCAGCGGCAACACTGACACCGACAGCGGCAGTCACAACAGCACTGACACTAGTGGCAGCGGCAGCGGCAGTGGTAGCGACGATAGCGGTAAAAGCTGTGGACCAAGAGCATCGTACAAAGACATTCTCAACGTGTTCAAGCCGCCCGCGTCCACCGCTGCTGGTGTCACGTCTGGAGGAGCCGGTGTTACGTCGGGCAACGCTGGTGTACCTGTTAGTTCTGGTGGTCCAAGTGCGGGTGGCGATAGCTCGTCATCGTCGCCTGATTCCAGCTCGGCCGATTCGTCTCCCAGCAGCGACAACGCATCCGACTCGTGCTCGCCATCGTCGAAAGCGACCTTTGAAATGTCCCCGTGCGACCTGGCCGCGCTGTTCGGGCAGATGCAGCTGACCGCTTCGCAGCTGGCCACTTTCGAAGCTGGGCTGCAGGGGTTGTTGAAGTCGCAGAAGGCGACGTATACGGTGGACGATAAGAGGATCTCGGCGGATCAACTGGCGAAACCGTTGGACCAGGGGATCAAGAGTGCGCTGAAAGTGTCGTCTGTGGAGGCTGCGGCGAAGGGTGCTGCTGATGCGGGTGCGGGTAAGGCGGGTGCTGGTGCGGGTGGTAGCGTGAAGAGGGGTATGACGATCGATTCGAAGAATCGGTTCATGTACAAGGTGAGGAGGGGGTGGTTCTAGGTGCGCGCCCCCAGTCTCGAATGTTGGTCGGCTGAAGTGGTGGTTGAATCTGTATATAAGTCTCGAAGCTGTGGTTCCCTCGAGTGGCGATATTCTGTTCTCGTCGTCGACACGTTCCCTTCTTGCTCCCGTCTCGATGTGTCTATTTTCCACGCTCTTTTGTTTCTCGACTCCATTCTCGCGCTCTCTCTCTATGTCTGTCTCGAAAGCAATTCGAAAAGTCTCTGCCTCTCTTTCTCTCTCGACTGGATCGTGTATGTCCGTTCTCGATGCACACAACGCAGGCGCACACCTTCGCAGTCTCGTTGATGTGTTTGTTGATTGGTTTGACCATGACATTGAGTTCGAGAAGTGGTGTGTGTAGTCGACAAAGCTCTGTCCCTTGACGCGCCGACGCTTGATCGTTCAAGCTATTGGTGCTTAACGGTCTCCTTCCCGGCATTCCTCTTGACCACCTCAGCGATCGCCTTATCCGCCGCCTTTCTACCCACCGCCGCTTTCACCTGATGGTTCGCCTTTGCCCAACCCATCTTGACCAGCCACTTGACGAAGCTCGGCGTGACTGCTGCCGTGAACGCTACTCTTACGGGCAGCAACAGCGTCTTGTGGATGGTGTACGCTAGGACTGCTTCTGTCCAGATTCCTCCCCCGCCTGATTTGGTTTCTTCCGCTTCCTCCGAGTCCGAGTTGCGTTGTTCCAGACCGATCGACTTGCGTAGTGACGATTCGAGGGATCGGATGTGGTCCGCTCCGAGCAGGTGGATGGCGAGGAAGGTGAGCGAGAAGTCGACTGTGGAGGCGGCGAGGTAGACGCCGAGGGCCCACCAGCCGTAGCGGCGGGTGAGGAATTTAAGGCGCTCGCGGAGAGACGCTTTGGGCGGTGGTGCGTCCGAGTCTGTTTCGGATTCGGTTTCTGACGACTGAGACTTGTGTTCGCTTGCCTTTTGTGAAGTG
Source organism: Sporisorium iseilematis-ciliati (assembly GCA_001748505.1). Lineage (NCBI taxonomy): Eukaryota > Fungi > Basidiomycota > Ustilaginomycetes > Ustilaginales > Ustilaginaceae > Sporisorium > Sporisorium iseilematis-ciliati. The sequence continues at coordinate 140,877 of MJEU01000033.1, read as the reverse complement.
TTGAGGCGGGTTGTAGTCGTATGCAGAGGCCGTGGCGAAGCGAATGACGGCTTGAAGAGAAGCGACGAGGTTGATCTTGCAGAAGCAACCAAAGTCCTCTTCTGCAGCGTTTGACTGGTCAACATCAACCTCGACGACGAAGCCAGCGCCGAGGTCGAGCCAGAAGGCGCCGCCCGCAGTGTACGTGTGACAGCTCTCAACGACATCTTGAATCGTTCGGAGAGGGCGAGGAAAGGCGTGATGGTTGTTGAGGAAACGAAAGAAGGAACGTGCCCTTTGGAAGGTGTTGCTCTCGAGTAAGCGAGAAAACAAAGAGAGACGTGACAGCTTTTTCGGATTTTTCTTCCCGCACGTCACACACAGCAAGAAACGTGGTGGAGGACTCAGCGCAAAACGTTCAAACTGAGGGATCGATACAAGTCCGCGGGAACGGAGCCTTCTTTCTCTTCTGTCCTCATCAGATCATCCGGGGCCCTCCCTCCCTCTCCATGTCACACGTGCCACGCAATTCACAAGCAACGACATAGCGGAAGAATCATCTCTTTAGATTTTTTGGGGTGTGGTTGGGTGAGGTTCGCCTCTTACAGAGTGCGTATGAGTGTGTGTGTGATATGCTGAGAATACACTGATGGAGACCATCAAAAAGAAGGAACATAGACCGCCATGACGCTTACCCTGACACTAGCCGATAATCACAAGCGACCCAAAGAGAACCAAAGTCGGTGATTTGGCGGTATCGTGACAAGAAAGACGTGTGAAAAAAGCGACGGCTTTGTGTGTGTGTGAAGACTGATGCCGTTGAAAGGTATGCATGCAGGTTGAAAGAAGAAGAAAGGCAGTGCAGAATAGAAGAAACAAACGAGAAGAGAAACAAGATCCAAGATCCAAGAAGGTTTACTTCTTGGCGTTGGCAGCCTCCTCCTCCTTCTTCGCAATACGGGCCTTGACCTTGCCAGCGGCACGGTGGGTACCACGGGCCTTGCGGAGGGTCTCGAAAGCGCTGAACTCCTTCTCCTCGGCAGTGATGGCACGGGGCTTCTCGGCCTCGGTACCGGCGGGCAAGGGGAAGACAGCCTGGACCTGGCGGACAGCCTCGACGTTGGAGAGGTCGACCTTCTTGTCCTTGTTCTTCTTGGTCAACTTGGGGATGACAACAAGACGGGCCTGGTAAGCCTTGATGCGCTCAACGTTGAGCTTGAGGCTCTCCTCGGACTTGTTGCGGCGACGGTGGTCGACGGGGATACCGACGGAGCGGGCGTACTTCTTGCCGAGGCCGGCAGCCTTGACCTCCTCGATGGTGAAACCGCGGCCGGAGCGGACCTTGGTGTTGTATCGGAGGGTGGGGCATCGGACAGCGGGGCGGAGGGGCTGGACGGGGCGGAGACCGAGCTTGGCAGCCTTGGCCTCACGGGCAGTGCGTCTCCTCTTCTTGGCACCGGGCTGGTCGAACCAGACCTTGACCCGACGCTGCCAGTCCTTGCGGAAGTGGTTGTTGTGAAGGATGTTGTTGTGCTTCACGGCCATCTTTTGGGAGAGACGATGAGATGATGTGCAAGTGACGATGTGGTGATGGTCGAGTTGGAAGGAAGAAATGGAAAAAGACGAAGAAAAAAGTCAGTCTCGTGGCTTCGAAGTTTTGCGGTCTTTTTTCGAAATTCGCAGCAGCAGTGGAAGGAAAACAGCAATCGGTTGGGCAGTAGCACGACACAGTGGTCGCAGATTATGTTGTCCACTAGTTGCCGCATGGGCGATACGACAGCTATGCGGCAACTGGTCGTGGTTGGATAGCATCAAGGGCCGAAGTTGTTTGTCGAGATGCGATGGAGATGTTGACAATCGTTGACTGCGTCGCATGCGATGACTGGTAATACGCAATGCCGAAAGTCGATGTCTGGTGCGTCATTGAGAATGGCAGAACGTGATGTCTAGTTGGTCGTGACTTGGCGGTAGGCTGTGCGTCGCTGTTGCAGGCTGAAAGACTGTGTATGCCGATTCGAGAACAGCTCACCAGCCATGTGCCGAATGCAACTCCTTGGACCAAGCGACGAAAGCAACGGCCTTCTGCAAGCAATAAATCTATCCGCATCGACCTGTTCCTACAATCTATGACATGTCATACACTTCCCATCGTCGAATGTCCATGTCTGTTGCCCGTCGCCGCCAGGAATGGTGAACCTGAATGTGGCATGTGAACTCTGATGATAGACGGTGACGGCAACGATTGCAAGAGAATGCTATTGTGGAAGCGTCTGTAATCACAAGAGACAATCCCAGATCCACCCCTAAGCCTGCTGAGCATGTGGACTTAACCTGCACCCTTCTCCGAGCGCAAAGTAGTGTTGCTCTAGCTTGACAGACGGTATGATGTCGACAATAACGCCTAGTTGCTGCTGTTACGTTTGGTCGGTCTGCAGTGCTCTGCTATGTCATGCTGTCCTTTGTGTCGATGTCGATGCTGTGTAGGTACTGCTGTGCCGTCGCTGCTACGTGCCGATGCTACGTGCTGTGTCGTTTGCTGCCAATTGCCAGATTGCTGTCCTTTTGTCACCTTCGCATTGTTTCTGCTTCTTACAGTGCGATATGCTGCTTCGAGTGGTGCACCAAATACGTACTTTGATATGATCTTGAGGGGTGGATGGTCGAAGATGAAGGTCAGAACGGGAAAGCTGATGGCGACCAGGCCTCTCAACACGCCGGCCGTACTCTGCGCTGCCAAACTGGAAATTCTGAGGCTCAACGTCTCACACACTGCCCAGCCACTATCGTGAGCACCAAGCTTTACTTTCTGTGTGTCTGCAACCGGTTCCGTAGACTGTCGAGGGCGGTGTGTGGCCACTCTGGACTCGCTTCCGCTTCTGAACTGGAACCCGTATTTTGAGCCTTGGCTCGTTGACCCTGCAATTTCGCAGATGTATAGTTTTGGATCGCTAGTCACGTGTAGAGCGCTGCCTGCAATTCGAAAATCTACGGAAATTCATCGTCGGGTCCGTTCGATTTCAGCTCATCGCCGATACACATCACGATAAGTCCATAATGAATCTCGATAAGGCGTCAACACTGGCCTCAGCACTCGAAAGGATCGTCGAAGCGCGGCTGATACGGGCTGGGAAGTTTTCATGTCGGTGTTTAAATTTGCCGTTTGTTGCCTCCTTTCAGCGTCGTACAGCAGACGACTACTGGGAAGCTGGACAAAAGCAGCAGATCCTCAAATCGGACATAAGAGGTCGGATCAGTCTGTGAGCCAAGGCAATACTGGTCCGATCTTAGCACACATGCTTGTGTTCAGAGAGGTTTCTTTCAAGCTACTTGACGTGTACGTGGTCTGCATAGAACCACTCAGCCAGCAGTACAAACGATGAGCACGTTGCGTGATGCGCAGAAAAAGAAAAAGATCAACGTGGGGCGCTAGACTGTGGGATCGGCATTGTGAACTCGTCGGTGAGATTTCCTCGGAGTCTAACTATAGCCGAGTCCACTTTGCGATTCTTCCAACGAAAAACCCTTTCGACAACCCGTCCGTCGATCTTTCCTCTTGATCCCATCGCACCCACACCCATATCCATACATGGCAAACCTCGCAAAGATGGTCAAGACAATCACGCTCGAAGTCGACACCATCCTCTTCGACATGGATGGGACGCTCATCGACTCGACTCCCGCCGTCAATGCCACTTGGGCCTCCTTTGCGCACCAGTACAACCTGGATCTCGACTTTGTCATGCAGACCTGCCACGGCTACCGCACCGTTGAAAACCTGAAGCGATTCATCCCTTCCATCCCGGACGACCAGATCGACGCCGAAGTAGCCCGTTTCGAATCCAACATTCTCGTCGTTGCTAAAGAGAACGCTGCCAAGGGCGTAGGCGGTTCCATCGTCGCCATGCCGGGTGCGAAAGAGTTGCTGCACAAGATCAACTCTACCCGCCCCACCACCGCTGTCAACCGCGGCAACTGGGGATGGGCCATCGTCACCTCAGCCACCCAAGCTTACGCCCAACAAGGTTTCGCATCTGCAGGTGTAAGCGATCAACCTAAAGTGTTCATCACCTCGGATCTTTGCACAAAGGGAAAACCCGACCCACAACCTTACCTGATGGGCGCCGAAAAGACAGGCCAGGACATCGCCCGCTGCCTCGTCGTCGAAGACGCTCCCCCCGGTGTGCGCGCGGGTAAACGCGCAGGTGCAAAGACGCTCGCACTGCGAACAACGCACGACGGAGAGAAGATGCAGCAGGAACAGGCGGATTACATCGTTGAAGATTTGCGAAGCGTCACCGATGCCGAATGGAAGCAGGATGGAAGTGGGTTGATCTTGACGATCCAAGCAGAGGAGCCGGAGAAGGGAGAGGCAAAGGGGATTTCGGAGCTGGCGAAACAGATCCAGGCGGAGAACGACCCGACGGCCAAGGCGAATGGTCACGCATAGAGACAGGTGTAGATGTGTTTGAAGTCGCTCTGGGATGTGCAATAGAGATATCAAGCCACCAACCCATCCGGGCTCTCCAGGCTCTTCTGGCTGTCTCGCTTCCCCGGGGAGCCCTGGTTCTCCAGGATCACCTGGAGCTATCGCCCACCAGCGGCGTCCCCACCAACAATATTCCAGCACCTTCCTTGAGCCCCTATTCACTTCATTTCGCTGAGGCGATGAAGATCCACACCGCCGTTGTCGAAAGGGATAAAAGGAGGCCGCACTGGCGATGATCTCGTTTCTTCTCCTCCTCATCCCTCCTTCACTTCTCCTCACCTCCCGCTACTTCTTCATCCTCTCACCACTCCTCGTCCTCCGCCTCCTCCTCTTCTTCTTCCTCCTCTTCTTCTTCCTCCTTCTTCGTCTCTTCCTCGTTTCTTCTTCTCTTCTTCTTCTCTTCTTCTTCTCTTCTTCTTCTCTTCTTCTTCTCTTCTTCTTCTCTTCTTCTCTTCTTCTTCCCCTCTTCTTCTTCTCCTCCTCTTTTTTGTTCTTCTCGTTCTTCCCTCTTCGAGAATCTCCCCTCGCCGTTCATCCACCGCCGCTCATCTCCTCCAACAGTCATCTCACGGCTGGCCCGATCGACCAGGTCATGTTCAAGGCTGCGCCTTGCCCACTTGTCTCGCATTCGAACTCGATCTAGCTTGGATCAAATCAAATAAAAGCCCCAAAACCTCGGTGGGCCCCATTGCAGCAAGATGTCTAGCACCCGGCCATCCGGCTCCAAGTTTTTTACGATTCGGTATCGCTTGCAAAGAGTACAAGTTCGATGAAAAGCCTTCTCTGAGCCCCAAGACCCACGGGTGGAAGGAAGCATTGCACGGATCGAGAGAGGTGTAGATTCAATAAAAGCAAACACATCCGAGGGGCCCCATTGTTCACATGGCGTAGAACACCCGGCCTTCTCTCACCTCTGGGTTTTTTCCGATCTGTGCGACGCTCCACGAGCTGCCAGAGAACGCGACATTCTCGCCGGATCCACATATGTGGGTCCCATGGCTGGCCCCATTGTCTCATGGCGTAGACACCCGGCCACCAGACCTCTCCAGCGTGATACACCAGTACCGTCGGGGAGGTCAAGTCAATAAAAGTTAAATATTAGTTATAAATCCACGGCATTCGTGACGTCCCCAGAACATCAGTGATCTGTGCAGTCTGTGTCTCAATCGCAATCGCGGGCAACGCCGCTTCCATCGCTTCCAGTCTCACGCACACGACCACACGAACAACTGCAAGCAATGACAATCCGGATCTATTGTTGAAAAGAGCACAAGAAAACAATACAAAACATGAGCGTGTGGCACCACATGACCATATATACAAATGGGAAAAGAAAATGCGTTGAGGCACCCTCTCTCTTCACCCTTTTTCTTACGCCGACGAGGCACGATCGTAATGCTCGGTCGCCTGAGCAGCGCCCTTCTTCGCCGCCGCCGAAGGGGCGACGACGTCGCTCGGGCACATATCCTCGTAGAAGTATTTGCCCTCCGTCGTCGGCTTGATGACGCCGGCGCGGATCACGTAGTCACCGAAGCTCTCGCCCTCGATGCGGTTCTGCGCGTACGCGGGGACGAGCTTGTTCATGATCTCCAAGATCTCGGTCTCGTCCACCGACTCGCGGTAGATCTTGCTCAAACGCGTACCGTTGTGCGAACCACCCAACGTCATCACGTACTGACCGGGCGCTTTACCGACGAACCCAGCTTCGGCCATCCAAGGACGAGAGCATCCATTCGCGCACCCGGACATACGGAAGACGGTATCGCTGCTGCGCAGACCGTTGGCCTCGAAGATCTGCTCCACCTTGTCCATCAGCAACGGCAGGTATCGCTCCGACTCGGCCATGGCAAGACCGCACGTGGGGAAGGCAACGCAGGCGCTCGCCGAAAGCTTGACGCCCGAGTGCTCCCAGTTGTTCATCTTGTACTTGCGCAGGTGCGCATCGATCGCGTCCTTGTCCTCGGGCTTGATGTCGGACACGATGATGTGCTGGTTCGGCGTGAGACGGAAGGCACCCTTGTGGATCTTGCACAGCTCGCGCAGACCCGTGCGGAAGGGCGCACCAGGCTCGTCCTTGACACGGCCGTTTTCGAGCCACAGGGTGCAGTGGTAGTTGCCCTTGTAGTCCTGAGTCCATCCGTACAGGTCGGTGTTGGTCTCGAACTTGTACGACTTGGGCTCGGCGAGCTTGTAGCCCAAACGACGCTCGACCTCGGCCTTGAAGTTGTCGGCTCCGCCCCAGTGCTTGTCGATGGTGTACTTCAATCGGGCCTGCTTACGGTTGGCGCGGTTGCCGGTGTCGCGCTGGATGAGCATGACGATTCGGCAGGCGTCGAGGGTCTGCTCGGGGGTGACGAAACCGATCACGCTTCCGAGACGAGGGTAGGTGGCCTTCATCGAGTGGGTGACACCCATACCACCACCAACGGCCAAGTTGAAACCAGCCAATCGCTTGGTCACAGGGTCGGCGATGGCAATGAGACCGATGTCGTGGGCAAAGCAGTCGGTGTCGTTGCGTGGTGGTACGGCAATGGCGATCTTGAACTTTCGTGGCAAGTAGTAAGGACCGTAGAGCGGCTCGTAGTCCTGCAACACGCCACCGATCAGCAACTGCTTGGAGCTGTCGGTCTCCTTGTCGAGCCAGATCTCGTGGTAGGCGTTCATTCGGGGCAAGAGGTGCTCCGAGATCGACTTGGAGAACTCGTAGACATCCTCGTGCAACTCGCTGAGGTTCGGGTTGGGCGAGCACATGACGTTTCGGTTGACGTCACCACACGCAGCAATGGTGTCGAGCATCGACTTGTTGATACCCTGCATGGCCGCCTTGAGGTTGCTCTTGATGACGCAGTGGTACTGGATGGTCTGACGGGTGGTGATCTTGATCGTCTGGTTACCGTACTTCTCAGCGACGTCGTCGAGCTGCACCCATTGGTCAGGGGTGACGACACCACCAGGGATACGAGCACGGATCATGAAGCTGTAGGCAGGCTCGAGACCGGCAGCCTTGCGCTCCTCGAGCGTGTCTCGGTCGTACTGCTGGTAGGTACCGTGGAACTTGGTGAGCTGACCGTCGGACTCGGCGATGGCACCGGTCGAGGTGTCCTCGAGACCCTCCTTGATGGTACCACGCAGGTAGTTGGAGGCGATCTTCATGTGCTCGTTGGTGATGGGCTCGGGCTCGGCCTCCTTGACCTCGACGGTGTCGACACCAAGGGCCTTCCAGAGCAAAGGCTCCCAGATCTTGTAGCCAGTCTGGTAGCCGTCGGCGTCCTGGTCGTCACCGAGACCGATGGGAGCCATACGGGTGGCACCGAGCTGCTCGAGACGGAGATCAATGTCTTTACCGGGCTTGTTGTAGTAGTGGGCGTCCTCGGGTCGTGGCCAGTAGTGGCTGTCACCCATGGCAAAGACGGTGAAGTTGATGGTGTCGGGGAGGGCAGCAGCGTCGGCGGCGTGGAGCGCCTTGTAGGTGAAACGACCGTTCTGAGGAGCTTCACCCTGACCAGCAGTGGAGGTGAGGAAGACGACGTTCTTCTCGTCCTTGAGCTCCTCGGTGACGGGATAGTCGTCCATGGTGAGGAGACGAGCGGCGACACCACGAGCCTTGGCACGGACGGCAAGCTTCTTGGCCACCTTCTCGGCATTGCCACCGTCGGAGGCGACGAGGATGAGCAGAGGGGGGCCGTCGAGCGAGCCAAGCATCTTTTCGTAAGCCTCCTTGGCCTTGCGACGCTGCAAGTCACGGAGAGCGTTACCTTGCGAGGCGGCGATATCGTAAGAGAGCTCGGGACGCGACTTGACAAGAGTGGTGAAGAGGTTCTGGCGGTCGAGGAACTGCTGGAGCTGCTCACGCAGACGCACACCATCGAGACGGAAGACCTCGGAGCCGCGAGCCTCGGCGCTGGGATCCCAGCGGAACAGAGGCCAGTACCCCGAGTCGACAGCAAGCTTGGTCTCGCGCAGCACATCGAGAGCGGGAGCATCAACGGTGCGGTAAGGAACGTAAGCAAGGACGACGGAAGGACCGTCGAACTTGTCGGCCTCCATGAGTGCGTGGAGCACCTGAGTGTAGTCGGCGTAAATAGCAGTGCTGGCGACGTAGACGTTGCCGTAGTTCATGGCGTAGAGTGCGATATCCTTCTTACGCTTGTGAGCGGCCTGTGCGTCTCGCTTGGTGTAAGGGACGCTGTCGAAGATGAGCATGTTGACGTTGCGACCGGAGGCGATGACGTGGTGAACACCACCCATACCGGCGTCGTAGGCCCAAGCGTCGCTGCCGACGATCCATCGGCTCTTGACCGAGAGGTGCGAGGAGAGCGACTTGATCTTTTGGAGAGCAGCACCCGAGGCGGACGACTGGAGGAGCGAAGCGACCTTGTTGCTGGAGGCGACGTTCTTCTTGGCGTCCTGCTTGGCGACGAGCCACTGCGAGAGAGCCTCGTGGAGCTCGGTGGAGATGCCACCCTCGCGGAGCACATCGTTGACGGCACGAACGAGCTCGTCACGCTGCTCGAGCTGAGCAAGCACCTGACCAAAGGCGTATTCGGGGCTGCGAGCAGCAGGGTGGTCGTCGGACTCCTCATTGGCCGAGTTGACGACCGCGAGCCGTTCAGCGAAGACCTGCTCTAGCATGAGGTTGTATGCCTCCTCGTGCTTGGGGACCTGAACAGGGCCGGCGGTGGCAGCGGTGGAGGGAGCAGCCTGAGCGCGAGCGGCGAGCTTCTTGAGGTCACCGACGACGAAAGCGTGCTTGGCCTTGGGAGCCTCGAGCGCCTTGATGAGCTCCTTGGCAGCCTTGTCGCCGTCCTCGATGTGACCGAGGAGACCGCTGACGAAGACGGAAGGAAGAGCACGCTCGGAGCCCTGGAAGGCGGTGGCAACATCAACAAAGAGGGGGCCGAGCTTGGTGGTTCTTCGGACGCTCTGCTCAAGCACAGCAATGCGCTTGATGCCAGTGGGGATGGTGTCGAGCAAACGCTGTGGCAACGAGGGACGGACCAGTCGGATATCGAGGACAGCAAGGTCGTTGTGTGGGGCGGTGTAGTCCTGGAGGACCTCGGAGCCGGCGCCGAGCACGACGGCGAGGTTGGAAGCATCCGAGGCACCTACAAGCTGGAAGGGCTCGACGGCGTGGCCGACGAGCTCAGCGACGTCCTCGTAGGCAGCGTCGATGGCGGACTCGAGGTCGTCGAAACCAGCCTCGCTAGCAGCAGCGCTGGCGTGACCGTTTGCGTGACCGTTCGTGCCGTTGACACCGTTTGCGTGACCGTTGACGCCGTTGGTCTTGGGAGCGGCAGCGTCGGTGCTAGTGGAAGCGGCAGCCGAGCCAACAAAGGAAGCGAGGTCGACATTGGTCACCTCCTCGACAGGACCCGAAACGTCCTCGAAGAAGTGGAGAACGGCGCGCTTGGCTGAGGTGGCGATCTTGGTGGCAAGGAGGGCGTGGTCGTGCGCCTGAGCGGCGGTGGAGGAGTGGAGGAGGACGAGACCGGACTGGCGCAAGGCCATGACATCGCTGTGTTCGCCAGCGCTGGCGACCTGCAAAACAAGGGGAGTATTGACGAGCTTGGGGAGGTGAGGCACGAGACGGGTGAAGGTCTGCTGGTGTGCGTGGGAGAGGACCGAGACGAGACCGTTGCCAGCAGGCTTGAGCTGGGTGAGGACGGAGCCAAGCTCGACATGCTGGTTGAGCTGCTCGACCTCGAGCTGTGCGTTGAGCTCGGTGGCCTTGTCAGCAACCGAGGAGAAAGAAGAGGAGGAAGCCTTGCCGGAAGGAGCGACATTGACCAAGGTGGCCGAGGCGAGCGCTGCGATCCTGGCGACAGCGCCAGCAGCAGAGATGGAGCTCATGATGCGGTATTGGCCGTGGGCGTGTGAGCGGTTTGAGGGGAAGTCGGGGTTAAAGGAGTCGAACAGCGGTAAAGTCGGTTCGACGTGAGAACAAAAGGCTTGAAGGTGGTTCTGTAGCCTGCGTTCCTTTTCGGATAGAATGAGAGGAGGTGACGGACGCCACCGAAAGGAGGATGACCTTTGAACCTAGTTACGACTCCGGATCGATCGATACGAGGAAGCGAGTCGAGGAAAAGGCGATGGTGGAGGGTGAAGGTGAGGGAGAGGAGGAAGGCTGAAGGAGCAGAAAGGAGTACGTATTGACGCCACGAACGAGAAGAATCCAAGAAAGTTGAGAGAGTGACTCCAATGCAAGGCGGCCAGGTGTATGGAAGAGCCGGAACAGAGCGGCGTTGGACCGTCACTTGCAGTAACTTAGCACACAGCGAGCAAGACAAGAAGAGAGAGAGAGAGCTGCATTAATCAGCCCGCCAAGCTGAAAGAGCACCCAAAGGTCACCGCTCCAGACAGCGGCCGCCATGCAGGCAAAACGTTCTGATTGTGCGTCAATCTCGCGAGCAGCCAGGATCAGCAGGCAACAGCAAAAGCAACAGCAGCAGCAGCGCGTGTCAAATGAAATTTCATTTCTTCGCAAAACAGATCTAAACCTGACGCGGACTGTTTCCGTCACGAAAGTGCTCGCCAAGCTGGAATTTTATTCGGGACGCCGTCTTGTCAACCAGTCCAAGGTGGGCGGATTAGCAAGCAATCTTTCTCGATAGCAAGCCACTCAAAAAGCACACCATTGAGTCCATGCTGTGGTCAGCAAAGACCATTTTGCCGCACTTTCGCCACTCGAGACAAACAGTCTGAGTCGAAAACGGCTTCGATCCTATGACCTACTGTCAACGGCCATTGCTGATTGAGGCAACACAAAGTTCTGTGATGGCAAACATGTTCTTCTTCGCCCTTAAAAGTGATGTTCAGGGTCCACACGAAGACAGACCCTAGATGTGTAAACAGCGTCGACTTTAGAGCGCGCTGACCCAAGCAAAAGTCCGGTCCGGCAAGCGTCGGGCGTCGAGCGTCGAGGCCTCTTCAAGAAGAAATGAAAAAGTTGCTCCTGTTCGACTCGGTAGAAAGCCGAGGGCCAAAAAGGTCAAGATTTTTCTGAGTGCAGCCTCGGGCTCCAGAGAGTCTGGCAGAGACGAAGTTGCAACATGGCCGCGTGTGTTGCGGGGAGCACGCCATCGATCCTTCGAAATGGTGCAATTTTCCGTCCATCTTGCCTGCTTTCTTCCCTCATCTAATCAGCGCGTTGGATTTGGCCCAATTTGCAATTCTTCCTGCCCTTTTTTGTTCTTCCGCGACATCCTTCCCCCGCTCTTCTCTCGACAAAGCCAACTCTTCCGATTGGCTCCCCGCTCTTTTTTTTTGGTGCTCTGGTGTCTGAACGGGTGATGGCCGGGTTTGAGGCTGGGCGAGTGGAAAAAATTGACAGTGTTAACGTCTACAGCGTAACACTCTTTGCAATATATCGGGCATGATCCAATGCTGATCACGATCCGCCTCGCCAGCTGTCCGACAGCGCCAACGCCAAGCTCAAGCCCGCGCCCGCGTCGCAGAAAAAAGCCCCTCACATCTGACATTTGCGCAAAGAATGTCACACGTCAAAAAAACAACAACGATCAGCAGCAGCGCTGTCGGGACAGAGGACGCTTGTTGACAACCGGCTTGCGCATCGCTTCTTTGAACCTCTAGCTGCATTGTCGATCCACATCCTTTTCGTCATGCAGCAGATCAGATCGACATTCAGAAGCATACTTGCAGCAGCTTCTCACTCATATGCCGGCGTTCAAAGTAGTGCGAGCCACTCAACTTCGCCTTTTTTCCAAGTCCTCTTTCCATAATTAGCAGCTTGAGTTACGTCCTTAATTGTGGTACATCAGGGAGGGGCTAAAGCTCGGTAGCGTGGCGCGAATGTGAGAAAAGCTGCGCCACGAATGACTGTGCTCCCGGAATGATTGGGATATGTGCAGCTGCTTTGCGGGGTCGGTCTGGCGGGCGGTGTTCTGTGCATACAGACACAAGGAGGTCGGGGTGCGTGAAGGTGATGTTTTTTCTTTGCTTCCTTGACTGGTGTGCTGCGCCCTTCGCGGTGGATAGACCTTCTCAGGTGGTGGTCTTCCAGTGAGAGGATAGTCATATATGTAGCTACCCCTTCATCGATGCTTCCAAATGGTCCCTCCCATACCCTCTACCACCACCTGCAAGCAACAACCATGACGCGCTCCCTCCTCGCCCTCACCCTAGCAGCTTTCGCGCTCGCCCTCCCCGCTACGGCCCAGAACAAACCCACCTTCGCCATCAACTCGCTCCCCGACAAGTGGGAAGCCAACCAGGCCGGAACCAACCAATGCACCAAATACGGCGCCTCCTCCTCCAAATCGCTCTGTCAGAACGTCTTCATCAACAACGCCAACGACTTCTGCCTGTGGGGGCCCATCAACCCCAACTCTCAAGTCGGTGCCAACGAAGAGTCCGTCGTCTCGTACTGCCTTAAATCCGGCTACGGTACACGTCTGATCCCCAACGGTGCGATCACAGGCGTGCAGTTCCTCAAAACCCCCGACTTCCTCCAAGTCACGGGAGTCGGCGACTTCACCAAGATCAACATCCAGGCTCGCGATGCCGGTGGCGAGCTCGACCCGCACGGCGCCGACGGGACGGGCAACCCCAAAGGCGGGTTGGTGTTCAGCAACAACGTAGCCGGCCAGGAGGGCAAATGGGTCCAGATCAAAGAGTGGAACAACTTTATGTCGGCTTACGAGTTTTCCTTCCGAGCAGCGTACGGCCCGAACGCGGCCAAGTACGCTCCGCACATCTACGACGTCATGGGCGCATACTACAACTCGAACAGAGGCAAGTTCGAGAAGGGTGTGTTCGAGGATTGCCAGGGCGACAGCGGCAAGTTCCCCGGTGTGTACAAGGGCAGCACGTTCTATCAGGGACAGGCAAAGACGCCGGCTCCGCACAAGGCGGCTCCCAGCAGCAAGTGTAGGGAGTACAAGACGGTGGCGAACGGTCCGGCGCCGCAAAAGGCGTATAGGAGGTTGGTGGCTGATAAGTAGATGGGTCGAATCCCAGCTCGCGGTTGCGTCGTTGATGCCAAAACGCTGTCAAAAGAGTTGCCGCTCGAAGCTCCTGTACATAATACGTTTCTCGATCTCGCATCTTCTTCCTGTATCGATTTGCAATCGACTCTATGCTTCATCCATCTTAGCTTTTCTCGGAGTTGTATGTGTTGAAGGTCGATTGAAGTAGCTGCATTACAAACGAAGCATCGTGGCTCGTCTTCGATGGTGGGTATATGTTGTGTCTCCAGATCGAGCTCCATCTACAGCTTTGTATGCATCGTCGCCGCCTCCTCACTCGCATCACTCTCCCCATTGGGCGCCTCTCCATCTTTCCACCCCTCCCCCATCCCATTCTCCGTAACATTGTCCGGCACCATCCCAAAATGCCACTCCCTCTCTACCCCACCTGGCAAGAAGGACGCATCGCCGTTCAGCTCCTGCTTCCACCCTTTGCCGCCTTCCACCCTTCTATACTTGCTCAAACTCGCCGTACCCGCACCTATAAATTTCGTCCTCTTCCCGTCCACATCGTCGTTCAGCAGCACTCTTCCCATCGCGATGATCGTCGCGGCATGGCTGCATATCAGCACTCTTTCCACGCCGAGCTGTCGACATCGTTCCTGAATCAGGTCCAACACGCGACGTGCGCGGGCGTGAAGCTGCGATATGCTCTCCCCCGCGTTGTCCGGGTACAGCAGCGGCGTCCACGAGAGCGACAGCTCCGGCACGTACTCTTGCATGTACGCCGCGCGAGCAGGCGACGGATGAACACCGGTACCGCTCGGTGCGGTGGGGAACCACTCTGACAAACCCGGTTCCGCGACCAACTCCAATTTGAGGGCAGATGCTGTCGGGAGCGAGGTCTGCAAGCATCGATAGTACGGCGAGCTGACGATAAGCTGTGGGCGCTCCGAAGCAGGTAGAGAGGCGAGATAGGATGCAAGGTGCTGCGCCTGTTGCTGTCCGTGAGCGGTGAGAACGGGATCGCGTGGACGGTTGGTGACGGGGAAATTTTCGGCGCCGATCCAGTTCATACGGAAACCGTGGCGGCAGATGTAGATCGTGTCGAGCATGATGTGGTGGTGGTGGATGGTGAGTGCAGGGAAGGGAAGAAGGTGCGAAAGTTGCAGGGAGGAAGCGAGCTTTACAGTGGAAGGTTGGACCCTGAAGACACGTTGACAGCGCGGTTGCAGAAAGAGAGCTCTTCTTGTTCTTCGTTGGAGCACCGGCTGCGAACAAGAAGCCGGTGGCTGTCGCACGAGAAACACGGAACAAAGCCGGGTTTTCTGCTGAATTTTGCGGCCTTCTTTTTGGTCGAATTCTAGATTTACATGTTGCGGTTAAACCTGTCTGCTGCCAGCTGAACGGGCGTCCATCTCGAGAACCATCAACGTAGCATTCCTACAGACTGGCATCTTATACAAGGCCCTAGTATTGAAGGTTGACTGCCAACCATACCTCTGCTGCGGTCACAGACCTTCCTTTGAGCAGCCTTTGGCACCTTCAAAGACCGGATGAGAGACGGACTGCTGCTGCACCTCCTGGATCGGTTCTTAGCAAAGAAACCAACAATTCGGAATTTTTCCTCCACACTCACCGCACAGAAAAATGGGCCAGCTCAGCGCAGTCACACGAAAAGATAGACGCCGGCGACTCTTCCTCACTTGTCACTGTACCACAATCCTCGATCGAGCGTGCGAAGGGGTTACCTTCGCTTGCATTGCATAACGTTGAGGCTTCCTCCTCGATCTGACCTCGGTCGAAGCTGATTCACCTTTGGGCAAAGACGCTCAGGCCATCCCGAGTAGCAGCAGTGTGGGGTCTCCATCGGTCCCCCTTGTGCGGTAGGAGATCGCTCGTCTCCTGCTCTCATCACCACCACCGTCATCACCTCTGACCATCGCCCCAACAGTTCATGCTACTTTTGTCGGCGCTACCCTCGCCGCTCATCCGATCCAAATTCCTCAACAACATCGCTGCTTTAGACCGTATCGCAATCCGAGCGTCCGCTTTCCGTTCGCCGATCTACGCTTCCAGAATCGTTGTAGAGCCCCACATCATCACCTCTACATCCCACTCGACCGCAGCGTTCGCTCACGCCAGCATGCCTTCCGTCGCCGAAATCCGTCAACACCCTCCTCCTTCGTCCATGCTCCCACCAGCTAAGCGTGCCAAGGTCGAGTCGGCAGCTGCTCCTACCTCTTCGGCTCCTGTCGAGGTCGAGGCGGTCGCTGCCGACTCCACCTCTTACAAAGACGTTTCCGCCCTTCCTGCGATCCAAGAAAGCGAGCGCGTTGACGACCTTGACCCCATCCCTGCCTGCACTTCGACGCTCGAATACCGAAATGGCATCTTCCTCGCTCCCATGGTCCGCATCGGCACGCTTCCCACGCGTCTCCTCTCGCTCGAGTACGGCGCCGACCTCGTCTGGGGTCCCGAAATCGTCGACCGTGCCATCATCGGTTCAGAGCGCAAGGTCAACCCCGAAACGGGCGTCGTCGAATACCTCAAGGAGCACAAGCAGATCTTCTCCTGCCACCCCATCGAGCGTCCTTACCTCGTCTACCAGCTCGGATCGGCCGACCCGGACCTCGCCTACCAGGCGATCAAGACGATCACGCAAGCAGACGACGTCGCGGCCGTCGACCTCAACTGTGGCTGCCCCAAGCCCTTTTCGACTCACGCAGGTATGGGAGCCAACATGCTCTCGACCCCGAAGTTGCTGTGCAACACGCTCAAGGCGATGCGTCGTGCCGCTCCTCCCCACGTGGCCGTGACCTGCAAGATCCGCCTCATGCCCACGCAGCAGGCTACGATCGAGCTCGTCGACAAGATCGTTCGTACCGGCGCCATCGAGTGCCTGACCGTCCACTGCCGTACCAAGGATATGCGTCCTCGCGAACCCGCGCTGCTCCACCGTCTGCGCGAGATTGTCGACCACGTCAACTCGATCGCTACCGAGATGGGCCGTACGATTCCCGTGGTGTGCAACGGCGATGTTTGGGACGCTGCTACCGCTCCACGTATCAAAGAGTTGACCGGTGTCACTTCGACCATGATCGCGCGCGGTGCCGAAGCCAACCCCTCGTGCTTCCGACCCGAGGGCAATGCGAGCATCCCGCACGAGGTTGCGCCGAAGTGGGTCCGATACTCGGTCGCGTTCAACAACCCCATCGGCAATACCAAGTATTGCATGTCTCAGCTGGCCTTCAAGCCTGCCGAGGCGGGCAATGCGGCCAAACACATGTCGAAGAAGCAGCTCTCTGTGTTGCGCACCGGCATTGCCCATGCTAAGACGCAGGAAGATCTCGCTGCGGTCTTTGGCGTCGATGCCGAGCAGGTTCGATCGCAGAACGTCGAAAAGGATATTCTAAAAGATCTGCGAGAAGCCCTGGACGAGAGACTCAAGCGTCGAGCAACCAGCCACAGCAGCTCTGGATTCGACGGCCAGCGTTTGGGAGCTGTCATCAACAACTCGAGCGGCTCTTCCTCCGACCAAGGTGGATCTGGACAGCAGACCAACGACGGACACGCTTCGAACTCTGGTCAGAAGAAAGCGACGTCCAACTCACCGCAACCTGAATGGAAGGAGATCCTCGCATCGACCATCGGGAAGAATATCAAGGACGAAAAGTCGATCCTCTACTACGCTTTTTCGACCGTCGAACCGCCCAACTCGGTGCACGATGCAGCAAAGCCGCACGTGAGGTACGTCGTCCACCGTGGATTCGTCAACGAGAAGCGCGATGGAGAGGCGGAGGGCGGGATTGCGTCGCAGAATCCTGCGTTCGGATCGAGTCCTTGCCTGATGACCACGACTGACGTTCGGACTCCAAAGGTGCAGCAGTTGACTTCGCAGAGCAGCCTACGATCGCAGGGTCAAGACGGTAGTCGGGGAGGGGAATGCGAGATCGCTTGGTGGATCGAAAGCGCTCAGTTGCAGTTCAGGATCAGTGGCACTGTCCACGTGCTGCCGACAAAGGGTCATCCGCTGCGATCTCTCTTCCCGTTCGACCGTCTTTCCCCGCCTCCAGCGCCTGATGCAATGGACTCGGAAAAGTTCGACTGGGACGCCGAACGTACTCGAATCTTCAACAAGCTCAATGCTGGACTCCTGGCTTCGTTCTGCAGACCCACACCGGGCACCCCGCACCCCAACGCGGACAGGCTGCACGCTGCCAAGCCGAAGGATGATGTCAACTCTCCCTGGCCGCTGGAGCTGCCTCAGCCGGGCAAGGAGGAGAACGAAGAGCAGAAGAAGCAGTTGGAGGAGAGCGAGAAGAATTTCGCGCTGGTGGTGGTGGAGCCGTATAAAGTGGATCTGGTGAATCTCGCGGAGGATACGAGGACGGTGTACGAGCTGCAGGCGGGTGATAATGCTGCTACGGGAAGGTGGACGAGTCGTCGTATTGTGCCTTAGATGAAGGCATGGGTTTGGGATATTTTGTTTCGGTTGTATCTTTTGCATCGCATTCCTGTCTCTTTGCTCCTTTCGATGCTGGCTTGTGATGCTCGGTGTGTTGTGAGGCTGTGAGGTGAGCACATGATGAGCGTTGAGCGTTGAGCGTTCACTTATGCGTAAGAGGGCGTCGGAAAAGGAGGTCGTGACACGCACAGACCCGTTGCGTTGGGCGGCAATTTTTCCTCCACTTTTGGACGCATCCCTCCTGCATCCAGCTGTTCTCCTGACCACCATTCATCTTGACCGACATACAACACCGGCAGCAAAGCCTACACGGCGGCAAAGGCCAGCAGTACAGGTCTTTCCATTCCGACTGACACGGTAGCGCAAGCTACCTCGCTGCTGTCACAATGCACACCGCCTTCGACAGCTCACCGCTGCTGACGGGGATCAAGGGCAAGCCAGAAGCCATCGTCGTCCACGGTGCCAAGCTCTTCGTCGGCTCATCCACCGGCGGTCTCAACGTCTTCCGCACCGATCAATCGCAACAAGCGGAAACATCCTCGACATCATCGCTCCACGGCTCACCCACCAAACCCGCTTCCATCCTCTCCTCGCGCGCATCGATCCGCTCCACCAAACCAGCAGTCACCCCATCGACGCCCATACAGACGGCACCGCAATTCAGCAAACGATCGATAGACCAGCTCGGCATCATAAAAGAGGCGAACCTGCTCGTATCGCTGTCCGACGGGTATGTCTCACTGCATGATCTGTCGACGTTGGAGCTGCGGTCGCAACTGTTGCAGACCAAGGGAGCGACGACGTTTGGGGTAGATACGTCGATCCAGAAGCGTGTAGCTGCGCAACTGCCGGATTATGGACCTGGCCCGCTGGGTGCGAGGGCATCGAAAAAGTTCAACCCGACTGCGTCGATCAACTCGCGTGCGTTTCGACCGGGTGCGGTCGGGGATCAGAATCAGAGCGGCGGAGGAGGCGCAGCGGGGACGGGGACGATATCGAGGAATCGGAATAGCGTGTTCGATGTCCCGTCCAAAGACTGGCAAGCGGCGAGCATGAGGGGTATGGATGCGGTGGCCAGGTATCGGGAAGAGGAGAGGAGGAAGGCGATGGAAGGCGCACGGTTCGGTGGGGCTTCGGCGGACGCGGATGGCCAAGGTGGAGTTATGACGCTGGTGACGGTGCTGGCTGTGGGAGTCAAGCGCAAGCTGTTGGTGTTTCGTTGGGTCGACGGCGAGTTTTGGGATACGCGAGAGGTGGCACTGCATCACACCCCTCGCAGCTTGGCGTTTGTGACACCGACGAGGCTGTTCATGGGATACAATGCGACAGAGTATGGGACGATCTCGATCCCGCTCGCTGCCGAATCGACTGTTTCATATACGCATCCTTCGTCAGGGCTTGGTGGAGCTGGGAGCGGGAGCAGCGGTCAACTTCGACGTGAGACGCACGTTCATCCACCGGCGAACTCGACGTCCGGGCCGCTGGTGGATCTCACTTCGCCGAATCTGTCGTCGTGGCATGTTGAAGATTTCGACCTGTCCATCAGCAATGCGGAGACTGGCGAGGGTGTGCATGCGTCTTCGGGCGGTGCACATCCAAGTACGACCATTGCGATCGGCGGTGGTGGTGCCGGGGCTGGGTTTGGTGCAGCGCTCGGAGGTTTGGGAGGGCTAGGAGGGTACATGGGGTTGAGCAGCAAGGGCAAGATGTCGGTGCTGCACGTCGATGGAGGGGAGGTGCTGTTTGTTCGAGATGGCACGGGCATCTTTCTCGGCGCTGACGGCCGGCCTACTCGGCGCGAGGGAGTAGAGTGGAGCGCTACACCGCTGGAAGTGGCTTTTGCAAAGCCATACGTCTTTGCTGTGCTGCCAAGCGGATCCGTGCCTTCGCTCAAGAACAGCTCGATGCCCAACGCCAACAATCCTGTGCTTCAGATCCGATCGGTAGGGACGCTATTTGCCGTTCAGACGCTGTGCTTCCCTCCTGCGTCTCCAGCATCGCTTCTCCCGAAGACTTCGTCCTCCTCTAGCTCCACGTCGCCGCCTCAGGTCCGACTTTTGACGCCATCGAGCGGCAATCGACCACCCATCTTCGTCGTCGTTACACCAACAGACCGCACGACTCTGGAAAAGGAAGGAAGCACGATCTGGCAATTGGAGATGCAGGGCTGGGGACGGCAGATCGACGAGCTTGTTGAAAAGGGAGAGTTCGAAGAAGCGCTCGGCTTGCTCGATAGCGTCGACAACGTGATCTTGGAGGACAAGGATGAGCGCAGAGCGCACGTGCAGGGCCTGTTTGCAGTGTCGCTCTTCGCGGACGAGCGATTCGACGAGGCCATCGAGATGTTTATGGAGCTCGACACGAACCCAGCCAAGGTGATTGCGCTGTACCCGGCCAGCGTTGCCGGCGAGCTGAGTCGGAGCAGAGAGGAGTGGTTCCCGATCTTTGGTGGGAAGACGCCGGCCAAGCTGAAGGCTTCGACGTCGGATGCGGGCGATGCGAGTCCGACGCCAAGCCATGCGACGTTGGCGACTGCTGCGACGAATACAGCGAGGAGCCGACTTGGGGCGTTGTTACCGGCTCGAAGACCTCAAAGCATTGTGGGCGAGCCAGCTGCAACGAGCAGCTTGAGCTCGAGCCCTTCTCATCCGAGTGCGCTCAAGCCCAAGCCGAGTCGGACATCGACCGCTGCGACTTCGTTGACGGCGCACGAAGCGGATCATCGTGCAGAGACCGGTTCGATCCGGTCAGTCAGGACGACGGCACGCGACGCACCAGAGATGAAGGCAACAGGCTCGGATGCAAGCAGAGACAGCCGTGCCGCCGTGGAATCGTCGTCACGCAAAGCACTGGATGCACTCGGCAAGTTTCTCGCCGATCGTCGACGTATCTTCAAGCCGATCCTGGAGTCAAGTTCGCATCATGAGTCGAAGGATCACATGGCCATGTCGCAGATCAAGCGCGACACGCACTGGCTCCTCTCGCTTCCGAACAAGCCTTTTGGCGAGATGGACAAGGACGAGCTGATCGCTGTAGCCCAGACGGTGGACACTGCGCTGTTCAAGACGTTCCTGCTGACCAAGCCAGGGCTGATCGGGCCGCTGTGTCGTATCGAGAACTGGTGCGAAGTGGAGCAGGTGGAAGAGCTGCTCAAGGAGCGCAAGAAGTTTTCGGAGCTGATCGCGCTGTACGGTGGCAAAGAGATGCACAGCAAGGCGTTGGGTCTGTTGAAGCAGTTTGCGGAAGATGAGGAGGATGTGGAGGAGAAGATGCGACCGACGATCCAGTATCTGCAGAATCTGGGGCCAGAGTTTATCGACGTCATCCTTGACGCATCGCACTGGCTGCTGGAGACGGATAGCGAGCTGGGCATGGAAGTGTTCACCGCTGATACTGGCAAGGTGGGGTCGTGGCCCCGACTGCAGATCGTGGACGATCTGAATCGATTCGACAAGTCACTGTGCGCGGTGTACCTCGAGTTTATCATCGAGAATGCAGGCGAGGCGGATCCGGAGCTGCACGACAAGCTGATCAGGCTGTATCTCCGAAGAGCGGCTTATCTTCGAGAGCAGTTGCAGTCTGGAGCCAGTAAGCAAGACCGTCGAGACAATGATGGCGCCGGAAACGACGGGGCGGGATCGACGACAAAATCCATGCAGACGGAGCGAGACGAGCTGATGCAAAAGCTGCTCACATTCCTGCGGACCTCGACGCAGTATCGACCCGAACAGATTCTGGTGCGTTTACCTGCGGACGACGACGACCGAGATATGCTCGAGGCAAGAGCATTACTGCTAGGCAGAATGGGACAGCACGAGGGAGCGCTCTCCATCTACGTTCGGAAGCTGCAAGATGCGACGAGGGCCGAGGAATACTGCCGAGACGTGTGGCGATTCCGAGAAACAGCGAAGGCGATCGCAGGCTCGGGTCAGGAGCAGACACAGCAGGTCATGGGACGACGCTCGAATCACCAGCAGAGCTTGTTAGTGGACCAGGAGCAGAAGCAGCTAGCCGACCAGGAGGTGTTTTTGACGTTGCTGCGCATCTACCTGGAACCTTCGTCAAATGCCTCAGTTCAGCTGGACGCTGCTCTGGGGCTGATTGAGCGACACGCAGCTCGGATCGATCTGCGGTCGGCACTGGACCTGCTTCCAGCGTCTGTGTCGCTGTCGCAGATCGCAGGCTTCGTCAACGTCAATCTGAGGGATCTGACGCGGCAGCAGCACGAGGCCAAGGTGATCCGTGAAATCCGGACGAACCGCAACTGGCAGGTGGAAGAGACGCTGTGTAAGCTTCAGAGTCGAAGGGTCAAAGTTGGCGAGTCAAGGACGTGTCCGAAATGCCACAAGCGGCTGGGCAATAGCGTGGTGGCTGTCAATCCGGTGAGCGGTGCAGTGATGCACTACTTTTGCTCGATTCACGCTGAGCAGAAGGGGCAGCAGAGGCCGTCGTGATCGCGGAGGGGAAGGAAGCGGTGGATCTGGCGTGGTTGTCGATAGCAATTCAGAGTTGCCATTTGGCTCAGCTATTCGACACTGCGCGCGTGACCGAATGTGTGATTGATTGAACGTGATTGAGTGTGATTGCGATGTGAGAGGGTCGGCACATCCGAAAGCAAGCCCGTTCCGCATCGCTTCGGCACTCCCTCTGAGCAGAAGGATGTCTTTGAACCAAGAGTGACAAAGCCATTCCCACAATCTTCCCACGTTTGAGTTTACACAGCCCTTGTCTGATGACACGAGACGATGCGCGCCAAAAAGCACCTGCAGATACGGTGCGATTGTGGGGAAGTGACTCGAACCGACGCTGTTGAGCTGGCGTGAATCGAGAATAGCAAAAGGTGCTTGAGTCTGGCCCTTTACAATCGCTGCTGGCTCTGGTTGTCGCTGCTTTCAAGAACAAAGGGAGACGAGTCTGACCGGGTGCCTACGCCGATATATCCGGAGGATGATGATCGACACGGCCCGAGACGTATTTGGAGGCAGAAGACGTCCCTGATCAGGCAGACACGCAAAAAGATGCACGCTTTGATGAAAAGGGTTTCAGGCGGATTGGTGGGGAAGCAAACCTTGTCAACGATAGGATGAACCCTAATTCAGCATGGCCACACGGAAATCTCGGCGGGTTGAGTTTTCCGCTCTGACTGTGTCGAGGGATGGGGAACGAAGCTGAACTCGTCAGATCGCTCGAAAGTCTATTCTGATACAAAGCTTGAGATCGGATGCGAACGAGAACAAGGAGCAGAATCGGATTCGCCGAGCAAGGTCGAGACTGGGTCTGCAAAACGAAGCCACGACGCTCCGCGGTAATCTTTCCCCACATTCCCTTTGAAAAGAGAAGCTCAAGTCGAATGCACCGCTTCTTCTCACACAATCGAATCAAGGTCAAAGATCGGTCGGAACACTTCCGACGGCAGTGCCACTTGCGCGCGTCTCGCCTCGAAAGGATGCTGCAGCTCTCATGCACGTCATTGCATGAACGACATGATGGCATCGAGACTGTCCACATGCTCCAGCGGGCATACGAGCTGCGTATCTCCGCTGCAAGACCACGTCGAAGAAGCGAAGAGGCTCGCATGATTTGCCACCCAATGCAGAACAAGGCGGCAAAACCAATCGCGCGCTCATGGCTGAGCCATCAAGTACAGCGTCAGCAGCAGCAGCAGCAGCAGCAGCAGCAGCAGCAGCAGCAGCAGCAGCAGCAGCAGCAGCAGCAGCACACGCGTCTCTGTCTTTTGTCCTTCAAAGTGATCGTGACCACCACAGCGACCTTTCTCGTGCACAGAGAGATATAAGATAGGTGATCATTCCCTCCATCACTGGCCGTGCCCGCCATGGTCGTTTGGATTCGTCTTGCTTCATCTTCTTTTCCTCATCACATCAAGTCTTTGCAGCTTCTCGCTCAGACACGGTAGGACGCCATCCACACACAACCATCCTCATACTGTACTGCGCTTGTACCTGCATTCTCATTCATATCGTCGGCAGCACCGATCCCTGCCCCACACTCGCCCAGCTCTAAATTCTACCGACACAACCATCCCCGCCCTTTGTTGCCCTCGACACGCTCACGGGAGACTTCATTTGCGTTCATTCTTTCGCGCTTCATCTCGCATCGACATCCTTCTCTATTACATACGATCTCGAGGCTCGTCATCCTAGCGGGCTCTTGGATCGATCGCGCGCAAGACATCATCGCTTCGACAAGAACAAGAAGAACTCAGCTTTTCGCTTCTACAGTAAACGACGCTAAAACCATCCAAAACCCGACAAAAAACCAAATAAAAAAGAAATCCACAAAAAAATCGAAATTCTCCGAGACCAACACTTGTCCACAAACAGCTCCACAGGGCACTACGCCACAGCGACGCGTCTTCTCTTCAAGAACAACACTTTTGCAGCACAAAAAAAATCAATTTCGACCTCGACTAAAAATAAATTAAGGTTCAGCTTCAGCTTCTTTTCCCCTAAACGAGAACTGCGCTCAGCTTCGCTTAGCCTTTTGCGATTCTGCAAGACAAGTGCAGTTCAGACAGCGCTTTGTTCTCCTTTTGGAACGCATCTGCACGGTGGCGTAGAACAGCAACACTTTCTGGTCAACCTATCTGTGCGCTTTGACCTTCGGCTTAGAAGCTACTTATCAGAGGGCAGCTGCACTGCAAAGGTGGCATTTGACATCCCGCAAGCTTGTTGCAACGAAAGGCGTTGAAGGCCTTGTGTGCTGTCCGACCTTGTGCATTTGGATTTGCGTTTGCAGCTTCACTTTGTCTGCTGCGCAGCCTCGTCTGCGCCAACCCAAGCATATATCTGTTCCGCTCCTGCCGCCTTTCCTCTTTCCTCCTTACCACCACCACCACCTCATCCTCTCATCGTCACCCTAAACACCTTCACATCATCCTCATCATCTTCACATCAACTCTTTTCCTCAACAACACCGTTCCGCACGCGGAGACAGGCAGGCACTGCTCTCGCTAGACGAAAGCGATAGAGACGTTGGACGTGGTCACCCGACGTTGTTCTAGCCTTGCTTGTCTCCGCACTTCCTACACCATCCTTTCACTGCGGCTTACTGCCTAGCACCTCCGGCTTCAAGTCGCATCCGTTTCGTTTCAGTTCTGGGCTGTAGTTCTTCCCTTTAGACAGCATACAAAACCAAAAAAAAAGTTCATACCATCTCACACGGACACTCGGCTCGATTCGTCATCCGAAAAGCATATAGACACTCTTCTGTCTCCTTTTTGCACGCCGCACAAGGCATCGCTGCTGGCGGTCGCTTGACCACAACAAGTACACATGCCCAGCTTTGCCGAGATCTACGCGGCGTGCTTGTACACTGGAGGCGAAGGCTATCCGCTCTGGAACCCATCCCCACTCCGTCTCGGTGACGTCGGTTATGTTCGTGACGGCTCCTTCATCGTGCTTTACAACGCCATCGATGGTCCTGGACGCCTCTCGGATGCAGCGAGTATCCCTCTAGCTCGTCGATACGATCGTTCCCTCTCTCGCGAACGCACTCGCCGCGATTCGGGCGCATCGTCAGCAAAAACCGACATTGACGATCCAGTCAACGTCATCATGGATCCATCCGAGTCTTCACGTAGCATGTATGCGTCATCGGGCTCAGTGCCGATGTCAAGAGCAGCTGCTTCGGACTCTCTCCTTCCGTCTGCCTCCAAAAAGGGTTCACCTACCCTTTCACACAGAAAGCTGAGGTCAGGTACACCACCCGAAGGTCCTTACCCGCCCATGCCCCTCTCGGTCGATCAAGAAGCACCCAAGCTGTTTGATGTGGGACCACGCATGTCATCCAACTACCGCTGTCTGGGTCTGGAAGCTGGCACATCCATTCCAGGTACACCCGTCAGCGTCAAGATCGGCTTTGAGAGTTCAGGTGGCGACGGTGCCATCCTGATCCCTCGCGATCCTACCGAGCGCACACGCCTCAAGTATCTCGGCGTCCTTAAAGCATACATCAAGGCTCATCACAAGTGGATGTACGAGACGTACGGTCGCATCGAGGCGATTGGCATCGACGATCTTGCATTCATCTACGGACAGGATCGCACCTCGGACTGGGTGGTGGCAGTCTCACGAGACTCTGCTCGCGGCGCCAAGGTCGAGTTCGAGATCTTTGGTAACGCTTCCGCAGGTTTCTGGGGCAACTGGTCGCATACCCTGAGTGCCTGTCAACGGGGTCCCCATCGATCTCAAGCTGCTAGCAGCGATCATAACGTCAGCCACGTCGAGGCTCCGGTCGAACACGGACGGGAGCACGAGAGAAGCAATTGGGGCATTAGCATTGAGGGCGGTGTCGTCAATCCATCGTTCTCCTTTTCGGGCTCGTCATCATCCAAGGACCGCGATGACGACGAGCACACTCGAGGTCGACGACGCCGTACTGCGCCTGTTCGATCGCACAGCATCACTTGGTCGTCAGAAGTGCATGCGGCGCCGGATCAGACCATCTCGATTCGCCGTGTCACAGCGTGCACCACGCCCGGGCTTGGCTTCTTGCCTGCGCGACCCAAGGCGGCCGCCGAGCCTCGTGATCCTGATATGGACCGTGATCAGGACGGCAATGTTGATGCAGTTGCTCGACACGATGGCACTCAGAGTCGAGATGGAGACGCACCCAAAAGCAAGCCTTGGTGCGATGATCCTTTGGAGGCGCTGCACGAATGGATCCACCAGCGCGGCAATGCCTCGCGGATCAAGGTGTCGATCGTTTCGGACGACGACTGCCTTCAGTTGCTTTCATTGCTTGGCAAGGAGCAAGTGACTGCGCTGGGTCTTCAGAGGGCTGTGCAAGTGGCTGCTGATCGCTTTGCTTCCATCACGGTAGACGAAGATGGCTTCGCTACTGTCACAGTCGGCCGTGATCGCTTGGCATCTCGTGCAACGGCGTCGGCTCCACGGGCGACATCGGCGCAAATCTCGCGGCGACCAAAGATCAAGTCTAGCTCGATAGCCGACAAGGAGAACATGGGGCAAGACATGTTTGCCGTTGCGAGACGCGCTGTTGCAGAGAAGCAGCCTGCTTCTGGTGCGTCGAAGCCGCGCGCCATGCTCCCTTCCTCGCGGCTCAACACGATGCTCCCTTGTCGTCCAATGCAAGGCATTGGCTCTCCATCGGCATCGTTGGTCTTGCCCTGATAGCCCCGCTCACTCATCGGGTTCCTTTTCTTGTGTCATACATTTGCCGTTTCTTCAAACAAAGCGCACCATGATCCAATCAGGGTGACGGACAATCCTTGCAACATCTTCTTTTGTAAATATTAAACCCCAACCTTGTCTGTGGTCTGTGATTGAGAGTGAGCATGTTGCTTCGGCGTTGTTCGATAGGTCGTTTGAGCGAGTCGTCGTCCGCGATACGCTTGCTGCAGCTCCCATGCAGAGAAAAGCAAAAGCCGATTGATCCGTTTCCGAAAGCCAAATTGGGTTTTGACTCATGCTTGGTGCGCCCTCTTTTTTTTCGGGTTGACGATTGCCGCCCTTGCCGCCTGGCGAGAAGATCGTGTCGACGTGATTAAGAAGAAAAATGTTGGGGAAGGCGCCGATTGTGAGAGAGGATCGTGTCTTGCTTTTCGTTGGATTGACTCATCTCACCACCATCACTACCATCACCTTTCGTCAACACCTCTTCTGCTTGTCGTGCGACGCTGCTGCCCGAACAGACTTCCAGCAGCGCCGAGCGATAGCTCATATATACACCACCCTCTCACGGACGGTCGACAATCCTCACCCTCGCCTGCTACACACACCATTCCTAAGCACAGCTCGCCGGTTCGACAATGGCCCATCTCTACCCCAACCTCCGACTACACCAAGTCTTTGGAGCAAACACCGACGTCGGTAAAACCATCTTCACCACCGCGCTCTGTCTCGCTTCGTCCGCCCTACCGCTCTCCCCCTCTAAACCAGCACCCAGCGACGTCTTCTCCGCTTCCCGCCACGGCCTCGGTGAGCGCGTGCACTACCTCAAGCCGGTCTCGACCGGCGCACTGGAAGACGCAGACGATGCGCACGTATCGCGCTATGCCGCGGGTACGCAGTACAAGACGCTGTATCGGTTTAGTGAGCCGGTGAGTCCGCATTTGGCCGTGGAGTTGGAAAGGCGGGCGAAACTGGCGGAAAGAGAGGTGGGACAGGAACCACAGCCGCCGACGGACGAAGAGTTTGTGCGGGATGTGGGCGATTGGATTCACGCTGCTGCAGCCGCAGAGCCGCAGAGCAAAGCGGCAGTGGCGTACGTAGAGACGGCGGGGGGTGTGCATTCGCCCGGTCCGTCGGGGTTGTCACAGTCGCATCTGTTGAGACCGCTGCGGCTTCCGACGATTCTGATCGGGTCCGCAGAGCTTGGTGGGATCAGTACGACAAGGTCTGCTTTCGAATCGCTTCTGGTGGCGGGGTACGACGTCGAAGCGGTCTTGCTCTTCCCGTCACCGCGGTATGGAAACGTGGAGTACCTGCGCAAGTTCTTCGCTGAAGAACACGGAATCCCGGTTTTCGGTCTTGGTGGTCCCAACGCAACCGGAAGGGAAACAGTATACGGCCCGCCACCAACCAAGTCGCCCGACAGCGCCGCAGACAAGGCCGCGATGATACGCTTCTACCAAGGTCTCGTCAACGGCTCTCCCGAGCCATCGGCGGAACACACGCCCGGTGGAGTGTACGACGTCGTTCGCTACTTGCGCACCAAACACACCCAACGCATTGCAAACCTCGCAACGATGGCCCAACGCACACGAGACACCTGCTGGTGGCCATTCACCCAACACCAGCTGACAAAGAGCAACGCCGAAGTCAACGTGATCGACAGCGCCTACGGCGATTTCTTCAGCATGCTCGACCAGCGTTCTCCCCCTTCATCCCACGCTAGCACCGTCGACGAGACGATCAAGAGCAACAGTCTGCTGCAACCGGTTTTCGACGGCAGCGCATCCTGGTGGACCCAGTGTCTAGGCCACGCCCCACCCCGACTCGTCACCGCCGCGGCCGCCGCCGCAGGTCGTTACGGTCACGTTCTCTTCCCCAACGGAACCCACGAGCCTGCTTTGCTCCTCGCCGAGCAGCTCACCGGCAAGCATTCGCCCGGAAGCTCCCTCGCCACTGCCCCCGGTCACGGCTGGGCCGACCGCGTCTTCTTCTCCGACGACGGAAGCACGGGTATGGAAGTAGCCCTGAAAATGGCGCTTCAGTCGTCCATCGTCCGGTATTCGACACAGCACTCCTCGTCGCCGGCTGCGGCGCAAAAGGCGAAACCAGGTCAACAAGCGGGGTACAGAGCAGGGAAACCGAAGCAAGAGTGGGAAGTGCTGGGTCTGAAGGGGAGCTATCACGGTGATACGATCGGTGCGATGGACGCGTGCGAGCCTTCGGTGTACAGCGAGGCGGTCCATTGGTATAGGGGCAGAGGGTTCTGGTTTGATGTGCCGACGGTGGAGGTGAGAGGTGGTGGCAAGGTCGCTGTGAGCTTGGCGGTGGGTGACAAGGATGCGGCGGATAGGATGGCGAGGCATTTGTCGTCGGAGCTTTCGACAACCGAAGAAGGGGTCATCTTCGAACAGAGCTATACGTCGATGCAAGAGGTATACGATGTGGAAGGGCGACTGCGCAACAACGACCCGCTCGTCGACTTCTACCGTTCTACGATCCGGGATCAGCTGCACCAGCTGACGGTTCAGCAGGGCCGCAAGTTCGGAGCGCTCGTCCTGGAGCCGCTCGTCATGGGCGCGGGAGGGATGATCTTTGTCGATCCCCTGTTCCAACGTGTGCTCGTCGACGTGTGTCGTTCTTCGGAAGATCTGTTCTCGCTCACCGACGCCCCGCTCACTCCTCCTGTGTCCACCACCACCACCACCACCACCACCGCCACTCCACCCTCTCCTGTTGGAGGAGGCGAGTGGTCCGGCATCCCGGTCATCTTCGACGAAGTCTTCGCCGGTCTCTACCGTCTCGGTCCCTGCACGCCAGCGTCCGTGCTCGGCGTCACGCCGGACATCTCGGTCCTCGCCAAGATCCTGACCGGCGGTATGGTACCCATGTCGGTCACGCTCGCGTCCCGGTCGATCTTCAAGGTGTTCAACCAGAGCGGTTCCAAAGTCGACGCTCTGCTCCACGGTCACAGCTACACGGCTCACCCCATCGGGTGTGCGGTAGCGCTCGAGACCCTCAGAGCGATTTCGGAGCTGCGATCGTCTGACGAGTGGTCGGCCTGTCGCGCCGATTGGCGCGCCCCGGACGAAGCGGACGCAGGCGTATGGTCCTTCTGGTCGCGCACCGCGGTCGAGGAGCTATCCAACCTCGCCAACGTCGACCACGCCATCGCCATGGGCTGCGTCCTCAAAGTGGCGCTCAAAGACGCCGCCGGAGCAGGCGGTTACACTTCGACCGCTTCCGTAGACCTGCTCAAGAAGCTCAGGTTCGGAGAGAGCAACGCACAAGGTCACCCGAGCATACCCGTCGCAGCAGCAGCAGAGGACGATGCCAAACTGCCGTACAACATCCACGCTAGACCGCTGGGCAACGTCATCTACCTCATGTCGTCGTTGAACACGCCGAGCAAGGTGTTGCGCGCGTCGGAGGAGGTGTTGCTCAAAGCGATTCGGGACGAAAATTGACGTGGGTAGGCGGGGTTAGGCGGATCGAATTTCATGCACCACTGCTTCGTTTCGGAAGGAATATAAATCCATATCACCTTTTCTCTGACATACCGTTCGTGACGCTAAGCTTCCGCACAACACCCCCATTCACCCTCCAACAACCTGCGCCCGCCTCCGCCCTACTCCTCATCCAACATGTCCACCAACACGCCCACCACTTTTCTCTGCTTCTCCGTCTCCCTCCTCTCGCTCGTCACCTTCACCGCCGGCACCCCGGCCCTCGCCAACTCCTCCTGCTGCCTCGCCACGCACTCGTCCCACTGCTTCAGCATCGCTGCTCTCCGCTGTTCATCCTCCTGCTTCCTCTGCTTGACGTTCGGGTACTGTTTATCCGCGATCGCTGCGAACTGCCTGTACTCTTTCGCTAGTCGTTTTTCGAGCTCGTGCTGTTGTGTACGCAGCGCAGAGAGGCGACGCAGCAGCGATTTGTCGGTGGAGAGGGTGGAGAGGATCGGAAGCGCGTCGGCGAAGGAGAGCGAGGCGAGGTCGCGCGCCGTTGTCGCTGCTGGCTTCGATGCTGCGGGCGAAGGTGCTTTGGGTGGAGATGCGGGCGCGGGTGCGGGCGCAGGTGCAGGGTGGGGAAGGACACGATTGGACGCGCTAAACGGGTTGAACGAGTACGGGTCGAATGGTTCGTCGGAAGGAGCGGTGATGCCGTACTTGGTCGAGGGGGTGTTGTAGGTGCGCCTGCGCTCTGCTGCTTCTGCTTGCGGGGTGTATCCAGGCGCTGATGGATTGAGGGAGCTCGATGCTGCGTATGGGTGTGAGAATGGATTCGGTGGGAATGGCTGCGTCGTCGACGTTGAGGGTGCAGCAGAGGTCGATGGTGCCGTCACCGACGTCGAAGGAGCCAAAGAGGACGAGCTGGCGTCTTGCTGTCGACGCAGGATCTCGAGCAGCCGCTGTACGCCGTGCGGATCGTCTTTGGACTGGTTGAAGTTCATCGTCGTCGCACTCCTCCGACTTGATGATGATGTGGTAGAGTGTCGTGTGAGGGTGTGAGAGAGGTGGTGAGAAGAAAGCTGTCAAGGGTCTCATCAACTTTTTCTCTTGAAGCCTCCACACCGCCCCAAATCCACTTCCGAGTTCCGCTTGGGCAAATTTTGCTCTGAATTCACGCTTTCCTCCCTTTCTTCTTCTTCTTCTTCTTCTTCGCTTTCTCCCTCTTCTCCTTCCATACATCCTCCCATCTCCTCTCACATCGACTCCAATATGCCTTCAAAAAGGAAACGCGGAGGCGCAGGCTTCGACCGTGACGCGCCCTCCAACTCGACAGCTGCGTTCAAGCGCAGCAAACCCGCTTACAACCAAGTCTACCGTCTCGCCTCACGAAACATCTCCGGTCCAGGCATCTTCGTCACATGCGTGCAGAGCAAAGAGCGTAAAGCGGCGTTGCAGTTCATCGACCTGATCAACGAGGTAGCTGATCGAATCTATCCCGGTGTTGTTGCGCAGCCTCTGCCCGAGGTGGAGGCCAAGAAGGAGGTGTCTTCGACTGTAGCGGAGGAGGAGGACATGGACGCGCTTCGAAACGGTGCTGTTGCGGACACTAGTGATCAGACGCCGCAGGAGGCCCCGAAACAAGTGGAAGAGAAGGTAGAGCCGCCAGCAGACAAGAAGGATGCGGGAGGAGAAGACGACATCGCAGCACAAATCGCAGCCGAACTGCAAGACATCAAGTCCTCCGAACGACCTCGCAGCACCAAAACCGCTTCCTCCGGCCACGCGCCACGCTTCCGCAACGTCGAAACGGACACCGAATGCTTCCTCTTCATCTCCGTCGCTCCCCCCTTCGACCCCTACCGTCTCGTCTACACCATCCTCTCCGAAGTCGAATCCTCCGGCGAACCACACTCGCGCTTCGTCCAACGGCTCACCCCGGTCTCGGCCACCTGCGCCGCCAACGCTGCCGACCTCGCCTCCCTGGCGCGCACGATCCTCCCCACTTTCTTTTCTACCAACCCGGACGAGGGGAAGACGTTCAAGATCGACCCGCGAATCCGCTCGCACAGCAAGTTGAAGCGTAACGATGTGATCCAAACCATCGCAGCGGCGATACCGACCGCAGAGGATCCGGAGAATCCGCACGAGAGGAAGAGGATCCACAACGCCAACCTCACCGCGCCCGATTACTGGATCGTCGTGGAAGTGGTCAAGAATTCAGCCGCGATCAGCGTCGTCAAGGACTACGAGAGGTTCAAGAAGATGAATCTGCAGTCGGTGGCACAGGCAGCGAACGAGAGGAGAGCGGAAGGCGAGGTGGAGCAGGGGAGGATCGGGGCTAGTCTGGTGGCCAAGGCGAGTGGTGAAGCGGAGGAGAAGCAGGAGGATGGGGCGGAAGAGGTACCGCGGTCGACGGAGGAGGTGGAAGGGGCGGAAATTGCGGCGGAAGAGCCGCTGGAAGAGGGGAACACGGACGAACAGCAGATGGCAAACTTCCGCCTCTTCTGATACCTCATTCTCTCATCGCATTCTGCACACATCCACAATCATCTTGCTCCCAACATGCATCTTCACAACATCATCAAAAATTGCCGAGCACGACTGTCACATGAGCGTACTTACTACTGCCCGAAAGACTTCAACGCAATCGAACTAGCCGCCTGCTTCCCTCCCGCTCCTCCCACCGTCGCCCTCTCCTGCCCTTGAACCGTTTGACCCAACTGCGCCCTGATCGCATTCTCCAACACCGCCTTCCTCTCTGCATCCAGCGCCGCCGTCGCCTCCTTGAACGCCCCCGCATGCTGTCCGGCCATGGTGATCAACTGCCTGACCGTGAAGGTATGCAACTCGGTCACTCTGCTCGGCGACAAGAGCACCAACAACGTCGGCAAAACGATCGCCAACGCCTGCGCTCTGAACTCGCCTTCAGCTGGCAGCACAGCAACCAACCCGGCAAACGTCTTGATCACGTCCTCCACCGCTCCGCGCAGCGCCACCATCGGCCGGTCCCTCGTCGTCGACGCAACCACCGGCCCCGCCCGACACACAAACTCGATCAACCCCGGCAGCAGCTGCCCGACGCAGTACAGCAGCGCAGCGTTCCCCCTCGAACTAGCCAGCACCACCGTCCTCGCACAGTTGACCGCCGTCAACCCGATCTCCTCCACCCCTTCGCCCAGCGCCGACGCCCCCTGGCTCTGCTTCCACTGCTCGACCTCTTCCTCAAACACCAACACCTTCTGAACGATCAGGTAGCACGCATGCTCCGCTACCGCCTGCGACACCTTGACGTTCACCGGGATCGAAGTCAACACCACCACGACCGCCAACAGACTGTTCTTCGTCTTGTTCAGCGCGACGCGCCCCGCACGCGTGCGCAGATCGTCCACGTGCTGCAGCGCCTGCGACAGGAACCCGTGAACAGCACGTTGAAGCACATCGCTGTTGGGCTTGACAGACTTGGCCGAGCGCTCGCAGAGATCTTTGAGCGACCCCAGCGACGGCCCGACCAGATCCTGCTCGGAGGTTTCGTCCCTCAGCATCTCCGAGTACGTGAAGAATCCCACCGCAAACAGATCCTCCTGCAACGTCTTCGGATACAACCCGACGATCCCGATGTACGCCGAGTACGCGACGCGCAACAGCGCACTCTTCTCCTCCACCGACCCCCTCGTGCTCCGCACATTCTGCAGCACGCACACCACGACCCGCAAACACTGGCTCAGCTTCGCCTCGTTCGGCAGCTTGCCCGCCTGCGCCGCCGCTTCGTCGTCGCCGGAAAGCAGCAGCTTGCCGTACGACGCCGCCATCCCACCGATCGTCTCCAACACCGACACCTGCACCGCCGGCGGCTCGGTCATCACCAACCTGTACCACAGGTTGCACAGCTCCTCGAACAGCGCATCCTGCAACAACGCCGACCCGGCCACCTGCGGCTTGCTCAGCGCGGTCATCGCCCGCAACGAGATGCGCATCACCCTACCTTCCTGCGCCGACTCGGCGCTGCTCGACGACCGCGTCGCCAGCGCTTCAAACGCCAGCCCGTACAGGACAAAGAAGAACAGACACGGCTCGCTCCTCGCCTTACCCGCACCTCCACCAGAGCCGTTCGCAGCCACCCCCTCGCCATCCATCGCCGCAAGCGCGCGCGCATCCCCCTCGCTCAACAACCCCGTCACCGCCTGCAGGATCGTATGCCACGACCGCTCGTGGTACGGCAGCACCACCTCGCGCGCCAGCCCAGCATACTGCGAATCGAGGCTGGCGTTGATCGACGGTCCTGGACCACCGGGTGCCCCACCTGCGTCCATCTCCGGGTCGGAGCGGATCTTGGCGTACTCGCGCAGACACGCGATCCAGTAGGGCACGATCCGAGCGACGTGCGGCTCGACCACGTCCGCCAGGTAGCTCTGCGTGGCGCTCGCCGTCTGCAGCTCCGCCCAGGCGGTGAAGACGGCGATCTTGAGCATCGCGTTGGCGTTCTGCGAGAGATCCTTGACGTCGCCGAGCTGCGTCATGCTCGGCTGCATGCAGCTGTCGAGCGCCGACACCAGCTGCTTGAGGATTCGGCCCATGCGAGCCACCTCCTTGATCACGCCTGAGGACACAAAGACCGCGCACACCTGCACGGCAGCAGCGAGCACCTCCGGCGTCGAATCGGCCAAGAACGCCGGCGTCAACGCGGCAGCGATCGGCGCCTGATGCTGCTCCAACAGCAGCGCCTCCTCGAAATCAGGGTCGCGTGCCAGCTTGAACGACTCGATCACATCGCGCAGCACCACCAGCCCTTCCAAACGGATCTCGATGTTGGCCGAAGTGCTGGCAGTGAACGCCATGCGGATCAGATCCACAACGCGGTTGCTCATCAGCAGCCTTCGCTGCGGAGACGCCTGCCCCTTGTCGCCGGCTCTCGGCGGCGTGCTGAAATGCTCAAGCTTCCCAGCCTGCCGCACCGTCACAAACACCTCGTGCAAGCAGCGCAGCGCAAACAGCTGCGTTCGCCACCGACTCCCACCGGTAGCGTTGAGCTTGACCGCGTTCGCATCGTTGCCGAGGTCGATCGCCGCCGCCTCCTCGTCCTGCAGCATCGTAGCCAGACTGGGAAGCGCCTCCTTCTTCCCCTTTGCAGCTGCATCGCCCGCATTCTGACGGTTCGGCAACGACATGATGCGCTGGCACAGATCGATCCACCCACTCGACGCCAGATCGGCCGTCTTTTGCAGCCAGCTGAGGATCACCTCGCGCGCACCGTCGAGCTTGGGATCCTCATCGAGCTGCGCAAAGAACTCTTCGACGAGCTGATCGCCTCCGATGCGGCTCATCGCGAGCGCCTCACGCTGCACGAGCTGGTAGAATGCGGTGGTCGCTGCAAGCTTGAGCGTACGCTGCTTGCCCGTGAGCTGCTTGCGCAACTGCTCGATCCAAGCTGCGACATCGACGTACTGGGCAGCGAAAAGGCCGAAGTGCTGCAGAGCTTTGGTCGACTCGACGACAACACCAGGATCAGACTCGTGAGAAAACTCGGAGAGCAGGCAGTGGATCAGGCTGCGTACCCGCGCCGACTCTTGCAGGTCGGGACCCAGCACACCGATCAACGCATTGACGACGCGGCAGACAGCCTGGTGAGCAGGCAGATCAGCACGCAGGTTCACGGATCCAGCACTGCCACCTTCGGGCTCGTGCGTGTCGAGCATGTAGAGCTTGACGAGCATCCCGAGCGTGCTAGCGACGTAAGGGCTGTAGCTCAGGCTAGCCGAGTCGATGACCACGTGCAGCGCTTCCAGCGCATTGTAGTGTACGGTCGGGTGCGGGTCGTTGGAGAGAGACATGAGCACGTTGACGATGGTCTTGGTCAGAGGTCCAGCGGCCAGACCGCCGACCTCCTTGTAGACGGAGCCGAAGGCGAGAGCACAGCCGGCACGCGCATCTGGATCGCGATTGCCGACGATTTGATCGACCAGGAACTGAACCTGGCTGGACAAAGCCTGAGACCCAGCCACCGCCGCGAGCTTCCCGTACGCTTCACTGGCAGCGGCACGCAGTGCAGGATCCGCCTGAAGGAGCGCATCTTGCAACAGATCCTTCACAGCGGAGCTGAGTCGATCGTTGTTGAACCCACTCGAACGCTTGCCATTGGCGCCCGTCGCACCTTGGACTGCAACTCTGAGCGCGCCGAGGATGGCAACAACCACATTGATCTGAATAGCCTGCTTGCGTCCCGGATTCTTGTCGAGCTTGGTGCTTCTGCTATGAGCCAGCATCGCTTCGATCGCGGCCACCTGAACATCGCGTTCCTGATACGGGAAGAGGGCGGTGAAGAGCTGGATCGCAGCATCCACGACACCAGTCGCGGCAGGAGGAGACAAGGTGGCCGACTCTCGAGGCTCGGCAGTGTTGCCAGCGGCACCCGAGTCCAGCGAGCCTCGCCGAGACGCCGAGGTGCGCGCATTCGAGTAGAGGAAGAGCTCGTCGTGCTCAGCAGCACCGAGCACTGGACGTCTCTGAAGCGCGTCGAGCTGGGTTTCGACAAGATCACGATTGAGCAAGTCGGGGCGAGCGATAGCACCGCTGGCTTCAAGCCCACCGACAGGGTCGGAAACAAACGTCTCGGCATCGCGCTGCAAGCTGGTCACGCCAAAAGCATAGCCGTCCGCCATCTCCCATACGCTGGTAAAGTTGCCTGCGCTGGCCGCGATCGCCGCCTGGGCTGAACTGCCAATGTATCGATCCGGGTCAGCGAATGCCTGGATGGTGGTCTTGATGAGGCCCGCCTGCATGGGTTCGA
Organism: Sporisorium iseilematis-ciliati; assembly: GCA_001748505.1. Lineage (NCBI taxonomy): Eukaryota > Fungi > Basidiomycota > Ustilaginomycetes > Ustilaginales > Ustilaginaceae > Sporisorium > Sporisorium iseilematis-ciliati. The sequence continues at coordinate 103,632 of MJEU01000033.1, read as the reverse complement.
TGGCCGGATTGCTGGCCAAGACCGTCAGACACTGGAACAGGCGTCGACGCAAGAGGAACTCTCGGTCCAGCAGCGAGAGGGTGTTGCGGTCGGCTCCTGGCGTGTACTCTTGCAAGAGATGCGGATTCTGAGCGGCGAAGCCGTCGACAAAGGCGAGCGTGTTGCTGAGCAGTGCGACCAGCCTTCGTGCTGTGTCGAGGGTGACGAGCGTCGAGCCATTGTGAAGGAGGAAGGCGAAAATCGAGGTGAGAGTGCATTCACGCACGTGCAAAAGGAAGCCCCACTCGGCGTCGGATCGAGTGGAAGGACCAGGCGCCGTATCCTTGGAAGTTGGCTTGGGTAGCGAGTTGCGCCAGAGGATCAGGAGCTGAGGCAGATGAAGGCGCATGAAGTTGGGACCGAGCGATGTCAGAGAGCCTACGAGCGTCCAGGCGACCGAGATTTCGACGGTGGAGACATTCAGGTCATGATTGCCGCTGTTCTTGAGCAGCTGAATGGCGAGCGAAAGCACCTTGGAGCTGATGGCAAATGAGGTGTACAGAGGACGTTGCGGAATGACACTGATTAGTGCAGCAAGCCCTTTGGCGTGTCCGTTAGCACGCTTAGAAAGCTGACCGATGCCGATGGAGCCTCCGCCGTTGGCAAGCGTTGTGAGATCCCGATTGAGCAGCTCGAGGACAGCAGCCAGCGTAGGCGAGAGGTGAACCGGCGACACCCGGCACAGCGTCTTGAGACACCAAGACGCCTGCACCTGCACCGAGTGGCTGGGGTGAGCAAGGCAGCGGATGAGCGGGTCGTAGGCAGCATCGAGCACCTGGGGAGGCACGCTTCCGAGCTGGACAAGTAGACCTGAAATTTCAGCCAATGCAAGCGACAATGTGGTCTTGGAAGGTGGCTGTTGCTCGGGCATGACGGCTGGCCACTTTTTGAGGTAATTCACGCAGATTTCTTGGATGGCCAGCACTTGAGCCTGCTCGCCAAGCATGCGCTCTCCGACGAGTTTGCGCAGGATGAGCGAGACACCGGTGCGCACATTGAGAACATCTGCGCGCGTGAGGGACGATCCGCGCGAGTGGTTGGGGAGATCGTCGATGAGATGCTTGAGGATTATGGGATAGTTGGCGTTGACCCAGGCGGAGCCAAGCGTCTCGAAGAGCGTCGCATAAACATCGAGAAGGGCGGCTTTGGCTTTGCGGTTGGTGGAGCTGCGGAGGAAGGGCAAAGAAAGCTGGTCGAGCATGCCAACAGGCGTCATCATGGCGCGAGGAGCGCTTGCGGCAGCAGCCGCGGCTGACGGGACGATGTCCTCGTCGTCCGAGTCATCTTCTGCAGCGCCTTCCTTCTTCTTTTTGGTCGTCTTTTTGGTTTGTGCTGGTGCTGCGGGAGCCTGTTCGATTTGCGTAGATGCCAGAAGACCGGCCAGCATGCGGCTGAGGGCGCGTTTTGTGACAAAGTCGGCGGATTCGATGGCTTTGAGAGCGGGCGAGACGAGGTTCTCGACTTCGTTGCGTGTGGTGATGAGCTGAGCATGGTGGACGATAGCAAGAATGCAGTCGGCACATCCGCGCACTACGGCGCCTGCACGATCCGAGAGGCCCTGACGAAGCGCCTTGATGAGATCCTTGCCGACCTGATCACCCAAGCTCTTGCCTGCGACATTGAGCGTCTTTTGAAGCGCAAGCAAAGCGTGGTAGCGGAGGATGACGGGATGGCTAGACTGCTTGAACACTTTTTGGGTGAGGTTGATGATGTCGTTGAAAAGCGACATGATTTGCTGACCCAAGGCACCAAAGACCTCGCCCAAAATGTAGAGAGCAGCGACACGCACCTCTCGTTCTGGCGTCTTGCCCTTTGCATCTTCTCCAGCGACTCGGATGAGGTTTTGAAGGACATCGAAGAGGGAGCGCGAGTCGATTCGACGGAAAAGAACGAGGATGCAGCGGGCGAGGAGGCGTCGAGTGGGTCTACCAGGTCGTGGGATGGCAGTATTGGGAGCTACAACGATGGCAGTGTCTTCGGTCTTGCCAAAAGTGACAGTGGGGCAAGCAAGTTTGAGTATTGAAGCTTCAAAGCTGCTCTGACCGGATTTGATCGTATCGACATCGCCCTTGATGAGGGCCTGTTCCGCCTTGGAGAGCCATTCGATGACAAAGATTTCGCCCTGATCGGAAGCTGTTGCGGCTTGAAGTCGTGCCTCGTCCAGCTCGAGTGCTTCTCTGTGCAGTGATTGCTGTTCGGGCTGTCCGGCAGCATGCGGTGAAGATGACATGGTGGCGACCTTGCTGGAGCAATCGATCGCAACGAATCACTACGACTCAGCCGGAACCGCCGACGGATGGTGATGATAGAGGTCGGAGTGAAGCCGATTCTCACCCAGCACTGACCTTGAGACAAAGCGTACTCGACTGGTGAGTAGCTGCGTGTTGGCAGCGAAAGATGATTTGGAGATGTGGGTGGAATGGTAAGAAGGACGCGGGATGATGATGATGGAATGGTCAGTGCTTCTTGTTTCGCTCAGCTCGCACTCGCAACTCAAATGCAAATTCGGCCCACGCACGCGATACAAAACCGACCCTGTGCTTCATTTCCCATCCCGATCGAATTGATCCAACCTCAATCCGCCAAAGCAGCGAGCCTTTCGGACTCTTTGAATCTTGGATTGTCCCTTTCTGAATCCAGCCATACAGTAAAGACTCATACACTTGAGCTCGAAAGTGAGGAACTTGAGCGAGGAGGCCAGCTGCTGAGCTGGGTGTTGGCTCGGAAGATTCGCAGCAAGCTAGGGTATCCCGATCTCCCCTTTTGAGAAGACGCGATTTCGAAACGCACTGGCCTCCACCTCACCTTGGCCTGACAGCCAAGCTGTGAAGCTGAAGGCGCCGTTCTGTTTACTGCGCATACGTCGCCTGCTCAGAACTTCTTCTCGCACCTCAATTCCGTCACTTTGGCTGCTAGCCATATCCCACACACCACCACTTCTGAACTGCTCCTCGCAGCTCGCTGTACATCTTCGATTCAGGCATCAGCGCAACCTTTCTCAGTCGCTCAGTCGCATCAGCACTTACGAACGAGGCTTTTGGCACTCCAAACCTCAACCTATTCAGCAGCTGCATGGCAGTCTAGTCTGGCGTCACTCCTCATAGCGGGCGTCGTCGGCCACCTCGCCATCATGGGGGTCCAGCGGAGCGACTTCGAAGTTAACACCATCGTCGACAATGTCACTCGGCCATCCGACTCAGCACCCGGCGCCAATGGCGGCATCCATGGAATTTCTGCTCCTGCCGACGAAAACGAAACCATCGACATCACCATCGACGAAGATGATCACAGAAAGGTCTTTGGCTCCCAGTCCTCCATACCGCCTGGTCTACCGCTTCGATCGCAGACCCAGCACAACTCTCCCCCTCCATCCTACGACCAGGCATCGCAACCTATCACCACCTCCGACACCAACGAAGCCGGGCCAACACGCAATTATTACTTTCTACTGCCCACCGGCTTGCGCGATTCTGGCCTCATTTTCAACCCGGAGCTGACCCTCAGCAGAGTCACACTAGAACGTGTTTCGCCCGCAGACGCACAGTCTTCCCCTGCTCCTTCCAGTCAGGACTCCTCTGCCGTTGCATCAACCTCTTCATCCACCGAATCCGTTCCACCGCCTACACTCGCCCAGATTGAAGCATGCAAACCACATCCACACGCCCTCATCGTCCCCGAGACGCTCGAGTGGAGGCTCATTCTGGACCAATCCCACATGTGCCGCGTCCCTACTCCTGCCACCCTTAGCCACGACGCAGATCACCTCTACGAAGCCTGCAACCTGGCCTCTGGCTCTGTTCCCGCATACGAGACAGAGCCCATCACGATACCTGCACATGATCAGCAACGCCCTGTCCAGCTTCAACAACACTGGAATGCAGCGACGCCAGATGCACCGCTCCCTGTGCTCGAGGAGTTCAACTCGCACCAATGCTACATCACTGGCAAGCGTCTCTTCTCCAGTCCGCCAGAAGCCATCGGCACCGTCGTTGAACGTCATCTACTCATGCGCTTCAAAGAGAATCGCGAAAGCGACCCAGCCGTCGGTCTCACGGGTCCAGAATCCTTCATCCGTGCTCTTCGCGTCCTTCTCAAGGTGATCGGCAACTACGTACATGGCGAGCGACGAGGTGCGCCTACCACCAGCGTCTCGCTCACACAGAAGCTCGGATGGGACCAGCTCTCTCGCCAGATCTTTCTCCATCTAGGCTGGACAGAATCTCCCATGCCTGACGGCCGCGCCGCCATCCAGCCGCCCAAAACCACCTTGACATCCAGGGAAAGCACGGCTGGGACCGAGGCATCCGACCTTTCTTCGACCGATACCTTCCATCAAGACACGGTTCTTCGTCGGAACATACGCGCCTGGATCGAGCTCAGTGTGTGGCTCAATTTCCATGTCGACCAACTGCGCAAGAACAGACCGAATTCCTCCCTCATCCATGCCCCGGACAGGGGCCAGGCTACGCGTGTGCTGGTTCATGACGCTTCCGAGTCGATCCTCGACATGATTGGCTGGCATCAGGATCACCTCGATACCACGTACAGGAAGGACCTGCCTCCTGCTACTCTCGAGGCATTCCACACCCTAGGTGCTTCCAGCACCACCCACGACCAGCTTATCAAATTCGCCTACCTATACAACATGCAGGCTAATCAAGACCGTCGCGCCATCGAGCTGTTCACCGCCCTCAACGAAGTGTACGCGTCTCAGCGACGCACATCGCGCGTACTCGAGGAACTCATCGCATACGAACGCAGTTCAGGGAGGTACACCCCCCGCGACGTCGACCAAGCCTACGAGCGACTTCACCTGTCTGCTGCTCATCTCGGACCTGACGTCGAGCGGGACAGCATTCCCCTCGACTTGATCGTGGACAACTACAAGGCACGCGCGCGAGAGGTGCTCATCAACAGCGACACCTCGGAGCATGCTGCTGTCAAGGAGGCATTGCGGGTCGTCACCCTACACCTCGGCAGTCCCGAGAGGCTGGTGCAAGCGCTCGATGAGGATGTTGACATGGACGTTGACCAGGCATGCAAGATGCTTGACGCCAATCCCGACATGCCCGACGACTTGGTCTTGACCGTCTTCCAACTGTACGCAGGGGACGCTCCCGCCCGTCGGGATGCCTATCGCCATGCGCTTCGCGCAATTGCAGAGCACCGCAACAGCGACTTCCTTCGTCACTTTTTGTGCACAGGTGAAAAGGCCGACACAGGTACGGAAACTTGGCAGCAGCTGCCTTCGAACGACATCCCTGCCGGTATCGACAACATCGGAAACACGTGCTACCTCAACTCGGTCTTGCAGTACTTTTTCTCCATCACCGTGGTTCGCAGACGTGTCTTGGAGGCTGCAGCCACTCTCACGGAGCCAGCACAGCTCGATCAGCTCAACTTCGACACCGAGCGAAGGGTGGGTGGTCAATTGATCACTCCGCGCGAATTGCAACGCAGTCGAAGGTTCGTGGCTCAGCTCGGCGGACTCTTTCATCATCTCATCCATGCCAACGCATTGTCTGTCCGCCCGGAGAGGGAGCTGGCGTACTTGGCGCTGGTCTCGTCGCGCGCAGAGGAACTCGAAGCCGAGCTCAATCCGGCTCCAGAGACGAGCACGCTTTCGGAAAATGCGGACTATCACGCCGATGCCGCAGCACCACCTGTCTTGAGCTCGGATCCTGCCGCCATCGATGACCCAGACACGGCTGCCTCAGGCGCCAACACAGAGACAGCAGCTGAAGTGGGCGACTCGATGGATACTACAGCTGACGAACAAGAGCCTAGCCAGAACGAAGCATCGACTGCTCCTGCACCGATCGTCTCTTCATCTGCACCACCCTTACCGCCTCGACCGGGGCGCAAGTCGACAGTGGCAGAGTCAGCTTCGGCAGCTCTGCCCCCACCCGCGCGACGCAACTCGCTGATGCAGCTAGGAGCCCAACAGGACGTTTCCGAATGCTTGGAGAACTGCATGTTCCAGCTAGAAGTTGCGCTTGCTGTGAGTGAAGAGGCAGAGTCCAACCAGGGAGCTGTGGTTGAGCAGAAGATGGATATCGATGGTGATGGTGAAGCGAAGCTTTCGACGGACAAAGCGAACGGCGAAGCCCGCGAGGACCTGCTCACAAGCTTGTTCCTCGGCAAAACGTGCCAACGCATCGAAGCCGACACCATCCCTCCAACGAACAGCGGCGCCGAGGGCTCTCTGACTCGGCCAGCTCAGCCGCACAAGCAGCCCAGCACGCACATCAAGCACGAGGTGTTCAAGATTGTGCCGATCGATGTTCTCGAGGAGGGACGCGACATCTACGATGGATTCGATGGCTTCTTCGACTCGGACACGTTCGTGGCCACCTCTGGGGCTGTGCAGCGCCGCTCGGTCACGCTGTTGGCTGCTCCACCGCTGTTGCAGATCCAGATGCAACGTGTGCAGTACGACCGTGTCACGATGAGGGCGTTCAAGTCGCAAGCCCATCTGGAAATGCCTGAAACGCTGTACATGGATCGATACATGGACTTTGATGTCGATGACCGTGGCAATGCAGCGCGCATCGCAGAGAGGCTGGACTATCAGGCCAAACGCAAAAGGATCGAGGAGCTGCGAGCCAAGCTGACGGCGTGCAAAGACGGTGCCAGTTTCCACCTGACGCAGACGCTGAGCCAGGCGGCGAACGCTGTGGAGGAACTTGCGAGGCTGCCTTCGTTGGCGGACGTGGCTGCGCAGCTTGACGAGATTCGCGCCAAGGGCGATGAACCCGAGGCAGCTGGGGGAACAAGCAAAGGCACCGACGCTGTCGAGAGCTCGCTGCCCCCGCCTCTGTCGGAACTCATCGATCCGGGGCTACCCACTCTTCTGCGAGACGAAGGCAAGCTGCTGCGCGAACAGATCAAGCAAGCTCAAGAAGAGATCGGAACGCTCAAGACCGAAATGGCATCGATCTGGGCGGACGAACGCCGCTACTCGTACCGGCTGGTGGCCGTGTTCATGCATCGCGGGGAAGCGAGTCACGGGCACTACTTTTTGAACCTGCGAGGCGGAAGCGATGGAAGCAAATGGTTCAAGTACAACGATTCAGCTGTCACGGAGACGTCGCTGAAAGAGGTGCTGAGGGACAGCACGAGTGCGACGCCGTACTTGGTGACGTATGTACGCGAGGATTATATCTACTTGATCGATCCGATTTGCAGGTTGATCGATGAACAGTCCGGGCAGCAGCAGCAGCAGCAGCAAGGTGGTATGGAGGTAGAGCCGTCGGTGCTGCAAGACCCGACGGCGGGATGGGATAGCGATTTTGTTCCGCCTGCCACATGGGATAGCGACGTCGTTCCGACGGCAGGGGCAAAGCAGAACGAGACGGATGAAGGAGAAACGGCGCGTCCGCAGGTGATCACGGACGCGATTGAGAAAGCGGCAGTAGAAGCGGGGAATGGCAGCGAAAGCCCGATCAAACGTGCTCGCACAGACGTATTGTAGACGCACACGAAATCATAATGCGCTAACACCTTTGATCTCTGGATGCAATGAATGTAATGCTTTCCGTCGCATAAAGAAGAAAAAGTCTATCAAAAGAGTGTCGACCTACACGGTATCAACAAACACAACATACCCCTTATCCGCCAACACGCCTCTGTCCCTGATCAGTGTGGTATACTTCAACGCCCATTTGGGCCTCAGCTGCTTCCCCTGGTCCACTTTTACCGGCAACTTGTCCTTGAACTCGTCCATCAACCCGGGCAGCGTTCTCTGCGGCAGCACATCCTTCCTATCGCTGTGGGCGACCAGCTGAATGCCCATTGTGGAGCAATACTGGTCGAACTGACGATCGAAGGCGCAAGGATCCTGTTTGACGTTGATCGAGACCAGACGAGGACGACGAGCGGAGCTGACGATCGAGTATTCCATGTTCCAGAAGGATCCTGGACCGGAGAGTTGGGTGGAGGTTGAGGAGGAAGGGACGTCCGCGGTGGCCAGTGCGGGCTGGGCGGTGGAGGAGGAAGGTTCGGCTGCGTTGGTCGAGATGGGTATCGCTGGCGAGAAGAGCGGCATCGCCGGAGGTTCCACTGGCGGTGACAACGAGCTGAGCAACACATGCAAGTTGCTTTGCGAGATATCGGACAACCCGAGCGAGAACAGCTGCGGGTTTTGAGAGACATGCGACCACACCTCCTTGACCGCACCCACCCACGCACTGCCACCTTGCTCCCCCACGCCCTTCTGCTGTGCATCGGACGAACCCGACTGAAGATGCGTATGCGGTCTCGAATCCAGATCCAGCGTCGGGAACGCCAACACGAGCGTATCCACCGTAATGATGCCCGTAGTCGACGTCAAACGTGCCAGCGCATCATCGACCAACTCTGGACGAAGATCGTTGGGATCGAGGAAGAAGAACTTGGCCGTGATGTCGTACGAGCTGCGATGGTCGGGTGAGCAGGGATCGGCAATGGGGTTGGTGATGGTCGCCGGGTTGGGGAGGGCTAGGGTGGCCGATCTGGGGTTCCAGTGGTACGAGATGTAGGGACGCTCGGAATCGGCGGTTGGGAAGAAGCCTTTCTTCACCTTTGCTTCTGCGCGAGCCGAGGAAGAGGCGGAAGAGGTGGAAGCGCCATTCGCATCACCGCTGGTGGACGACGTGGGCATGGTAGCTAGCGGATCGCATCCCGAACCAGCGCCAGAGTTGGGCGACGACGGCGTGTAGTCGTCGGGATGCCCATCGAGAGCGAAGTGGAGCGTCTGGTGGATGGCGTGCGCGAGTTCTCCGTCGGCAGAGGGTTTGAGCGAGCGCGAGACATCATGGGTGTGGATGTAGAGCGAGGTGAAGGCGGTGTCCTCGCTCGAAGGTGATGAGGCCACCTGCGATGTTGACGGCACCGCTCCTGTTGATGATGATGCCATCGTGTTGAAGTCAAGAGCCGCAAGCTTGGCTGGACAGATGTGGTACGAAGAAAGAGAATGTCAGTGTCGGTTGCTCTTGTTGAACAAAGGTTGACTGAGTTAAGTCCGTTGCTTCACTTTGGGTCGGGAGCTTGCCGAATTTTGATCTGCAGCTTGTGGGGATCCAGAGCAACGGCAATGCAAGCCATGATTCAGGATGACTCTTCGCTCAAAGCTCGGTTCCGTTGGAGGCCGACGCTTGAACGATGTTGTGGCAAGAGGCCTTACACCTTTGCTTCGAAAAAGAGGGCGATACGCACGGCCGCTGCAACAGACACTGAAACGCGATTTCCGAGTTGAACCTCCACGCTTCCAACTTATGCTGCAGCCGAGACAACACTCGACCTTGAAGTGCATCTCCCTCCCTCATCACCACATTCAACACCGCCGGCCTTCATTACAGCATAGCATTGCAGCTCAGCATCTCGAAATGGAGAGCTATCTGCTCGTTTCCTCCACTCGATAAACGCCTGCATCAGGTGCAGTAGCGACAGCATCAACGACGCATTATCCTTTCAGCTACAGCGTCGAGGTCGGTCGTCGAAATGGAGCGCAACGATTCGTCCGACTCAAATCCATGGGGCACCGAGCCGTCGTATGCCGAGCGGATTCCGTCATATCAAGCTCAACAGGATGCTTCTTACGACCAGCAGATGAACGACGTCCTCGCATCGCCTCAGAAGACCTCAACTTCTGGACTGCACAACGCTCCTTTCTCATCATCACACGGGAACGGCACCGCTCATAACGGCATCCATACGGCAAATGAGCAAGATGACGAGGATGAAGAAGATGACCAAGACTTTGTCTACGACGGCATCGACACAGCGGCGGCAGCTTCCGCTTCGACTCCCGACGACAGCACCGTCTCTGGCGAAATGAGCTCTGACACGTACAGCGCCAAGCTCAAAGATATCCTCGGCAGCGACGACGAAGAGGACGCACAACCAGCAGGTATCGCCACAGATGTACCTGCTCACTCGTCCATCGCATCCCCATCTTCTCCAACAACACAGAGAGCGCCTGTCTTCCAATCCGACGCCGATGCCGCATCCACCGCAACGCCTCGTCATGCCCAAGCAGCACCCAGCGACGACGGCTCTTCCTTCAGATATCCACATCCACTACCCAACGACGTCAGCTTCGACACCAGATCCGCTTCCTCCCTCCAGCATCAAGCTCACCCACGCCAGCGTCTACCCTCTCAGCCATCCTCTTCTCGCATCTTCACTCCCAGATCCACCTCGGGAACCGGCCTTTCTCTGCTACGACAGTCCAACACCATGACCTCGGCATCCACTCCTCAACGCCCCGTCGCATACCCATCTCTGTCTCGTCTGCGTGCTTCCGTAGGTAGAGCTGCCAGCGCCTCGCTTGCGTTCCCCAAGCATCTCCAGATCGAATCTGCCGTGTCATCGGGCGACTTCCCCGGCACACCGTCGTCATCCACGTCACCGAGAAAGGCGCGCTCCCCCTTGCCCTTCGAGTTCACAGCAAACGGTCTCGCAGCAGCAGCAGCCGCAGCAGGAGGGCATTCATCAAAGGATGACGAAGCGAGTCGTTCCAACGTAGCAGAGTCTTTCATCTCACAGCGATCACGGCAGAGTTCTTTCTCCACCAGTGTCAGCGGATCCATTGTCGGCCACAACAAGCGCCGCCGTCCACGTGCCTCCTTCCCCTATGGAGGCACTTTGAACGGCGCACTTTTGCCATCAGCACAGAGCGCTGCCTCTCTCCTCAGCGACCCCGCCAGCTCTTCCTTCTCTGCTCACCGACAAGGTCTTGCTCAAAATGTCGTCCTGGGCGGAGGAGCGGATGATACCAGCGAGACCTCGCAACATGCTCTCAAAGAGACGCTTTCCAACGAGCGCAACGAGCTCAGCCGCGACTTTGTCAAATGGTCAGCGTTGCGGCGTATCATCGCCAACGCCAAATCAAGCCCGGATGCTGCGGAACCAGTTCCAACCGTGCTCGCCGTCGCCGGCGGGCTCATCGCTGTTGGCACACAGGGCGGCAAGACGATCGTTTGCGACTTTGCACAAGAGCCAATAGCTTCATGCGGTCACGACGGAAGAGGTCACGGTGATGCCGTCACTGCCCTCGCCTTTTCTTCCGATCACTCGTTCCTCGGCGTCGGTCATGCATCCGGCAACATCTTTCTTTACGACTTGGCGAACCCAGGACGCGCCGCTCGGCACGTGCCTCCCGTGCCTTTGTCGTCGGTCAAATCAGGCAAGAAGGAAGGTCACCTCTCCGGCTCTGCTATCGTCCACATTGGCTTCATCGGTCTCCGTCACACCGCCATTGTCACTGCTGACAACAAAGGCCTCGCATTCTACCATGCCCTTGGCAAGATTCTTGGTGTCAGCTCCAACGATACTCTTCGTCTGCTCGGCAAGTACCCGCAGTACGAGCACGAAGATGAGCTCGGCCTCGCCGACGGAAAGAAACGCAACACCATCTTTCAGCTCAGTCCGCTGCCCTTGGGACCGAGACCTCATGCTGCTGATGAGACCACGTTCATCGCCATGATTACACCAACAAAGATGGTGCTTGTCGGTCTCAAGCCTTCTCCGCGAACGTGGTATCGCAAGGTCAGCAGACCGCCACCTGCAGAGAAATCGAGCATCGTCGCCATGACAGAAGAGCAGTCGGCTCCTGAACCAGGCTGCCTAGCATGGTATCCAGCATCGACAGAGACCGACGGCAAGCGCAGACGACAGACCAACCCCATCCTCGCCTTCTCGTTTGGACCTGCATTGCACCTGGTTCGACTCAAGGTGAGGAGGGTAGAGCAGCGACCGGATCCACGAGCTGCGCGCGCTGGAAACGGCGCTGGACCGAGCGTTGTGGTTGAAGAAGTTGATCCTGTAGAGCTTACCGGCGAGGACGGAATCGAAGAGCCGGACGGCATCGTCGCTCTACAATGGTTCAGCCCGGATCTGCTGATGCTCACCACCAAGTCTGGTCTTGCGCTTTTTGATTGCCGCGCTGGCAAGGTGACGGAGCGCATGAGGGACGGAAGTGCGTCAGCGATCTTGGCAAAGACCGTCGAGCAGCGATACTACGACGCTGTGCTGCTGGGCAAGCCTTACGATCCGCATGCCGAGCCACAGGACGATCCCGCCGAGACAGACGGAGCGCAGGCTTCGCGCTCTTGGGCTCTGAACCACAGCATACGAATCTCCAAAGGTCGATCCTTCTTCCTCACCAAGTCGGATCTCGTCGTCGGCACGCTTCTCTCCTGGGCAGACCGCTTGCTGCTCTACGTTACGCAGGGCGACTTCCTTTCGGCAATCGAGCTGGCCACCCTGTATCACCAGGGCAAGTTCCTCGGCTCCGCTGTTGGACTACCTTCCGATCCTGCCGAGCGCACGCTTATCGTCGCAGACAAGCTTCGCGAACTCATGTCGGCTTCTGCTGAATACTCATTCTCTCCAGACCGGCTCACCGACTCTACGCACGTCACGCCAGACGGTCGTGGCGTAGATAGGACCTCGCTCTTCCAAGGTCTCGCCCGTGTTTGTGCACGTGCATGTCTTTCGCTCAACGATCTCGATTTTCTGTTCGATACGCTATACGACAAGTACGAGGACAACGGCATCGAGGCGATCTTTGTCGGACAGATGGAGGACTTCATCGTGTCCGGAGAGCTGCGGTCGTTGCCGATCCCTGTGGTCCAGAGGCTGGTTGCCTTCCGTAGGGACAGGCAAGAGTATGCGCAGGCGGAACGCATTATTTGGCACGTGGATCCGAAATCTCTCGATCTGGATCAAGCGCTGTCGTTGTGTCTCGACAGACGGCTGTACGACGCTTTGATCTACGTCTTCAATGCGGCTTTGCGAGATTATGTCTCGCCGATCATCGAGTTGCTGCACCCTCTGCGGCGTGCGGTTGGTCGTCGGCAAAAGATGAGCGCGGAAGAATCGGAGCGGGCGAGTGAAGATCCGTATGCTCATATCCGCGTCTCCGAGACTGCCGATCAGCAAGAGTCGGACACTGTCCCGGAGTGGGAACTGGAAGAGCGCGATATCGAGGACGGCTATCGCATCTTTTCCTACTTGTCCGTCATCCTCACTGGCAACAAGTACCCAAGCCAAGAGCCTTTCGAACAGGATGAAGATGCGAGCAAGGCCAAGAGCTCGATCTACTCGTTTGTCTTTTCCGGTGGCTGCACGCTGTGGCCTCCTGGCCCTGGTGGCAAGCTCGTGCTGTATGGACTGGATGACGAGGCGAGCACCAGCAACAGACGCGACGAGGCGAGCAAGGACGATCAAGATGGAGAGCATGAGCCCATCTATCCGTATCTGCGATTGTTGCTGGAGTTTGATGCTGAGGCTTTCCTGGATGCTTTGGACCTCGCGTTTGAGGATGGCTTCCTCGACGATGAGGATGTGGTGGGCAAGCGCATCAGCAGACAACTCATCGTTGATATCTTGATGGAGTTGACGAGTTCGCAAAGCTCTTCCACATCGAACTCCGACCTCGCGCACCTCAACAAGTCCAGCGAGGGACACTCGACAGCTCGTCTGCAGCAAACGAGATCGCCCGAGCTGCCGCTGGTGGCGCGCATCTTTGCTCACATCTTTGTCGCACGCAATGCGCCCAAGTATCCGCAGTTCATTCGCCTCTCGCAGCAGGCTGTCAACTTGCTTGTGCGCGCGTTGGCGCTCCCCACGTCCAGTCACACAGAGGACACGGAGGTGATCGAGTCGACCCACGAGGACCGGGAGCTAGCAGCCGAGTGCCTTCTTTCGCACTACAAGCCTCGGTTCGACGATGACTGGCTGGACACGTTCGAGCGCGCCTCGTTCCACCGCATTCTGCGATCGGCGTTCCGTCAGGAAAAGAAGTGGGATCGGTTGATGGGCATGTACCTCCGAGAGCATCTGCAGACCGATCCCTCCTACCCCGCAGAGCGAGATGACGAAGCGGAAGCAAAGACGCCCGGAGGCGATGCCTTTGCGCAGTTCGAAGAGACGCTGTTCAACGCTGCGAGAAAAGATACTCCTGAAAGAGACCGGCTCCAGGTCAGGCTGCACGAGCAGCTGGCAGATCACATCATCGATCTGCTCGATCTCGACGCGCTCAAGACTGCCGGTCTGATGGATCGATTCTTCCCCGATCAGCATGAAAAGGTGCTGCAGCGACTCGCGCAGGTGGACGAAAAGAGGCTGCTGCTGTATCTGCAGTGCTTTTTCGAGCCGCTGCAGGTGAGCAAGGAGAGTGAAGCTCGAACAGCTGTTTTGGGTCAAGCTGATGGCGCCGACGCAGAACTTGGTTGGACGACGGCCGTCGCACGCGATGACACCGCAGCTGTAAGCTACAACGCGGACGTGGGCCGAGCCGATCCAGAGCATCTTGCTCGCAAAGAGCGAGAGGCTTACCTGGATCTCTTGTGCCGATACGACCCGGAAGCAGTGGTGCGCAACCTCGATGCGAAGGGCGCAGGCTATTTCGATCTCGAACGACTCGTCTCAGAGTGTCGCAGCGGCGAGGCAGCCATCGACGGCAGCAGAGTAGCGACCAACAGCGACGCCGTGCTGTGGGCGCTCGACCGACTCGGCCGATCGAAGGAAGCCTTCGAAGAGCTCGACACCGCCTGCGCCAGGACGGCCGATTCGCTCGTCTACGTGGCTTCGACGGAATCGATCGGCGGCGGCGGCTCTGCTTCGACAGTGGCAGAGGAGCTGCTGGGCGATGTGAGGCGTTGCGTCGGCGTTGCTGTTCGGCTATGTATCGAGCGGGCGAATGCCTTTGGTGGCGTTCACGAGAGCGATGACGAGGACGATGCTACGCCGAAGACGCGCCAACGAAAGGGAGAGCATCTGGATACGGACGAAATGTGGTACAGGCTCCTGCGCAGTCTTGTGCGGTTGGTTCACGACGTTGCGCATTTGGGGGCCGCTTCGTCGGAGGCTGCGAGCGAGGACACGCCTCGTCGGCCGAAGCAGCTGCTGAACGGTGTGCGGGATCTAGTTCAAGATACGTTGTCGGATCTGATCTCGTCGACGGCGGCTGAAGCGGTTTCGTTCCCCGCGCTGTTCCGCCGACTCACTGGCTCGGATAGCGATTCAAAGTCGACATCGAGCGGCAAACCGAGCGAGGCGGCAAAGGGTCAAGGTGGCGCAGCAGAGTACTATGCTGAAGTCCGATCCGTGCTGGATGGCATGCTGTCTGCATACCACTTGCGATCGGAACTGCTGGCGATCACCAATAAGCTGTTTGACCGGGATACGTTCCATCAATTCCGCAGATTGCATGCGCAGCGCAAACACGGATGGCGGCCGGCGGGTGGTGCGAGTGCCCAGTGCGCAGGATGCGGAGTGCTCGTCATCGGTCCCAAGCGAGGCACCCACGGCGCCACCGCGCTCTCAGCCAACGGAGAGAACACGTCCGTCCTCCCGCCCGCATCTGACGCAGCCAAAGAAGCCGACGCCGTCGACCTGCGAAGAAAAGCGTTCGCGCAATCGCGCAACGCCTCGTTCTCCTCTGCGGCTGGCAGTCGGCGTGCCAGCGTCACCCAGCTCACGTCGATGCTGACGCCCCCGACCTCGCTTCTGCAGAACCACCATCGACGCGCCAAATCGCCGTACGACGAGAAAGCGGCACCCCTCGCCTCGCCGCGCATCGACAAGGGCAAAGGGGTGGTGCGGTCTGCTTCGTCCGAGTTTGCGCGGGTGAACGGCGACAAGCCTGCCAGCGGTGGAAGTCGCAGACACGCGAGTGAAGGAAACGAAGGAGGTGGAGAGTTGAGCGAGGTGGACGGATACTTTGCGGCAGAGTTTATGGAGCGGAGGCCGTCGTGGCCGCGGGATGGAGCGGCGATGAAGCGGTCGAGTTCGTCAGCGAGCGGGTTTTCGTTGAGGATCAACGATGGGCCGGAGAGGAGGAGTTCGGTGGGGGCGGTGGTGCAGGAAGAGGATGGAGATGGGACGCTGACGCCGCGACACTTTGGTGCGGCGGAGGAGGAGGAGGAGGGAAGTGGAAAAGTTGCGAACGGATGCAGTCTGGATGAGGGTGAGTCGTCGTTCGAAGCGCTGCACGGCGGAGGGGGTGAAGCGGAGAGCAAAGAGTCGGAGAGGATCGTGGTTCAGAAAACGGGGTTGGTGTATCACGAGTGTTGTTGGAGGCTTGCACACCGGGAAGATTCGTGATGTGTATCACTGCATGCATCTCACGCACAATGTATTCGAGATCAATGGTTTTGACTATTGTAAAATGTGTACGAGATGAGAGGGTGTGTAAGAGAACAGGGTTAAGCATCCTTGACCTCAGCCGGCAGATCCGCCGCGACCGCAGCCGCCTTCCCGTCAGCCGCGACCCCGAATCCGCCCGTCGATCCGAAGCCACCGGCGCCCCTCAACGTCTCGTCCAGACTCTCCACCTCGTGCACCTCGGGCGTTGAGATCTTCTCGATGATCAGCTGTGCGATCCTGTCGCCCTCGTTGACTGTTTTTTAAGCACAAACTGATTGTCAGCTTTTGCGCGTTCTTCTGCACTTGGTCAGCTTAACGGGTACCACTTACTGGTGAAGTCCGCATCACCAAAGTTGAACAGAAGCACGCCCAACAATCCCCTGTAATCCTCGTCGATCACGCCGGCTCCCGTGTCGATGCCGTGCTTGCTCGCCAGCCCGGAACGCGGCGCCACACGACCGTAGTGGCCGGTAGGGATGGCGAGGCAGATGCCCGTCTGGACGACTTTGCGACCACCCCGTGGCAGGACCACCTTCTCGGCGGAGTACAGATCGTAGCCGGCTGCCAGGGCCGAACCGCGCGTCGGGAGCTTGGCCAGAGGGTGGGCGGGATGGCGCTGGACGAGGAGTCGGAGGGCGGCGGCGGAGGAGGAGGTGGTGGTGGAGGAGGCAGCTGTCATGGTGGATGGATGGGTGAGCTTGGCGGTTTTGGAGGGGCGGGCGTTGTCGGTAGGGATGGTGGTGGTGTCGACGGTCATATGGGGAGACAAACAGCTGAGGTGGTGTGGTGGGAAGGGAAGAAGAGAAAGGTTGAGAGCTGGGACGGGTAGAGGTGAAAAGAGGTGTGTTGGTCTCGCCGCCAAAAGCTCATGAAAAAAATGCCGTGCGCCGCGCGCCGCGTAAATGGACGCGTTCGAGGAGCCGCGCGAATTTCCATGCTTTGTGCGATGCTCCAGTCTCACAATTACAAAAAAAAATCGTTTAAGCCAATTTTTTTTTAGAAAAATAAAATTTAATTAAAAAAGTGGAGCATTTTTGGTCGGATCGCAGCCGCGCCGACGTGTTGTTTGGGCTCAGTCTTATCACACCGCACAACGTCAACACTTGGTTGCTCTCGCCACCATACCATCTATCGTCGTCTACAACATCGTCTACAACATCGTCTGCAACATCGCAAACTTAACGTACTCGCTTCGTCACCAATGGACTAGGCTGATACGGCCGTCTGGTCTTTTCTTTTCGCTTCAAATCAAAGCTAGGACCGCCCTTCTATTCGAGCGTCGCTCTCGACATGTCTTCATATCAAAGCATCAATAGGATCGCGCAGCGCGCGGCTGGCCGGTCCTACGCGGCGGGTGTCCGCACTCAACACGCACACGTTCGACAGCCCCTTTCGCGCTTCGCTGGACGCCGGCCTTCCGGTCTAGATGTCGCTTTGATGCATCACCTCGCACCGTCGGCTCGCGGCAGCCGTCTGATGCATGTTCGCGCCATCTCGTTCAACTCGGTGCCCAAGGTTGCGTTCCGGGCCGCTCGCCTGCCTGCGTATGGCATCGCTGCGGGCGGTGGTGCGCTCGCTTACGCCAACTATAAAGTGGACGAGTTCAGGGATATGCTCGGTCGCTCGTACGGACGGCTTTCGGATCGCGCCAAGGAGGCGTACGGTGGTCTGTCTGAGTTCGGCGCAGATGCGCTCGACAGCGCAAGGGACGGCTGGGAGGCGTTCTCGGAGCAGATCGACGGTATTGAGCTGCCAAAGCTGCAGACGCCTGAATTCCTGCGCAATCTGTTTGCGCGCAACAACGCGGGCGGAACAGAGGCAAGCGGCGATGACTATTCGAAAGCAGGGGGGAGTGGTGGACCTGATCCCAACGGTGCACCTCACTTGGCTGGCGCGGCTGCTGTTGCTGCTTCGTCGCTCTTTGGCGACGACGAGAGCGATTCAGCAGATGGCGCGGCCAAGGGCAGTACCGAAGAACTCATGCTGTTGACGAGGAAGCTCATCGAGGTGCGCAACATCCTCAAGGAGATCGATCACGAGTCGGACCAGCTCACTTTGCCCTCCATCGTCGTGATTGGCTCGCAGAGCAGTGGGAAGAGTTCCGTCCTCGAAGCCATTGTCGGCCACGAGTTCCTGCCGAAGGGCAACAACATGGTGACACGCAGGCCTATCGAGCTGACCCTCATTCACACACCTGCACGAGCAGGTCGTCCAACCAAGGATACGGTCGTCGAATACGCTGAGTTCCCTGGCTTGGGTCTTGGCCGTATCACGGACTTTTCGCACGTTCAAAAGACGCTCTACGATCTCAACATGGCCGTACCCGCTTCCGAATGTGTCAGCGACGAACCCATCGAGCTGCGTATTCACAGCCCTCACGTTCCGGACCTGACGCTCATCGATCTTCCGGGGTATGTCCAGATCGCGAGCATGGACCAACCGGACGAGTTGCGGGAAAAGATTCAAAAGCTGTGTCACAAATACATTCAGGAGCCCAACATCATCTTGGCGGTCTGCGCTGCTGATGTCGATCTGGCCAACTCGCCTGCTCTGCGCGCCAGTAGGCAGGTCGATCCGCTTGGGTTGCGTACGATCGGCGTCGTGACCAAGATGGATTTGGTGCCCCCTGAAGTGGGTGCTGGTATCTTGTCGAACAACAAGTACCCGTTGGCGTTGGGCTATGTCGGTGTGGTCTGCAAGAACAATTTGGGTGTTTTCCAGAGCAGCAAGGGACACGATCGAGCGACGGGAGAGGGACGGATGTCGAGTTTGGTGATGAAGCAGGAGTCGGATTATTTCAGCGCGAATCGCGAGCATTTCAAGGCACCAACTCGGGGCAGGAACGCGGGCGTCCAGCCCATGACAGGCACAGATACGCTGCGCAGGAGGCTCATGACGGTACTGGAGGAGAGTATGGGTTCGTCTCTGCACGGTATTGCGAATGCGGTCCAGGTCGAGTTGGAGGAAGCGTCGTATCAGTTCAAGGTGCAGTACAACGATCGTAGTATTACGGCTGAATCGTATGTCGCCGAGACGATGGATGCGCTCAAACTGCGCTTCAAGGAGTTTGCGTCGAACTTTGGAAAGCCGGAGGTGAGGGCGTTGCTGAAGCAGGCGTTGGACGAGAAGGTGATGGATATCCTAGCGCAGATGTACTGGAGCGATGCGAGGACGCCCGAGTTGTCGCAGCTGGCGGATGCGAGGAAAGTGTCGTCGGAAGATCTGGACAAGTATTGGCAGTACAAGCTGGACGCTTCTTCGTCGGCGTTGACGAAGTCGGGGATTGGAAGGCTTTCGACGCAGTTGGTGGTGGATTCGATCCGGACCCAGATTGAGCACCTGGCTCAATCGGAGCCGTTCAACCACCACCCTGACGCAGCGGAGAGGATCGTCGCATTCAGCACGGCTATCCTGCGCGATCGGTTCGGACTGACAGCTGATCAGGTGGAAAACTGCGTCAAGCCCTTCAAGTACGAGGTGGAAGTGGAGCCGAGTGAGTGGGAAGCGGGCAGGCAGAGGTCGATGCAGTTGGTGGAGCGAGAGTTGGGGATGTGCGATGCCGCGTTCAACGGGATCAAGAAGATGCTTGGTGGGCGGCGTCTGAAAGGTGCGATGGAGTACGTGACCGTTCTGGAAGAGCGGGAGCGAAAACGCGTTCAGGCGAGACTGCGCGCCCGTGAAGCCGCGTCCGCCGATCCATCCATCGAATACGATGAGGACGATAGCAACGATCCCACGCGCCCCGACTACAACTCTGCGCTCCTGATCAAAGCTCGAGAGGCGCACTTTCTCACCGAACGGAGCAAGATGCTGCGCACCCGCCTGGCCAGCCTCAAATCCAAGCGCTGCCGCGTCGGACCCGAGTCGAAAGCTTTCTGTCCCGAAACCTTCCTCAACATCGTCGCCGACAAACTGACGTACACCGCGGTGATGTTTATAAATATCGAACTGCTGTCCGAGTTCTTCTACCAGTTCCCGCGGGAGATCGATGCCAAGCTGGTGTACGATCTGGACAAAGCAGAGCTGGGCAAGTTTGCAAGGGAGAATCCGGGGGTGCGCAAGCATCTGGATCTGCAGGAGCGCAAGGAGAAGCTGGAAATGGTGATGGAGAAGCTCGGCGATCTGGTCAAGGTGTATCAGGAGAAGCAGGGCGGGTTGAGGAGTGAGGGAAGGGGTGGCGGCAGGTGGAGCTTCTTTTGATGAGGCCCGGTAGGAAACGTTTTATATGTACGATATACCCTGAAGAGTTTTGTATTGCGATTTGGTCTCCACTCTGTTGACTAGGCTTGATCGAGTGCGCTCTTGTGCGGTAGAAGTGAGATACCACAGCTTGAACACGGACAGTGACCAAGACGTTCGGATTAAGGACATGACGGCGAATCTACAAAAAAACAAACCAAGCACGGAAAAACAATCCTTCAACGATCTGCGAGAAACTACTGCTCACCAGGCGTCACGGACCCACTCCCACCCTTCGACGACGTCGTCGGCGGACAACAGCTCTCGGTCTGACAATCTTCGCCGCACGCGATCAGACAAGCCGTGTCCACCTTCTGCACCTCCCTCTCGACCAACCTGCCCTCAACCGTCCTCAACCTACCCTGACCATCGCTATCCGCGACCTGCACACCACTCAGGATGGCCGCCTCCCTCAACCCGCCGGGCACGAACTCAGGCTGGATCGTACTCGAGTGGATCCCCCACCCATGCAGATTCGCCCTGATCTTGGCCGCGATCGTCATGTACTTCTCCGTCTGCCCCGACGAGCAGTCGACCAGCACATGCACCGATGCGACGATCTTGCTCTCGGACAGCTGCCACACGTGCAGCTCGTGCAGGTTCAGCACGCCCTCGACGCTCATGATGCTGTGCCTGACCGCTTCGAGCGAAACCGACGCCGGCACGCCCTGCAGCAGGATGTACGAAGCCGACTTGCACAGCGGCAGCGCCGAGTGGAAGATGATGATGGTGATGAGGAACGAGATCGCTGGATCCGAGTAGAACCTCCACCACGCGTCCGAGTACATGATGAACAGACCGGCGGCGATGACGCCGACGTTGCCGAGGGCGTCGCCGAGGACGTGGAGGAAGACGCCGCGCATGTTCATGCTTCCTTCGCCGTGCGAGTGGCCGCCAGCGTGCGAGTGGCCGTGGCCGGGCGCGTCGTGGGCGGCGTCTGCGGCGTGCGAGTGGTCGTCGTGCGAGTCGTGGGGAGCGTGCGAGTGGCCGTTCTTGCGTGCGCTGGGGGAAGTCGAACCGGCTTCGAGGTCGGCGGTAGCGGCATCGGTGGCGCCGTAGTCGGTGGACCCGTTGGCGAGCAGTCGGGAGCGCTCGTTGTTCTTGAGCGAGGTGATGGAGTTGGAGTGCTGGTGTCGGGAACCAGATGCGTCGTAACCGAGGTCGTGGGCGGTCTGGACGACAAAAGCACGCGTTTGAGCGGGGTGGCCGAGGATCGAGCCGACGCTGTCCTGACGGCCGCGACCGCGGTTGACGAGGGGGGTGTCGTCGTTCTTGCGAGTGGCAGAGTCGGAGGTGAGGGTGGCGTCGTCTATGGGAGAATCGTCCTGGTGAGCTGCACCGCTGCCGCTGGGAGTGTCGGTAACAGCATGGCTATGGCTGTGATCGTGAGCGCCGTGGCTGTGAGCGCCGTGACCGTGCGAGTGACCGTGTCCGCCGTGCGCGTGGCCGTGGTCGTGGAAGAGGAGCAATCCGACGAGGTTACTTGCGAGACCCAGACAGCCGACGACCACCACCAGCTTAGGGTTCGACACCTCGGTCACGTTGATGAACCGCTCGATGGCTTCCATAAAGATACTGAAGCAGAGCGCTAGCAGAAAGACGCCGTTAACCAGAGCACCGAGGATCTCGGCACGCTGCCAGCCGTAACTGAAGCGGTGGTCGGAAGATTTGGTGGACAGCTTGACGGCCCAGAGCGCCACAACGAGGGACATGACATCGTTGAGCATGTGGAACGAGTCGGCGACCAGAGCGAGCGAACCGACCGCATATCCGGTGATGATCTCGATGAAGAAGAAGACGACATCGATCACCAACAGGGTGATGATGCGGGTTTCTTTGCTGAGACCCATGATCGTGTTTGAGGGGGAGAGGCAAAGGCGAAGGATCCAACGAGGAGGGATGGGCAGCGAATCCTGTGATGGAGAAGAAGGAACGAAGGAACGAAGGCGCTTGAATGGTGCACGCTCGTCGGTTGTCAGTTCATTTCATAGAACAATAAAGCTCGGTTCGCGGATCGATGTTGTTTGCCTGTGCCACACTCAGACTGAGCTCTTTTTTTTTTTGGTCCTGATGTGATGTGACTCTGAAAAACATGCCAGTCACAGAGTCGCTCCTGCAGCCAAGTAAGCAAGCGACTGTGACCTTTTAGGCGGATCGACGCGCGCATCGTATGCGGAATCCTCCGCCTTGCCTCGATCTGAGTTGAGGAAAAACGTTTTTTTGAACGTCTTTTTCTCTCCACATACCCGAACCGCTGGAACTCAGCATCGAATGCATCGGCGAGCCTCATCGGGTCAGATCCATGCCAGCTGTGTTAGTTGGCACAGGCTCAACACCTTGCGAACGCGCGAAAATTCGCAAAGTGGAGTTTTGAGGTGATCGGCCTTGAGCCAGACTGACGAGCTGCCTTGCTCTGCTGCGCCTGTGCGCTTTTGGGCCGTGGACGCGCAACGAGATTCTTCGACACTCTCCACACTATCCGAGCTGAGCTAGTCAGTGTTGCTCTTCTCTTCTCGATCTCGCCTTCCATCCTTCTCAGCCTTCCTCCAACCTGTCCAACGACTTTGCTGCTTCGTCCAAATACTACAGCAGCTTTCTCACGACCTCTACTCGCCGCCCTTCACCGAGCAACGACCCGACGGCAGCTGCACTACATATCTCACGGTAGCGCGTGGGCGCCCATTCTTCTCTGCCCTTCCACCCCTCACATAGTCGCCCAGCATGGCACGAGGAAACGGTCAAGAGCTCGACATCACCGTCCCCGTCGAGGACCCCAAAAAGACAGATCAGCAAAAGAACAAGGAAAAGGAGCGCGAAGAAGCCGCGCGCAAGGGTCTCCCTCCTCTCAACGAGAAGCGTGCCAACGCCAAGGACAAGCCCGAAGATGAGCTCAGCGAGGAGGACCTTCAGCTCAAGAACGAGCTCGAGATGCTCGTAGAGCGTCTCAAAGAAGACGACACATCTCTCTACCGTCCAGCACTCGAATCGCTCCGAACCTTGATCCGCACCAGTACCTCGTCCATGACCTCCGTCCCCAAACCCCTCAAATTCCTCCGTCCCCACTACCCAGAGCTCAAGACCCTCTACGAGTCGTGGAAGCAAGTCAGCGCCGACAAGAGCTTGTTTGCCGAGATCCTCTCGGTGCTCGCCATGACCTACTCCGACAACGGTCAGCGCGAGACCCTCCACTTCCGTCTCGAGGCTAACCACGTCGCTTCCAGTGGCAAGTCCGAGGACCCAGGTCTTTGGGGCCACGAGTACATGCGCCACCTCGCCTCCGAACTTGGCGACGAGTACAATGCACGCTCCCAAGACGACAAGCCCACCGACGAGCTCCTCGAGCTGGCTCTCCAGGTCGTACCTTTCAGCCTCACTCACAATGCCGAAGCCGACGCGGTCGATCTCTTGCTCGAGCTCGAGGCTATCGACAGGTTGCCCCAGTTCGTCGACAAGGATACCTACGCGCGTGTCTGCCTCTACATGGTCAGCTGCGTCAACCTCCTCGTCCCGCCCGATGATGCCATGTTCCTTCGCACCGCCCACGAGATCTACCGCAAGCACGAACGATACACCGAGGCCATGACCCTCGCTCTCCGTCTCGGCGACAAGGACCTCATCCGCTCCGATTTCGAGGCGCCCAAGAACCCAACCATGCGCAAGCAGCTCGCCTTCATGCTCGCGAGGCAACACATCCCCATCGAGTGGCTCCAAGATGCTGACTCGCCCATCACCGACAACGAATTGCTCGACATCATGTACAACTCGCATCTTTCCCGCCACTTTGTCAACTTTGGCAAGGAGCTCAACGTCTTGGAACCTAAGAGCCTCGAGGACATTTACAAGACTCACCTCGAGAACTCGCGCACTGGGCTCGGCGGATCGGTTGACTCGGCTCGTGGTAACCTCGCCAGCACTTTCGTCAATGCCTTTGTCAACGCAGGTTTCGGTAACGACAAGCTCATGGTCGATGCGCCCGAGGGTAACTCGTGGATCTACAAGAACAAGGACCACGGTATGCTTTCAGCAGCTGCTTCGCTCGGTATGAGCTTGCTCTGGAACACCGAAACTGGTCTCGATCAGATCGACAAGTATTCGTACTCGTCCGAAGAGGCCATCAAGGCCGGTGCTTTCCTCGCCTACGGTATCGTCCACTCTGGGTTGCGATCCGAGCTCGACGAAGCCATGGCGCTGCTTTCGGAGCACATCGAGTCCAAGAGCATTCCTCTCAAGATTTCTGCCATCGTCGGTCTCGGTCTCGCCTACGCAGGGTTCTGCCGTGAGGATATCGCTGCGCTGCTGCTTCCCAACATCCAGGATGAGACGACACCCATGGAGGTCGCTGCCATGTCGGCGCTCTCGCTCGGTTTCGTCTTTGCCGGCAGCTGCCACGGTGAGATCACCCCTACCATCCTGCAGAGTATGATGGAGCGCGACCCGGCTCAGCTCGACGACAAGTGGGCGCGCTTCATGATCCTCGGTCTCGCGCTCCTCTTCCTCGGCAAGCAGGACGAGAGCGACGCTACCATCGAGACGCTCAAGGCCATCGAGCACCCCATCAGCAAGCAGGCGCAGGTTCTCGTCGACATGTGCTCGTATGCAGGCACCGGCAACGTTCTTAAGGTGCAGAACATGCTGCACTACTGCACAGAGCGTTCGGCATCAGAGGCTAGTGACGACAAGGAGGGCGAGAGTGCCGAGTCCGGCAATGCCGAATCGTCGACAGAAAACAAGGACGATGATAAGGACGAGAAGGAGTCGAACGATCTCTTCCAGGCGTTCGCTGTCATTGGAATTGCGCTCGTCACGATGGGCGAGGAGGTGGGTGCCGAGATGGCGTTGCGTCATCTGTCGCATCTCATGCACTACGGCGAGCCCACCATCCGCAGAGCGGTGCCGCTCGCATTGGCGCTGCTTCATCCATCCAACCCATCGATGCCCGTGTTGGATACGCTCTCCAAGTACTCGCACGACTCGGACCTCGATGTGGCCATCAACGCCATCCTCGCCATGGGTCTCGTGGGTGCCGGTTCGAACAACGCTCGTCTCGCACAGATGTTGAGGCAGCTCGCAGGATACTACTACAAGGAGCCCGACTGCCTGTTCATGGTTCGCGTGTCGCAAGGTTTGGTCCACATGGGCAAGGGCACCATTGGCATCAACCCGTATCACACCGACCGCCAGCTCATGTCGCGCAATGCGGTCGCCGGTATCTTGGCGTTGTTGACGTCGATGACGGATGCACGCGGATTCGTGTTGGATCAGTCGCACTGGATGCTGTACTTCCTCAGCTCGGCGATGTACCCGAGATTCCTCATTACGCTCGATGAGAACCTCGAGGAGTTGCCGACGAGTGTTCGCGTGGGTAAGGCGGTGGATGTGGTGGGTCAGGCAGGTAAGCCTAGGACTATCAGTGGATTCCAGACGCATACGACGCCTGTGCGGGTTGGCACCTACGAGAGGGCGGAGTTGGGCACCGAGGAGTACCTCAGCTATGCGCACGTGCTGGAAGGGTTCAGTATCTTGCTCAAGAATCCTGGCTACGTGAAGGAGGAGGACTTGTGAGTGATGCGCTCGACAGTATTGTATGCGTAAGAGAACAAAGATTCGACGAACAGTACGGCCTGATTGCACAGTGTGTGAATCGTTGAGGTGTGGGGTCCAGATGCGTGGAGATTGTGTCACGCTGCAGTCCACGAAAACGCTGCTGGGACGCTCTGCTGCCGCTGACGGACAACAGCCTCACGCAAGGCAAGTTGCTGCGACACGCGAGCCAGCGGTTGGTGACAGAGGATTCAGATTCTTGGACCTCGCCATGATTCCTTCACAGGCTTGTCTGGCTCGTTGGTGTTGACCTTCCCGAAATCGATTGTTGGAATGAGAGCAGAATGTGACGAGTACAAATGTGAAGCTCACTGCGTATGGGTTGTTTGGACCAGATTGTGAGACTCGACGACGCATCTCTCGCTGCCTATGACCGCTATTGCTCCATTGCTTCTTCGTACACGTGTTCTCCCGCGGCTGCTTCTGCGCCTGTCCACCAGGATACCAGCCCGAGGCCGCTTCCGGCGATGCTCGCCGTGATGCTGTAGTGCGGCTTTGTCTCCTTGACCGTGTGCTGGTTGTGATGTGCCGGATCTTCCTTCGCGCCGCCGCCTGGGCCCGGTTCGGCGTCGTAGAATGCATCCGACTCGACCGTGAACCTCACCGCTTCGCCCGTGTCGAGGTACATCCTCTCGTCCTGCTGACTCAACAGCGGATCGGCAGCGATCTGCTCCGTCCTCGCCTCGTAGAGCCAGAACCACGCGCGCTCCTGGTGGTCAAACGCACACGGTTTGGGGATCAGATGGAAGGGGACGTAGATGTCGTCGAAGAATCCGAGCGTGATCCGAATGCCAGACTCGTCGGACGATTTGATCTTGCCGGTGAGCACCTCTTGCGTGAACGGTCGGAAGACGATGAGTCGAAACGTGACGTGGTGGTAGAGACATCCATCGCCAAAGCGCACCTTGCCCTCGGAACAGCTGAGCACGTCAAAGAGCGAAATGCAGAGCCCAACGTCGACGAGGATCTTGTTGGCGTACTTGACGTTGATCTGGTCCGAAATGCTGGTGAGCGAAGGTTGGCCAAAGGCGGATGGGTGGACACTGATGGTGTCTTGGATGTCGGCGAGGACGAACATGCTTGATTGCCGGCAGAGGTGTCAGAGCTCGTCCGAGCAGCGCTTCGCTGGGAAGCAGGAGTCGATGTGTACCTATACGCTGGGTGTTTCCAGCAAGACGACGCTGCTCTCAAGCCTGTTCGGTTGCAGGTGTGATCATGCGCTGGATCTCGTTCGTCGTTGAGTTTGCGAGGATGGTCCGAAACTCGATGGAGTCCGTCTGCGTGTGAGATTCTCGCATCAAGCCGACATGCTGAGCCTGGGGTATATTGGATCGTAGTGCTCCTTGTCTTGCTGAGAGTACGTGTGTTGACCTCGAATGTTACTGCAATGGACGGAGAGTGAGGTGAAGCAGCATGGACTGGAAGCTGCACTCCACTTTTCTTCTGAAAAGCTTCAACACGATAAAATTCTTCTGTCTCCGATATCCGGCTCGAAGAAAGGGTCCAGCAGAGCAGCACAGAGAGAGAATCGGCCGATTCCAAAAAAAGTGTGAGTGGCTCGGGCCTGCCGCATCAAAAGCTTCGGAAGCTTCCGAATTGCTTTCTCATCTTGCAACCTTGTCCACCTCGGTTGCAACAACAGCTGACGCCACGAAATGGAGTTCAGCAGCCTCAAAGAGCAGAGAGCCGATGCGCACGATGCAGCTGAAGCTCGAGCTGCTGCTGCCGCTGCTTCCGTCGAAGCCGATGCCGACTCAGCCTCTTCTCCACGACCTTCTTCGACCGACTCTGCTCGTCGCAAACGCACCACCTCAGCTCGAAACGCAGCCACGACTCCGCCGGCTACTGCTGCTGCTGCTAGTGCGGCAGAGACTCGTTTCGGACAAGCTATGGCCAACCCCGACTCGGCACAAGAGCACCAGGACGCTCACACCCAACCTCTCCAGGATGGCTCTTTACCAGCGCCTGGCTTGGGCTCTGCCGAGCACGTTCCCGATGCCGCCACCACACCCACTTCGGACGCTTTACTACAAGAGCCGATGAAGCCGCACAATCTGCTGTCGGCGACAGAGCTCCTCCAATCTGGCGGCAATCCTCTCTCGCCCTTCGCACCGGCACCCATCCTACGACTCAACGCGATTCGCATCTCCGGAGCAGGCCGCGCTCTTCGTCCCGGCTACCTCGCCTCTCTCTGTCGACCCTACATGGACCCTTCGCTATCCGAACAGAACCCGAATGCGAGCATCCTCAACTCGCTCTACTACGGCTCGCGCACGTCGCACGTTCTCCCCGGTCAGCCAACCACCTTACCTTCCATCTTGGCGTTGACTTCATCACTAGCTGGCGATCTGGACAAGCTCGACGTGTTTCGCAACATCGAAGCCTCCCTCGCGCCCTCGATGCACCCAGGAGCGACCGAAGAGGACGTCGATGTGATACTGGCGTGCGGTAAACCGAAAGGTCGCATCTTCCTCAAGTCGACGACGGATGTGGGCAATGGCGAAGGATCAGCATCGGTTCAGGGTCGGATCCGAAACGTGTTCGGTGGCGCAGAGACGCTGCAGGGTAGTGCGACGTTCGGCACGAGGACCAAGCAGGCGTTCAACCTCGAGTTCGGCGGTCCGCTTTCGGGCAACCCGGACATCGAGTACAAACTGGCGGCCTTCTCGCACGATCGAGACTACTCGGCTTTCGCTTCGCTCTCCGAAACTGTTCAAGGTCTACGTGCGAGCATCAACACGTCGTTCACGGACGAGCCGAAAGGCGTTATCAATCCTACCGATGACGAGGGGTCGACGCCAACGACGACGCAGCACGAGGTGGCGTACGAGGCATCTTTGCGAGAGTTGGGGAGGGTGATGGGAAATGCAAGTGTAGCAGCGAGGAAGATGGCCGTGGCTCCGAGCGTCAAGTCTGCACTCAGTTGGACGTGGGTCAAGGAGAGTAGGGACAATCCGGGTCTGCCTAGTCGGGGGAGTAAGGTCAAGACGGTCTTGGAGTATGCAGGGTTGGGAGGCGATGCGAAACATGTCAAGGCGGAAGTCGAGGCTACGACGGGTCGACACTTCTCGCCACTGTCGTGGTTGTTCCCTCCATCGTCCGCCGCAGCAACGCCTTCGCCGTTCCTCGACGAGACGGTGAAGCAGTCCGATCCATCCTCAGCCTCTTCGGATGCAGACGAGGCGCTCTCATCGACACTAGCCGCCCTCCACCCGGTCTACGCCAACCTCACTTTCCGCAGCGGCCTCCTCCACCCGCTCTCCCCTTCCGCCTCCCACTTCAGCGACCGCTTCCAACTCGGCGGTCCCACCTCCCTTCGCATGTTCCGATACTCCTCTCTCGGTCCCAAATCCGACTCTGACTCGCTTGGCGGCGATGCGTTCTGGTCCCTCGGTCTGTCGCTTCTCACGCCCGTTCCGAAGAAGCCGCACTGGCCCGTCATGCTGCATTCTTTCGTCAACGCGGGCCAGATGTGCCAGCTTCCGATCGCAGCAAGGTATAGCGGGCTCAAGGAGTTGGTGCAACCGAGTACGAGTGTCGGGTTCGGGTTGGTGTACATGCAGGGTCAGTTGAAGGTCGAGTTGAACGCGGGTGTGCCGATCACGGCGAGGAGGGGTGATGGGATGAGGAAGGGTCTTCAGCTCGGGATTGGGGTCGATTTCTTGTGATAGCACATCTCACAATCAATTCGTACACAGAAGAGTCTGGCCGAAATGCAAAGTCGTCTGTGAGCACCCGCGAAATCATATAGCACTTCAAATGAGCGAAAGGATGGTTCGAGACTGTTGAATTCTGCTAGCCCGAGAGTCCGGAGAGGATACCTTTGATGAAGTTACTGAGATCAGCATCTGCACGTTTCGGAAAGCTGCAACGCACCAAAAGTACGACTTTGAAAGTGAAACATGGCGATGCAGCGGATCTTCATGAGCAAAACCTGTGAAGCCTTCTTCGCTACGTGAAAGCGAAATCGCTGGTGCTTGAAGTCGTAACGACGGCAACCGCGTCGACAACCGCGACGACACAAACCGCTCCAACCATTCTGGCACTGGACGAATCTTGGACGTGCCCATTTTATCTCATCTTCAAACTTCAACCTTCAACATGACAAAGTCTGGTAACATTTGCAACTGCAGTCACTTCTACACTGGATGAAGATTTGTGTCCAATGCATGTGTCACTAAACATTCATCAGTATTTGAACAGCTTCAAACAAAGAACTTCGTGACAGCACAATACCTGATGCTGTCATACTTTGGACATGCTTGAAGACTTTTGATTATTCGTGCAGTGGCGATGCTTCACACGCTTTTCACAACCCAGTCGATGGTCAGGATGGCGAGTCACTCGAAAACCGTGACGACAGCGTTGTAAGAAATGCGGAAAGGGTACAGCGTCGACATTGGCACACGAAAGGAGATCTCGCTAGTGTGAGATGTGGGCGAGATCGCAAACTTGCTGTCAGACGACGTTGCTTCGCAACAGGGCTGCAACGAAAGCAAAAGGATTTGTCTCGACGCATCGTTTTTGTCAACTGCGACGGAGACTGGTGGATCCGGTGATACTGCAGCCTTGTGCGTCTCGATGCTGCGTGCAGAACTCGACTGGATCGATACGCATCGCTTTTTGCACAGCGTTGCCAACTGGCTTCGCCTCTCAGCCATCGCACAGATTCGTGCTTGTTCTTCTTCACTGTCCACGTCCATTTTGTCCGCTTTGGTCACCAAAGGCAGCAGAGGGTGACCTTTGTTCCAGAACTCGAGGGGCAAGTTGGCGATGTTGTGCGCTTTGCACCATCTCTCCCAAGAAGGAAGATCCTCCATGATGTCGTCCAAGTCGCAAAGGTCAAGGAACCTGTGCAAACGAGTTTGTGGATCAAACGGAGATTGGTTCATCGACTTCAATTTACCCTGCAGTTGGATCTTATCATCATACGTGTTCAACATGCGGACCTTGTAGATCCAGCAAGAATGCTTCTGACCCGAACAGACGGTGCAACCCATGACTTGCTCGTCTTCGAGTTCGTTGTTGTTGAGCTGTGCGAAGATGAGGATGTTGGCCTGGGACATGTTGATACCGGTGGCGAGAGCCGCTGAGATGAGCAAGACCGGACAGTCTGGCGCATGAGACCAATGTTCGATACGGTCAACAAGGTCGCCTTTGTCACCTCCAAACAAGTTGAGGAAGCCGATGTCCATGTGCTCGATAATACGAGCAAGTGCCATGCAGACGGCGCCGTGCAGACAGTATACAATGATCTTCTGAGGTTGCTCTGGGGGATCAAGTGCCTCTGGCAGCATCGTTTCGTCTGGCTGGAAGTTGACAAACTCTCTGCCTTTGTACGAGAATGCGGGATCGATCCTCTCGAGGATGCGCAAGACGAGACCGGCAATGATGAGCAATTTGCATGAAGGCAGCTTGGTGTAGCATCGTCTGACGAGCTCTTCGCTATCCAGACCACTCTCGTCGGAGAAGGCACCAGCCACGAGAGCCGGATGGAACACATTGTAGCTTTGATTGCAAGAGGCTGTAAGAAGCTTTGCGCACTCTTGACGCAATTCGTCCTCAGGCTTGGAGGATGAGCCCTTCTTCTGCTAGACATAGGCGTAGGTGACGTTGTTAGAGACCGCAGCTTCAAATGCCTGATTGACATCAAACTCTGTTCTTCGCTCGTTCGCAGGTGAGCGAGTTCTCTTGCTCATCCGCAAAGTGGATGGTGTGTCCAAGAAGCGGCCGAGCGTGTCCAAGCGACAGCTGGACGTATCCTCAATCAACAATTCAGGTACTGCGATTGTCCAAAACCATCCTAAAGCGGGACCAGCAGACGATCAATCACATCAACGTGACAGTCAATTGCGTCCAAAAGATCACAGAGCGTGTTTCCAATCGTCGAGCGTGACCAAAAAAATCCTGAGCGTGACCAAAAAAATCCTGAGCGTGACCAAAAAAATCCTGAGCGTGACCAAAAAAATCCTGAGCGTGACCGAAAAATCCTGAACGTGACCGTGCGACCGCGGATTGTGACAAGACGACAGAAGAGCAAGACCTAGAGACGGCTAGATGCGTCCAAGAAGCTGCTCAACGTGTCCAAGAAACAGCTGAGCGCGTCCTCAGGAAGGTTGGACGTGTACAAGAGAAAGCCGAGATTGTCCAACAGACAAACGTCAGATGAATTTGCTTTCGCTCGCTGATTTCGGCTCGACAAATCGTTCTTTCGAGGTCTCGCTGTCGTTTTCGCCGTTCTCAGAAATATCAACACGCTGTGCCGTCTTATCGACGGCGTTGACTTTGAAACTTTCTTCGAAAGCGTCGATTCGTTGCAGCAGCAGTTGCACAGATTCGAAGGCGGATCCGTCTCTCACTTTCGTCATTCCTAGAGCGGTTCGACAATTCCATGCCGCACTTGTGACCTTCCCACTGGCGTTCGCAAAGCATACGAAGCCGCGACACTGCACCAATATTCAAAAGTCCTCAAGCATGTCCAACTCATGACAGCATCAGGTATTGTGCTGTCACCAAGGTCTCTGTTCAAAGCTGTTTAAATACTTCTGAA
Organism: Sporisorium iseilematis-ciliati; assembly: GCA_001748505.1. Lineage (NCBI taxonomy): Eukaryota > Fungi > Basidiomycota > Ustilaginomycetes > Ustilaginales > Ustilaginaceae > Sporisorium > Sporisorium iseilematis-ciliati. The sequence goes on along the minus strand of MJEU01000033.1, from coordinate 71,069 downwards.
CATTCAATGACAAGTGTGTTGGACACAAATCTTCAACTGGTGTAGAGATGACAGCAGTTGCAAATGTTGCCAGACATTGTCATGGTTGAGGTTTGAGTTTGAAGAAAGGATAAAGCGGGCGCGTCCAAGGTTTGTCCTGGCGAGAAGGGTTGGAGCGATTTGTGTCGTCGCTGTTGTCGACGGGGTAACGTGGCGATCGAATTTTGGAGAGCAGCGCTGTCAATGTCGAGACGTCGGTCGGATTCCTCGTCGGTCAAGCAAATTGCGAACACCGCGTTTTGCTGTCGAGACGTGGTTCGCTGTCGAGGTTCTGGATCGCTGCTCGCAGATTGCTTGACGGTCGTAGAAGCCGGACGATGTCTCGACAGCGGAAATCGAAGTTTGAAGCTTCTATCGTAGACGATGGCTGTTGTCGATTCGAGAACTCGCCGAGAAATCTTCCGAACCCCAACCAGTCGCTCCATCCATCTCTCCTTTTTCAACGTCCTCGACACAGAAGCTAAGAAGTTTGCTTCGACAGCGCTAATCATGCCCTCAAAAGCTTCACGACAGCCATTTCAAGCACCACGTCTTCCTGATCCCCCGTTGGCAGGCACACTCACAACAGACAGTTCGATCAACAACAAAGTTTGCAATTCCAATCAAAAACACGAACGAAAGAGCCATTACAAATGAAGATGAAAAGAGAGACCAAAAGAAAGTTATGTGCATGTGAAGGGTCGAAGAGAGGCTGCGAAGTCGAGGTATATGCAGCTAGCTAGCGGAGGCAGACGAAGAGTAGTGCCGGAAAGTGAAAATGAAGAAATCGAGAAAGAAAAACTAGTGATTGTTCGTTAAGAAGCCAGAACCGGAATGGTGCTGACTGCGACAATGTTGCGTCGAAAAAGAGGGGAACTATTCCTTTTTCGACTCGGATGCGGACACAGGAGCGGGAGCCGTCACATCGCTTCCAAGAATCTTGGATGGCGGTGGAGTTGGGAGACCGGTGGCGTCGTGAGCAACAGATGCTGGCGAGGTGACGCTTGCAATCGACGCTGGTGCAGCCGGCGTGTCGGTAGCGGAGAGCGCCTTTCGCATAGGCGTGGAAGCAGGCGCATCCGTCGAGGGTCGGGACGCCTTAGACTGCGTATGGCTGCTCGACGAAGCCGCCTTCTGCATGCTGGAGGACTTTGGCTCGGGAGGAGGGGGGATGAGAGACGCTACGATCCTGCGATGCTCCTCTTCCGCCGCAGCACGCTTGTCGCCTGCCGAAGCGCGTGGTCGTCGAGCCTTTCGTGCTGGTGAAGCGCCTTCGATTACCTTGCGCGAAGGAGCAGTGCGACTTCGGCGCAGTCCGGTTGCTGGCTTGGTATCAGCTTGCTCGTTGACGGGGCTTTTACCAGATGCCTCAGAAGGCCGCGGCGAGAGCTCGTCGACGTCGCTGACGTTCTCGTCCTCGTGAGTGCGACGAGAGAGGCCGAGACTGTACTTTTTGGTCTTTGGCTTGGTGGTCTTGCTTCGCATCAGACGTGCTCCGCCGCCCTCGTGCACTTGCAGCTCGCCCTGGTCCTCGTCGCTGTCCGAAGGCACCAAGACGTCCTCATCGGTGATGGGCTTGGACACGGCCGTCAGCTCGTCCTGTGGAAGCTGCGAGGCTGGCTGTGGAGTCATGCCGAGCACAAAGTTGTCCTGGTGATCGATGAGGAATTCGAGCACTTGGACGGCCAACTTGTGCTCGCCTGGCGAGAGCTCGTGAGATGGATGCGAGAACATGCCTGGCTGAAAGATGACAGCGAGATTGCTGGAAGGCATGAGGTTCTTGTCGGATTTGCGAGCGAAGACGGCGAGGAGGTCGAGGACGTAGAGAAGCAAGTATTGACTGGCGGATGGCATACTCGAAATGAGGAGGCGGTAGGTCTTGATGGCGCCTTCCTTGTCAAAGTTCTCTTTGGCACGGATGTTCCTGAACTCGGTGTAGAGGTCATGCGGCACGATGGGCTCTGGCATGTGGTTAAAGTATCGACGCAAGACGCTGGCGGCATCGTGGACGCTGTACTTGGACCAATCGACCGACTTGCCGTAGCGTGGAGGACTATCGAAGGTCTCTTGGAGCTCCTTCATCCTCTTTTGTGATCCAGCGATACGGAAGACACCCTCGACCTCGGTGGCATTCTCCTTGAGGTAGAGACCCACTTTGGCAACGACGACAGGCACGTAACCCCAGACGTACTGCTGACCATCCTCGCCGGCGATCGAGATGGCGACACTGGCATACTTGAGTGACTGACGGAGAGGCACGCCAAAGACGCGGTTGTCGTTCTGCTTCTTGTCCTTGCTTTGACGACCCTTGGTGAAAGAGGACCACCATGCGCGCAAGCTAGCTTTGGTGGACGCTTGCTCGTCTTGAGACGCTGTGCCCATCTTGGGCCAAGAGGGAATGGGCTGAAGCTGTGATGTGGACGCTGCTGCAGGGCTGGAAACGTGATCGGCAGTGCCAACAGGATGGCTCTGTATCGAAGCGTTGCCTCTGGATGTGGCTTTGGCGAGTGGCGCTGGCATTGTCGACGCGGGACTGAGGTGACAGACTTCAGTGCGGTGTGTGTTGAGACGCGATGGTCGGAACGATGCCGTCGTCGGGTTTCGAGCTAGCTAGCGGGTAGCGAGGGAGCGAGGGAGCGACCTTAGATGAGAGCGGCGTGAGGATGATTCACCCTCGGATGAGAGCCGAACGGCAGCGCAAGGAAGGTCTGAGCTGGGGTGTGAAGCGGGGGGACGAGGTGTTCAAGGCGCCTGCATGTCGAATGTCGTTGGTCGTGTCGATAAGGGCGATTAGTGTCGAGAGCGCTATGGACAGAACTGGCGTAGGGCTGGGGAGGTTGCAGTCAAGCGAAGAAGGATCGAGATCAGGACCAATGTGATCGTAGTCGTTAGAGTGATGTGGTTCGGTGAAGACGCCGTTTGATTAGGAGTGATGAGTAGTGGATGTCAAAGGAGCGAAGCGACACAAAAGAGAGTGAAGAGCAGGGGATGCCAGAGGGGTATTGATCGATGCCTTTGCGGCTAGTCGAGAGGTAGCAGAAGTAGGCGTCACCGTGACTGATTGATCGCGATGGTTTGGGTGGATGAGACTGATGGACTGATGGAACTGATTAATTTGATTGATGATAGTCGAGGATTGACTGCTGAGAGAGCGACTAAAATTGTGCTGCTGCTGAGCGGTGATTTTTTTTTTGTGGTTGACAGAGGCGGGACCCGATCCTGAAACGTCGTTGCAATCCAGCGTTGCTGATCAAAATGACGAGCACAGGCATGTCTGCTGCAAATCACCGCGTCTGTTTATGCAGCCCAGAACCGTCCCTTTTTTTTCTCTTTCGCAGCACTTTGGCTCTGTTTTCTGTCAATTGCTGACTGCCATCGGGACTTGCCTCGCCTACGACTTGATGTGCATGCGTGCGTGTTCCAAAGAACCGAGCCAGCGACCTGCTTTACCGAGACCTGGCGAGGATCATTTTTGATCTTTTTTCGAATATTTTCAGAGACTGGTCAAACAGCAAACAGTCGATCATGCTTCGTACTGGTTCTGAGCGATGCACTCTGGGAGTCTTATCAGCGGGACTAGGGGATTTGGCGTCCTCGACGGTGTGCAGTGTGCTAGAAACGATGAATAAAGAGGGCGGTCAGATCAATCGTTTGAAGCTGAGAGAGAAGTCCTGATCGCTCACCTCAAAGATGAAGGGGGTTAGCTCGACTGTGCTCCTACGGCGTTCGTTGTCGCCGGACTGTGCACGTCGTCGACAGAGTGACTGTGCGTGTAAGGTCGGCGAACTCCTCAGATCAGTCCATGTGAATTGTGAGGGATCGCCCACGCACCGTAGATCTCATCAGAGACGCCGCACTGCGCATGTGTCGACGTCTCACCGCTTGATCTTCGCAAGGTTTTGGGGGACATGGCAGGGCGCTGCGGAGTCTCAATCACTACGGGCGTCGGAAATCCTTCATTGGTTCGTCTCCTCATCTCTATCGTAGGAGACCAAAGTGAGACCCGACGTGCAGCTGCTCGTTCAGAAGAACATGCTCATCAACAACGTATCGCCGCAATCGGGCTCGTTGGATCGGGATGCGAAGTCAGCCTCAAGACCCCGACGTCACAGCTGTCACATTTGGTAGTCCGTCGGCTTTTGCAGTTCCACGGTAGATGTTGTGTCCACAACGTTTCCCCTCGAAGCGTCGACCACGTTACTCAGGTCAGTGCAAGTCCACGGTGCGCTGTGAGGCGAATGTGCTCGCACTGTGCTATTGCAAGGCCGAGTGTGTTCTCTATGACGAATCGAGTCCGGGGTCGACAGATGCATTCAGGGTCCAGCATCCGGATTGCAGTATCGCATTGCATAACCAGACCCAAACGTGGCTGGCTGCATCAAAGCCTTGCATTGTCTGTGTCAGAGACCGATCCCGTAGCACGCTCAATCTACTGTAGAGCATACCCGAGTCTGTGGATTCAGTCTCAGCCGTGCGTTCTGTATCTATCCCATGGTCATGAATCCATCCATCCATCCACCCGTCTGTTTCGTTGCCGCTGCTCTTCCTTTGACCACCATCATCATTGAGCTTGCTCTCGATCGCAGCCTCACTGTCCGCACATCTGCACCTCGTTCTCGTCCCATCCGTCAACGCGATTAAGCGCATTGATCTTATCCCGTGCATCCGTCCTTCAAGCATCAACGAACCCAACGCCAGAGTCCGCTCTTTCAAGTCAAAATGCCGTCGTCCAAAGGAAAGCCCACCGATCCCAAGAAGCGCGAAGAGGCCAAGAAGGAGGTGCTCAACATGGAAAAAGGTGGCGGAAAGGGCCAATGGTCTGCCTGGAAAGCTGCCGAGATGTCCAAGCGCTACGAAGCCAAGGGAGGTGACTACGAAGACACTGGCGACAACCCCAATGCAGCAAAGAAAGGCGCTCCTTCTCCCAAGAAGAGTGCCATCGAGAGTGGCGAGCGCAAGGATCCATCCGAAGCTGTTGGCACTCCAAAGACCAAGCGCAAATCGGACGCAAAGGCTGACGACGACACCAAGGACGAACCCAAGAAGGAGACCAAGAAAGCCAAGACGACCAAGAAGGAGTCCAAGCCCGCTACCAAAGGTACTCGAGAACAGCCCAAGCGCGGCGTCAAGAAGTAACGATTCATCAGCACGTCAAGTTCTCTGCTATCGACGCCGCCAAAGTAATGGTGCTTTCTGGTTCATCGATCTCGCTGCAGACCTACCCTGTCTCGTTACCCGCTTCCGACCTTGATATCCACGATTCTAGCTTTTGTATTTGGATCTGCCATGTAAAGATCATTCGTACCAAGAGCGATTTCTGCTCATTTCCAGCGATCACCGCTGCACTTTCGCTCCATCATTCGTTCCTGCACCAGCTGCTCAGCTGGCGTTGGGAAACAGGCAGCGGTCACTCACCTTGAGAAAGCGATCGCAACGATTATATGTCACTTGATGATGCTCCGAGAGATGACCGAGCATGTCCAAAAAGTCGCAAAGTGTGTCCGTGAGACGGTCGAACGTGTCCGAGAGATGATCGATTGCTTCAAACAGCATCGCACTAGATTCCACCTTGGTCCCCTGACGACGAGAACGTAGAGGGAGAAGACAAAGCACTCAGCACCGCCGCTACCGCCTCAGGTCTAAAGAAGCTCTACATCATCAATCACAAAACATTCTCGGCAAAAGGCATTCACTACGATGCCAAGATGCTGAAGACGATGGTGGCAGGCATCCCGCCTTGGGCGGATAGGGGAGCGAGTGGCCAGGTCACCGCTCTTGACATGTCCACCTTCGAGCCATCTCCTGCGGTTGCTCCTCCGCCGTCTGTCGTTCTTGCTGCATCGACCACTCCTTCTTCGGCCTGGTCGATCATCAACAGCTTCACACTTCCTGCCACCAATGTGGCCGCGCCTCAACCGTCTTTCGCTGCTCCTGGATCGACCGCACCTTCTTCCGCCATCGCACCTTCTTCGGCAGCCACTCCTTCTTTGGCCGCCGCTCCTTTGGCCGCCACTACTTCTTCGACCGCCGCTCCTTCTTTGGTCGTCGCTCCCTCTTCCGCCGCTAATCCTTCTTCGACCGTCTTCTCAGTCCTTCATCCATATCGCTGGGCACAAATGCTATCCCCTACCTTGTCAGCAGAACTCTCGGCGGGGATAGCATGTCGTTGCATCCAACTAGGAGGCATCAGAGAGGCACGTACCGGGACGAGTTGCCCAACGCAACTCTCCGGCTCACGCCACGAGGCTCGTTGGACTCGAAGACTACTTATCTGGTCTCGAAGGCCTTTCAGATGGCCGAGGAGCTTGGTGTAGCATCGTCTGACGAGCTCTTTGCTATCCAGACCGCTCTCGTCGGAGAAGACTCCAGCCACGAGAGTCGGATGAACCACATCGTAGCTTTGATTGCAAGAGGCTATAAGAAGCTCTGCGCACTCTTGACGCAATTCATCCTCAGGCTTCGAGGATGAGCCCTTCTTCTGCTCGACGTAGGCGTAGGTGACGTTGCTAGAGACCGCATTGCTCCACTGTTCATGCATAGGATGCTGCACCATCGTCACGTTGTGCTCGTAGACGGAGGTAGTCGAGATCCGCTTGCAAACCAGAACCAACAACACTGGCAGCAGCTGCTGTACGCTCCTGCTGGACCCAAGAGACGGTTAGACGCGTCCAAGAAGCCGCTCAACGTGTCCAAGAGACAGCTGAGCGCGTCCTCAAGAAAGTCGAACGTGTCCAAGAGAAAGCCCAAATTGTCCAACAGACAGACAAATGTGTCCAGTGCGAGAGGGGTACATTTTTGTGTTGTCACGGTTGTCGATGAGGTAGCGCGGCGATCAAGGTTTTGGAGAGCAGCGCTGTCGATATCGAGACGTCGGTCGGTCCTCTCGTCGTTCAAGCGAGTTGCTAACATCAACCCGCTTGAAAGCCGTAGAAGCCGGCCGTCGCCGACATTCAGACAGCGGAAATCAACGAAGTTGTGTCGTTCGGCCATCTCTCAGGCGCACAGACTTCGAGAGTCTGCTGCAAACATGATCTCAGGTGACTATTTGGCAAAATTCTGACGGCAGTGCGGGGAAAGAAGGGGTTTCGATTAGCTTGACCCTAGGGTCGAACGACTCTTCGTTTAGTGAGCCTCGTGGCAGAGCGAACATGCCATGTTTCGGCTGATTCGGACAATGACACGGTCGTTATGAGACGGCGAAAGCGCCTCGCTGAGCTGTAGCGAAGTATGCGTGTTCCTGATTACAGCGAAACGATTCCCACTTGGCAGCGCCAAGAGGGTTCGTGACAAACTCGGCCAGCACTAATTTCACGACGTCTCATTGAGGTCTTGGCAACGGAGGAGGGGTCCTTCTGTTCTCGCCCGTGTGCTTACTTCAGAGACTCAGGAACGGGAAACTTGATATTGTAGACTTGGCAGCGAAGATTCAACGCTGCGTCGCAACGTCATCTCGCAACAGCGGGTGTTGAATTCCGTTTTGCGATCAAGAGCCGCTTGATTCTTTTTCCATTTGTCCGAAGTTGATGAGCGATTTCGAACGCCGACTGCCCAGCTTGGCGTTGTGCAAACAGACTGTGCGTAGTTATACCGCTCCCTGTCAGTGTAAAGGCACACACTTTCGATGTCGAGGCGGCCAATTCCGAACTCTGGTCGACGAACGGGCAAACTCGGCCGTCAAGACGGTGTTCGGCGCTCTGTGCTCCTTTCCCTATACTATAAAGGGCCTGATTCAATCTCGACGTCAACATCATCTGACCACGGAAGGCGTAGCCTCGTTTTGCTTGCGGCGATCCGCGACGAACAGTTCCCCACAGTGTCTGCTCATCGAGCTATTAGAAACTTGCCCTCAATGTCTTTGACGATGATCGAAGTTGGCATTCGAAATGAGACAGCGAGCACTGGAGTGACGAAAGCTCCTACGCAAGAGTCGACTTGAATTGCAATGGTCATTGTCCACCAATTGGTGGTTTCCCATTCGCTGCTCACGCCCACATACAACATCGGGTGAGCGCAGTGCGGGTCTAGGAGATGCGTGTCGTGCGTGTGGGAAACGGTCGCGGTGTCTTTTTGTTTGCTGCTTTCATTTCGCTGCTTTCTTTCAACCGGTTTTCGCGGCGTTGGAGGCTTGCAGAAGTTCATCAACCACCCTCTTTTTTGCAGTTTTGCAGAGCGAGTCCCCTTTTTTTCGTGAGAAACTGAACTGAACCCACGAATTTTTTCAGTTCGGTGAAAATTATTTTTGAGGGGGCACACAGCTGCTGCAGAGCTGCATTTACGGACATTGAAATCACGACCCCCTTGCAATCCGTCGATGTGGCTCTCGAAGATCGCATGTACTGTACAGCTTCTCATCTATTGTGAGACGGTACCATCAACGACCGATTCAGTGGCTTGAGACGTTTGTGTGGGGATCAGCCCATCGAGTGTCTACAGAGGAGCGTGGCGCTAGGAAAATTAGAAAGTTGATTTCCCCTTTTCTTCCGAAATTGGCGGCTGTCTGGGTCGAAGACCGGTCTTGTACCGGCAAATTTGCGGTTGACACGGTGGGTCTGCCTGCATATTGCAGCGGTCGGGTGCCGTCATCAGACCAGAGACACGCCATTCCCTGCAGAAAACCTCGGCTATTTACCAGAGACTGCCCTGGTGCCCTCGTGCGAGGCGAAATGTCCAGCCTGCGGTCACGTTGGGCACGCGGGTCGAACAAATTTCGAGGAAAAAAAGGCGCGCGGCGACCTGCCCAAATGTGCACGCTAGAAGGCTCTATTCACCATCAGCGCTTCTCTACTCACTCCGTCTCGGCTGTCGCTTGGCATTCTTGTTCACGATCCTCCGCACTTGATCAGTGTCTTTGTGTCTGTGTCGAGTCCGCTTTCAGAATGCTTTGAGTCGTTTTCTCGCTTAGACGCTCTGTCCCTGATTGCCTGCGTTCAAAGACTTTGTTCCCCACTCGCAAAATAGGGTTTTTGCAGTTCATTTCGCAGACAGCGGTCCACTCGCCACACCTTTTGTCTTTGGGCTCCCGCCTCATATACTCGTCCGTTTGTGTGTGTGTCCTTCCTTCCTTCCCCATCCCTACCCAACCGCCCCTTCCTTTTACGCAGTCCTCGCCACTGCTCCTCAAGCCAAACGTATTGCAATCCTTTCTTTGCGTCTTTGCTCCCTTACTGGCCTCAAGAGCCTCTTTCTCCCTCCCCCGTCCCGTCATCTGAGTTTCTCCCCACTCTAGTCAAGATGGAGAACACCAAGGTGCAAGAGGTCAACACCGGCCTCAAGACCGACGTCAAGGCCGCCAACGCTGGTCAGCTCGAAAAGCAAGTCAGCCCTGAATCGGAAGCTTTTTCTCGTCCTGATGGCAAGTCGGTCGGCGACATGTACGAGCGCAAGGTCTACATCCTCAACAAGGTCCTCAACGAGCACATTGGCATGGGCAAGGTCCAATGGCAGCTCTTCTTCCTCTCCGGTTGGGGCTGGATGGCCGACAATCTGTGGTTGCAGGGTGTTGCCATCATCTTGCCCCAGGTTTCGCGAGAATTCAACATTCAGAGCAACATTCGTTGGATGACCTTTTCGCTCTACTGCGGTCTCATTTGCGGTGCTGCCATCTGGGGTATCCTCGCTGATGTGATTGGCCGTCGTCCCTCGTTCAATATTACGCTCTGCATCGCTGGTATCTTTGGTATCGCGGCCGGTGGCGCGCCCACCTTTGTAGGTCTCGGGGGTCTGTTAGGGGCACTCGGCTTCGGCCTTGGCGGCAACTTGCCTGTGGACGGAATGATGTTCCTCGAATTCATTCCCGCGAACAAGCAGTACCTCCTCACGCTCCTTTCGGTCTTCTGGTCGCTCGGACAGCTGGTCGCTTCGCTGATCGCATGGGCGTTTATTGCCAACTACTCGTGTGACGGTAACCAGACCAACACGCCAGGAGTCAACACAGTTCCCTGCGATGTTTCGCGCAACATGGGCTGGAGGTACACCTTCTACACACTTGGTGCGCTCACTTTTGCCATGTTCATTGCCCGTTTCTTCGTTTTCCGCCTGCCCGAGTCACCCAAGTTTTACCTCTCGAAGGGCATGGACGCCGAGGCTGTCGCCGTACTGAAGGAGATCGCTAGGAGGAACGGAAAGCCGCTTGGCGACGACGTTATCTCCGTCGAGATCTTCCGCTCTGCCGCTGGTCAGGATACCAACATGGACGCCAAGTCGGTCGAAGACCAGCCCACTGGTTTCAAGGCCCTTACCACCGCCCCTGGCCGTATGTTCAAGGACCTCAAGAACGTCAAGATTACTCCAGACCTTTCGCACGTTAAGCCCCTCTTCCGCGGCACCAAGATGGCCATCACCACCACCATTCTGCTGGTGCTCTGGGGGCTTATTGGACTCGCCTATCCGCTCTACAATGCTTTCTTGCCCATCTACCTCTCGGAAGCTCAAGGTGTCACCGATACGTCGTCCGTGGACGTCACATACCGTAATTATGCCATTATCTCGATATGCTCGGTCCCGGGATCCTTGATCGCAGCGTGGCTAGTCGAGCTTCCTAGAAGCGGACGACGTGGAGCACTCGGAATCGGCACCCTCTTGACCGGAGTTTTCCTCTTCTTGTTCACCACCGCCAAAAACGAAGGTGCTGTGCTCGGTTTCAACTGCGCTGCGGCAGTTGCTCAGCAGGTGATGTACGGCGTGAGTTGTTCCCCCTTCTTCCCCTTCTTTCGACGTCTTCTGGCGCCGTTGCGCCGTGGCGGTCCCGTAGCAGCTTTCGTATGGAGTAAGTTTTGCTGACGATGTTCACTTTTCTTTGCTCTGACGGTACGCCTTTTCGTCCGTTTCCCTCTAATCATGATCATGATCTCTTTTTCACTTTCGTTCTACAGGTTCTCTACTGCATTACTCCAGAAGTTTTCCCTGCACCTGTGCGCGGAACCGGCGACGCGCTCTGCTCATCTCTCAACAGACTGTTGGGCAGTATGGCACCAATCATTGGAATTTATGCGGGCGGAACCGCCCCATTGTACGTCGCTGCATCCCTATTCCTCTTTTCGGGAGTGCTGTCGTTCTTTATCCCTCTCGAATCGCAAGGAAAGAATGCGCTCTGATCAAGTGGTCAGACTCATGTAAATCCTGCTCTAAATTGCCATTGTATTGCATCTCTCGAGTCTCTCTGTGTCGTGACCTTGCTGCTGCACGATCGGCTGACTATAGTGATCAAACAAGTCAGGCGTCGTCAATGTTGACAGGTCGGCCTGCAGAGACGCGTGTTCTGTGCGTGAGTTCTTGTCGGAGCACTGAGCCAGCCGTTTTCCATGGTCACACTCAACCATTTCTTGGTCACGCTCTGCAAATTTTGGTCACGCTCAGCGGTTTGACACACACTGTGCATCTTTCCGACACATTTGACTGTCTCTTGGTCCCGCTTGAGGATCTTTGTTGGACAATCGCAGTATCTGGATTGTCGATTTTGGATACGTGCGTGTCCAAGAGAAAGCCGACGTTGTCCAACAGTCAACCGAATGTGTCCAAGGGATTAGCCTCAACAGCACTTGCCCTCGCCAAAGAGGTGTTCGACGGTCGCTGGGAGTATTACCCAATCTTTCTGGAGACGCACAACAAGCAGCACAAGCTTGCAGACGGTCTGGGATATAGTGAGATCGCAACAAGGAGGGGCTCAAGACGAGCGAGAGGAGGTGGAGCTATGGGATCCTGAAAGCCTTCGTCGCACGTTTCAGCGATGCGATGGGTATGCAGAAGATGCACCCTTACATGCTGTACCTGCGCGGCACCTGCTCTCATGCAGGGCACGGCGGCTTTGGTCCTCCTCTGGACGCAAAGGATGCCAAGACAGTGTTCAGGGCGGTCGTACACATCTTTGACAGGATTGTGCACAACCGCTCGGAAGTTCATGACGACTTTCAATGGGTCATGGCAAACATGAACTTCCACAAATGGCATTATGTCATCGGCGTCGTCTCCTACGAGCTGCTTGAGAAACGGCTCGCGGACGACACCTTCTCGGAATTCGTCAAGAACGGCGAGGGCAAACTGGTCCAACGAGACACAGTTGCATAGAGGCGAAATTATCACCATCATCAGAGTGAAAAAAATTTAAATCGCCGCACCGCCAACAAAGTACGCTGGGCACTGAGACGCTTCCTTTCCGCCCAAAGCCTTGTATCTCTCGTACTCGAACAGATCGACCATGCTCACTCCGCTTCCGCTCAACGATGCATCTCGAAAGGGCTTCTTATCATCCACGTCTTTGTTCGCACGACGCCTGAACGACTGCTCAAAGCCTTTTTTCCGCAGTTGCAACGCGCGACGAAATGTCGGCACAACTCGACAGCAAAGTCTAGATTCTCTTGAATTTCTTCCAACAGCTCAGCCCGAGTCGCGAACCTCACTCTCAGTCCCGCAACGAAGTTCCTCCCCAGCGCCAGTGACGCTCAGCCCGTCACCAAAGAAAAGCTGAGCGTCCAACTTCAACGGTGGCTTGTCACAAGCCAGGAGCAAGAGGTCACCTCGCCGCTCAGCACCCTGGCTGGAACACTCAAGTCATTGTTCATACACTTCGTCCGCACACTGTGGTTCAAACAAATAGAGAGAAAACCCGGCCTTTCATTGTGCTGTTTGAAAGATTTTGGTGCGGTGATTGTATACAAAAAGAAATGATGAGGAAACAGAGAACGAAGCTGAACTCGAAGGTCGGGGTGTGAGGAAGATAAAGAGGCTGCGCTTTGCCAGATGGGACCTGTCTCAAAGATGAAGAGGTAAAAACATACAACAAAGGACCGGGTGGTTATGTGTGTGTGATGCGACAAGAAACGTTATTTTTGTGCGAGAAGGTCTTGAAAGCAAGCGCAGAATCCTCGTGTCCTTACACCCTCCAAACGAGTCGTCACCCCGATCTCGACGAAAGCGATGTCATGCAGCTAAAGAGTCCAAAGAGCCAGAACGACACGCTTAGTTGGCGTGAAGAAGCTGGAGGAACTCCTTGGCAACGGGCTGCTTGGCCTCCTTCTTGAAGCCGGACTTCTTCTGGGCCTGGGCGCGGATCTCGGAGCGGATGGCAGCCTGGGCGTAAGGGTTGAGGCGGAAGAGAACAGCGCGGTTCTTGAGGGGGTTCTTGCGCTGGGTGAAGGGGCGGGTGGTCTTGCTGGGGCCCTTGGCGCGGACAACGGACTGGATCTCGTCGGAGTTGATGATGCGGGTAACATCGGTGTTGGCGACCTTGGCCTTGGGGAGGGTGAAGCCAGACTTGGCAGCGAAGACCTCGTCAAGACGACCGAAAGCGGACTGGGTGAAGATGACGAAACGGCCGAGGTGTCCACCGGGAGCGAGCTGGAGGAGGTTGAGGCGGTCAACGGAGCAGAGCTCGACACCGGGAACGTTGCGGAAGGCCTTGACGATACCGGCATCCTTGTTGTAGATGACAAGGGGACCACGACGCTGGGTGTGGCGACGGTTGCGGATCTTGCCAACACCGGCACGGATCTTGCGCGAGTTGGAGACCTTGACGACGTCGTTGTAGGCGTTGACGGACTTGAGGAGAGCGACGGCCTCCTTGGTCTTGGTCAGGCTCTCGGCGGCGTCAGCAACAACGAGGGGGATCTCCTCGAGCTCCTCGACACGGTGACCGCGGGCGAGGACGAGCGAGGGGACAGCGGTGGCAGCCAGAGCCGAGGCGGTAGCGTAACGCTTCTGGTTCTGGTTGGTCTTGATGAACCAACGGCGCCACAGCTTGGTGGGGGCGAACATGTGACCACCACGGACCATGTTACCGAAGGCAGCCTGACCGGAGCGGTGAGTACCACCACCGCCGACACGGGGGATACGGGCGACGGCACGACCGGTACCCCAGGACTCGGCAGAGGTCTGGTGACCAGCCTTGCTCGAGACGGCGTAGGGCTGACGCTTGTTCTTGGCAACGTTGGCTGTGGAGTGGGGATTGAGCGGGTGACGAGGGGGAAGATAGAGTCAGCGATGAGTTCGATAGATCCAGTGGCGATGCAGAGTCTCCTCCTTCGTCCGTGCAACTGTAAGATCCTTCCACCTCTCCATCTTTCTATCCCGAATTGAAGTTTCGTTCTTGGTCGTTGGGGTATACCGATGCATGACCCCGAATATATCTACTTCTGCTGTCTTTCTGCTCTTGCAATGCTTCCACTCCTGCGATAACGATCCAGCGTGTGTTTCCTTTGTTTCCCTTATGTCCCTGATCGGCTGCAAGATTCGTCGGATGTAAGGGGTACTTACTGTGAACGAGCTGAACGACGTCAGGTCGGATGGGGGCAGTGAAGACTGCGGGGAGAGGGAGCGAGCCCGAGGCCGCGCCGTCGAGGCCCCTCACGTTAACGGCTGTTGGTTGAAGTAAGAAGTGCAAAATGGGACAATTGGTGTCAATGAGACATCCTTTGACTTGAGAACAATGGAGCTGCAGCAACAGCATGGCAATACGTGATTCCTTTGTGGTCGTCGTTGTCGTTGTCATTTAGGTGAGATGCAGCGCTGGCAACTGACCCATGCCGGTAGAAGCGTAGTGTGAGTCTTCTGATGTTGCGTGACGATATCAAGCCCTTTGCTGGTCGATGCTACGATGCGTAAAGCACGAGTTTCTGAAGCATAGATAATGGCAATCCTCTGATGTATGCTGACGAACTGCATGAAATGGTCCAAGCCAAAACCATCATTCATGTTCCTCCAGCCGACTTCCAATCTGGCCAAGTGTCCTGCACGGTTCGAGCGGCATAGTGTTGGGTTCCAGCAAATGCGATAGGTGTGTACGATGCGGATGCGACTGCGATAGATGCAGTATGTCATACGATGCTGTCGAATGTCGGTGGCTAATGTTTGCTGAGATGCTATGCTTCTCTCGACAACTATGCTGAATGGCGATGAATGCTGCTGGCGATTGCGTGTCTATCCTTGTGTCGATGCTGTTGCTGCTACTGCTGACATATCCGAATGAGATACCTACTGGGTCTAGCAGCCATTTTCGATATCTTGAAGTTAATGGTTGGTGGATGACTCCAAGAAGGATGGTGACGGCGAGCTCTCTGTGTAGCTCGACCTGAATTCTCGACGTTGAGAGACACAGCTGGCGGAGACTGGCTTCTGCTTGGTTGACTTGCTGCCTCGCAGTTTGAGTTTGTGTGGCTGGACGAAGTATCGAGACGGATACTGGCTCTGCTGTGATAAATTTTAGCTCTGCTTGCTCCCACTTGAGCTGTGAGACTTTGAGAATTCTGAACGAGTGCACAGTCTCACTCTCAGCGCTGGGCTGGACTGCATTCGAAAAATCGAATAACGCCCTTGAAGTTGAGCCTCGGTATCGAAATACAAATTTTGCAGCGTGTATTGCGGCTGCGCACGTGATATGAAAAAGCTCGGCCGGAGACCACATCTGAACACGACTCGAGAGGAAATTCGAGAACCAGAGAACGAGCGAGCTGGGCTCAGGAGACGAGGCGAGAAGCGAGCAACTGCAGGTCAGTCTCAACTGAGCAACAGGCGGCGCGCAGGCTTCAAATCGAGAAGACTGGCTCCCGAAGCCCAATCGCGCAGCAGCAGCGTCAGGCGCATCGAAACCGCGTTGGTCGTCATCACTTGCCTTTCGCTTCCTCCATCTCTTCGTACCTCAAGATATCACACATCTACACCTAAACGACAAGATGACTTTCCAGACTCTGTGGTACAGCCACCCCCGAAAGTTCGGCAAGGGCTCCCGTCAGTGGTAAGTGTCATCACGACGCAAAGATATGGACGACATGGCAACCAGCTGGTATCACCTCGAAGCGCATCGACAATCGACATGGCATCGCATAGCATATCTCGGATGGCCAACCAAGCATATCCGCTCGACCAGCATACATATGATTGAACGCAGGCAGGAATTGCAGATCAGCAGCATCAATCACTATCACAACACATCACATCAGCACGCATTACCCATCATCACCATTGCACCACCTTCACCACCACTTGCAGAGAATCTTCGCCAGCATGCATGGACGGACAGAATCAGTGACCGTGCGTGGACTAGTCAGAAGCTTTGGCGTTGTCTGCGTACCATAATGACGTTCTTGGCAGACCATGGGAGGTCCGATAGTAAAACTGCCACACGACAGACATCAGGGTCAATGGAGGGCTATATATCGACATACTCGGAACGCATCTTCTTTCAATCTGCGCCTTTGCATCAATCAAAAGAAGACAGACACACCGTTCGCGCATCTTGCGGTCTTTTCTTGGGCAGTCGACACGCCGTACATTGATGGACCATGATGCATTTGGGGACAGTTGATGGTTGTGGTGTTACAATGTCTTCGTGGCTCGTTGCATTGCACCACTGGAAGTGTATCTGCACACCTGGCTGTCGTCGTAAGCGCAGATTTGGTTTGGATCTAGGAGATCGCCCACTTTCCCAGCATCTCGATTCGACCTCAAACTGCCAAATGCAATTCGTATGACCGACCAGGACGCGCAGCATATTTGGCCATCGACACCCTCTACATCAACCCATCCGACCATTCAGCCATGCATTCGCTGCCTACTATCTTGATCAGTTATTGCGCGATTCTTCGAAACCAGCTGGCTCCATGCTGTTCCAACTTGCTATTGTCTTACTGAAGGAACAGCTGACTGACTCTTGCGTTCTCCCACTCACATTGCTCTACTCTCACAACAGCCGCGTCTGCGGTAACCAGGGTGGTATCATCCGAAAGTACGGCCTCGACATCTGCCGTCAGTGCTTCCGCGAGCGCGCCGACCAGATCGGCTTCCACAAGTACCGTTAAATCGGCTTTGGATTCTCGATCCTCAAGCAAACCCCGTACATACACATCCACACATTCTTCCGACACTACCATGCATTCCCAAAGTCTCGATCGGAGACCTACACACTTTCCCTGCTCGCAGCAGAGCGACCCCTTGCCCTACCTCACTGGGCCTGGTAGCCTCTTCATCGTGATTGACACTTTGTCGTGGCTGACTGGTTGATAACGTACGCGGCATTAGCTAGCAAAATATAATTCCCTTTTACCCGCTTTTGTCACATATGTTGTCTTCACCCCGCTATTCTAGCAACTCAAAAAGATTATCGGTCTCCTGATATTGAAGCTAGGGTCCTGTGTGGGTGCCGTATGAGTTGAGACGGTATGAGAATCGATGAGAACGAACTTGCGCACGCATCCCTCCCTCACTTTGCACACTCACTGTTGCACTAAGCTCCGGCTCTTCTGCAACGTCAATGCGCGAGATGTGTGTCGAAGCATCCGAAGATCAGACGAGGTTGTCTGTATCAGATAGACCGAAGCCATCAGAGATCTCGTCACCAAAGGAACGAGAGCTCCCCGATCGCGACAGATTTCTGTGCCGTACGAGACGCGAGCGCGGTGATTTGCGGAATTGGCCCGTGTTGGCAGGCCTTCAGCTTGAAACTCGAACAAAGCCGATGTTTCAATTGCGGGGCAGCTGATTGGATCCGACTGGAGCATGCACTCTTCTCGACGAAATCTGACTTACGCTGGAAGTCTCTCTCATAGCTGCAGCACCCGATCCTGTGGATCATCGCCTGCTACAGTACTGCAGGAGTTGGAGATTACAGTGACGACGAGTCTGCAACATGTCAGGACACAAAGCACTCTGTAACTTAAGGAAGCATAGGAAAGCTTTCTGTTGAAGACAATGCGGGGATTCCGTGGGTACGAAGTAACTATTTCACACTCCTCCATGCTGGTCGGAAAGATCCTAGGCGACGCAAAATGCAGCTGCCCCGCATCCAGCTCCTGTCTGATGGCTGCTTGGGTTGCTATATACGATCTCCCCACCTCTGCGGTGTCACTATTGACCGAGATGTTCGCTCATTACTGTTCCTACCATGATATTGAACAGGCTTCGTAAAGGGTGCCATGTCTCATAATTAAAAGCTGTTTCTGCGGTAGCAACGTTGGAGATCGCCTTTCACGGACCCTGCGCGTCGACCCGATCGGTCAAAAAGTAGTCTAGCTGCATTCTTCTCGATCGTCGTTGCAAGCACCCATGCATGATTCTCGATCTTTGAAGGGTACAGCCTTCAGCGTCGTCTCGCTAGCATCATGTTCCCCACATATACTGCCTAGACCATCTTCTACTCCTGACTCGTAGACGGCGATGGTGTATATACTCAGCTTCAGAGTCAGTCAGTCGAAGGAAAGGTCTCGGTTCTACCGGTCCAGAAGCGTGAACGCGTCAAGCTGTCTGGAATCGCAGGCGAAATTATGAGGAATTACAACGACAGCCCAGGCACTTGGCGAGAATGACATTCAGCCGATGCGGTCTTTGAGGCTTTTGGATTTCAAGCCAATTTTCGAATTTCTGAAAGCGACGTTGAGGGCGCGCTATGCTTTTTTCTCTCAAAAGCGAGCTTGTTGATTGGTCCGAGCTTTTTCCAAACAAGGGTGCGAGCGACCAAAGTGACGCTCGGGCTGCCATTGCCGTTGCTGGCCGGTCAAAGCTCTGTCTCTGTAGCCTTCGAGCTTGTGAATCAGCGAGTTGAAAAATTGGAATTTTTCAACACACACAACCTCCGCCTGCCCGATCCCTTCTTTCTCTGTGCGAGCTGCTGCCGCAATTTTCATTCCGTGTGCGAGTGTGTGTGTGTCTTGGAAAAAGCGCGCTGCTGGCTGGCTGGCTCTCTTTTTCATCGCTATCGGCCCTTGGCGCGCCTAACTCAGACAGAGCAGTCTGTGCTTGCTGTCTGGCTTTTCCCCCTCGTTCGTCCGTCCGTCCGCCCTCGTTCGGCATCTCGTCGTCACTACTATCTCGCCTTGGTCCGCATCGACTTTTCTTCCCCTCCTTCTTCCACCATCACCACCTTTTATCACCTAAACACTTTCATCCCCAGAGTGAAAGCAGGATAGCTGGTATCCAAAACCACAACCATGCTTCCTCTTCGAGCACTGCGATCTTCGTCCCTCCGGGCGGCCGCCAAGGCTCCCCTCGCCCGCGGCTATGCTACCACCGTCGCCGAGGAGGCTGCTGAAATCTCCCCCTCCCTCTTCGACAAGAAGGTCGAGATGTCCATCGTCGAGAAGGGCAAGGGATACTACATCAACTACAAGCGTATCGAGGACAACCTCAAGGTCGTTCGTCAACGGTAAGTTACAAATTTGCATTCGCTTGTCTGCGCACTTTTGCAGAGAGATAATCTACGAGCGCTACCCTCGCAGGTCCGAGACTGCCGTGTTGACGGGAGTCGAGTGGCTCGCTTTTGACGACTTGTTCGTCAAGTGGACAAAGCACCAAGCTTTCCACCGAATCTCCCGTTCTCATTTGGCAGCTCTGGCGTTCAGGGCTCAATTTGAGCCGTTGGACTGCCGCAGCTGTGCGCACAAATCGCATGCTTGATCTGCTCTGATGTACGCAAACGGCATTTGGTGAAAAGGATCCGTCTTGGCTTTCGCATCCTTATCTCTCTTTTGCAACGGTCGCAGATAAGCATTCCGCTTCTTTCCTTGTTTCGAGCAAATCGACTGATCCTTCGTTTGCCTTCTTCTTGCAATTATCCGTTTCAACAGCCTCAACCGACCTTTGACTCTCGCCGAAAAGATCGTCTACGGTCACTTGGACAACCCCCACGAGCAGGAAATCGCCCGTGGTAGCTCGTACCTCAAGCTCCGCCCCGACCGTGTTGCTTGCCAGGATGCTACCGCCCAGATGGCCCTCCTCCAGTTCATGTCCGCCGGTCTCCCCACCGTCGCTGTCCCTGCTACCGTCCACTGTGACCACCTTATCGAGGCTCAGGTCGGTGGTGCCAAGGACTTGGCCCGTGCTATCGACATCAACAAGGAGGTCTACGACTTCCTTGCCACTGCCACCGCCAAGTACGGCCTCGGCTTCTGGAAGCCCGGCTCCGGTATCATCCACCAGATCATCCTCGAGAACTACGCCTTCCCCGGTGGTCTCATGATCGGTACCGACTCGCACACCCCCAACGCCGGTGGTCTCGGTATGATCGCCTGTGGTGTCGGTGGTGCCGACGCTGTCGACGTCATCGCTGACATTCCCTGGGAGCTCAAGGCCCCCAAGGTCATCGGTGTCGAGCTCAAGGGCAAGATGTCTGGCTGGACCACCCCCAAGGATGTCATCCTCAAGGTGGCCGGTGAGCTTACCGTCAAGGGTGGTACCGGTGCCATCATCGAGTACAAGGGTCCCGGTGTCGAGTCGCTCTCGTGCACTGGTATGGCCACCATCTGCAACATGGGTGCCGAGATTGGTGCTACCACCTCCGTCTTCCCTTACAACGAGCGCATGGGCGACTACCTCCGTGCCACCAACCGTTCCGACATTGCCGACCTCGCCAAGGGCTTCCAGCGCAACCTCCTCCCCGACTCGGGCGCTGAGTACGACACCCACCTCGAGATCAACCTCGACAACCTCGAGCCCCACATCAACGGTCCCTTCACCCCCGATCTGGCCACCCCTCTCTCCAAGTTTGCCGAGGAGGTCAAGAAGAACGACTGGCCCGAGGAGCTCAAGGTCTCGCTCATTGGCTCGTGCACCAACTCGTCCTACGAGGACATGAGCCGATCCGCCTCCATCGCCGAGGAGGCTGCCGCCCACGGCCTCAAGGTCAAGTCGCTCTTCACCATCACCCCCGGTTCCGAGCAGATCCGTGCCACCATCGAGCGCGACGGTCAGATGGAGACCCTCGAGAAGGCCGGCGGTATGGTCCTTGCCAACGCCTGTGGTCCTTGCATCGGTCAGTGGGACCGAAAGGACATCAAGAAGGGCGAGAAGAACTCGATCATCACCTCGTACAACCGTAACTTCACCGGCCGTAACGACGCCAACCCTGCCACCCACGCTTTCGTCGCCTCGCCCGACCTGGTCACCGCCATGGCCTTTGCCGGTCGCCTCACCTTCAACCCCATGACCGACAGCCTCAAGGGTGCTGACGGCAAGGAGTTCAAGTTCTCGGCCCCCTCCGGCAAGGAGCTCCCTCCTCGCGGCTACGACCCTGGTAACAACACCTACCAGGCTCCCCCCCAGGACCGCTCGTCGGTTCAGGTCGCCATCGACCCCAAGTCGGACCGTCTCCAGAAGCTCGAGCCCTTCAAGCCTTGGGATGGCAAAAACCCCACCGACTGCCCCGTCCTCATCAAGGCCAAGGGCAAGTGCACCACCGACCACATCTCGGCCGGTGGCCCCTGGCTCAAGTACCGTGGTCACCTCGAGAACATCTCGAACAACTGCTACATCGGTGCTATCAACGCTTTCAACGGCAAGGCGAACGAGGTGCTCAACATCTTGACCGGAGAGTACGGCCCGGTCCCTGCCACTGCCCAGGCTTACCGTGAGGCTGGCCGCCCTTGGGTCGTGATTGGTGACGACAACCTTGGTGAAGGTAGTTCGCGAGAGCACGCCGCTCTTGAACCCCGTTTCCTCGGTGGTTGCGCCGTCATTGCGCGTTCGTTCGCTCGTATCCACCAGACCAACCTGCGCAAGCAGGGTATGCTTGCCCTCGAGTTCGCCGACCCCGCCGACTACGACAAGATCCGCGAGGGTGACGTCGTCGACATTCTCGGCATCACCGAGCTCGCTCCTGGCTCCAAGATCACGCTCGTTGCCAAGCACAAGGACGGCTCCAAGGAGGAGATCCCGCTCACCCACACCATGAACGAGAACCAGATCTCGTGGTACAAGTACGGCTCGGCCCTCAACAGGATGGCTGCCGCCGCTAAGTCTGCTTAAATGTGTTTGGTGGATTAAATTGCTTTGAAAATCTTGATTTGTTGCGCTCTCTGTTGAAGTGTGATGTGTGATGTGTGTGTGTGAGAGTGGAAGGTGATTGAGGTTGTGAGTGGGGTGTTGGGAGCACGGGACAGTGACTGTGTGGGCTGTGTTGCAGCAAGAGGTTCGTGCGAGGGGACAGGGTCGGGGAGTGTGCAGGTCAGGCGCCACGCTGTTCTGATCAGTTCAAGAAGGGGCCCCCTCGTGGTCTGTATCACCGAGGTGAAGCACGATCCGGCTCAGGTTCTTGTCGG
This sequence comes from Sporisorium iseilematis-ciliati, assembly GCA_001748505.1. Taxonomy (NCBI): domain Eukaryota; kingdom Fungi; phylum Basidiomycota; class Ustilaginomycetes; order Ustilaginales; family Ustilaginaceae; genus Sporisorium; species Sporisorium iseilematis-ciliati. The sequence goes on along the minus strand of MJEU01000033.1, from coordinate 49,035 downwards.
GGCAGGTGAAAGTGTTGAGGCTGGGAGCTGGTTTGAAGACTCAAGCTCATGAGCACGATGTTAAAGGAATGCTTGGAAAGGTAGAGTTCGTATTTTGCAAGTGCTTCTCATCATAAACGTTACAATAACTCACAAGACCTCTCATCCCCCATTCAAGGCTCGATGTTACCAGACTTCGACAGCGTCTGACCGGCAAACCTGTCGAGTCCCTCGCCGCTGTATGTGAGCAACGGGCTGAGTTCGATTTCCGCCCCCTCTGCGATTTTCGCACCGGCAGCCGTGAGCCATCTGCTTTGTTGAGCGAGAAGGTCGCGACGAGAGGTGTCTTGATCATCGACTCCTGTGCCCTTGGCGTTCTTGAGTGGGCTGAATTCTTCCTGTCTCGCGACTTCGTGGACGGCCAACTTGTCGCCGCAGAAGGGGAAGACGTCGAACACGAACAGCTCGAGCTTCATGCCGTTGGGTGTGGAGGGTTTGATGGGTTGGCCCGTGGTGAGGTCGACGGTGGGGATCTTTTTGCGGGCAATGTGGAAGGCCATCTCGGGCTCGAATGCCGGCACGTCGTCGGAAAGGAACTTGGTGGTGTAGAAGTGGTTGACAATGTTGGCCGCACGGAACGATAGTTCTCCGTTGGCATCGCGAGCTTCACTCAGTGCTTCTGGGATCTCGGAGTATTCGACAACGCCAAACTTGCCATCGCGAAGGGCGACGACACCGACCGACTCCTTGGGATTCTCCTTCTTGACGACCTTGACACCGGCCTGGACGCCCTGTTCCAAGCAGACACCGAGGAAGACCGGGTCGCCGACCTTGACAAGGCAGTTGTCGACACCGTATGCGTGGAGGTACTTGATGCCGCGCTTTTCGAGATCCGAGATGACGGTCTCTCGCTCTCCCTTGTTGTAAGGGGTGCGGAGAGCGCGGTAGAGACCGCCGTTGCCGTCTGGCGCCGTTGCGACCTTGCTGGGAGTCTCGAGCAAGATCTTGCCTTCGAGGGAAAGGCAAGGAAGAGTGCCCTGCTCGAAAAAGATGATGTTTTGCTTCTCGAGGCCAAAGTAGTTGTGCTGGGCAAAAAAGGCTTCGGTGTCCTTGCGTGTGGGACCAGATGTCATGATGTACCACGGAATGACGACCGAGGCACTAGACGAGCTGGAAGAGGAAGTTGAAGCGGAGGATGAGCTGCTGGCGTGCTTTGCTGCGAGGCGTTGGAGAGAGAGGATGCGCTCTGCCTGGATCTGGAAGAGACTCTTGTGGGATGGAAGGCCAATATCGTAGCAGCCTTTGGGAGCACTCGATCCGAGTCGAGTACCCTGACCACCAGCCATCAAAAGCACACCGACCTGACCTTGAGCAATGGCATTGAGGCCGACAGTCCTAAAATGCTGGACCTTGGCGGGGTCTGCCTCGCCTTCGATGGTGTTCTCGACGGAGGAAGGAGGTGGTGGCTGCACCTGATGCGACTTGCCTGCCCTCGCCTCTTCGTCAGCCTTGATGGCGGTGTGGAAGACCTGGTTGACTCGGTCGACGTCCAGCTCGTCGAGCTGTTGAGCGAGCTCAGCTTGCTGCTCAGCCGACAAGGTGTCCCAGAAGGCGAAGAGGTGGGACTGGCCCGCCTTTTCGTACTTCTGCTTGAGAGCGGTAATGTCTACTGGTGAGATCGACATGGTCGGTGGCTTGCGGGTATCCGTCGAGGATGCTTGTATCGCTTTTGAATGTGTTGAAGATTGAGACTTGTCAATGCTGCCAGCGCTTGATGAGGATCGAGTCCGAGGATGTTGGTGGTGGTGCGAAGGCAAGGTTGGGATGGCAATGGTTGAGAGAGTCAAGGAGAAAGGGACGGCTTACAATTCTTTGGTTGTCAGACTAGATGCGGCGGGCGTAGTGGAGTGCGTGTGTGCGTTTGCGTGCTCTCTCGCAAGAAGAATGTGTGACGTTTGAAGGAGCAACGTGCAGCCAGGGGCAGTGCAATCCCAGCGAAGTGTGTGTGTTTCTGTGTGTGTTTTTGTGTTGATCGACGGCGTCACTGTGCCTTTGGCTCTGAATTCCGAAGCCAAAAAAAAATCGAAAACCGAACGCATTCGGCCAGCAGCCCCTAAATTTGGCAGAGGAATTCAAGCGAGAAATTTCATTCAAAAAGGCGATTTTCAAGCAAAATGCAGGTGTTGGTCTTGGACAGCGCAAATCTGTGAATCCCACGCAAGCACGCGTCACTCGCTGCCGCTCTGAATCGGAAGGGCGAATTCGCTTCAGCAGCCGCCTGCAGAGATCGCCGCTGTCAAGTTGCGAGGTGGTTTCGACGACGACGACGACAAAGTGTTCGAATCGATGAGCTTCCAAATGAGGAATGCGACTTTGTATAGCATCTCAGAGACGGTCCTGGACAGAAGCAGCGTTTGGCAGCGCGTTACATCAATGTGAGGTCAAGGCCAAGGAAAGCCGACGTTCATGCACAGCCAGCCACGGTGATACTGTCAGACTGTGTAGAGGCCAAAACCTTTCTCAGGCCAAATGTATCAAAGAGGATCAAAGAGCGGTTTGTGATTATCAAGAAACAACAGTACAAATGGTGAAAGAGAGAGACATAGACAATACGAGCTGTGCGATCGAGAAAAGATGAGCTGTCGCGTACTAGCGTATATGACAGCGTAGCGACAACTTAAAGGATGCAAAAGATGCGATACAATGAAAACTGGAAGGAAACGGAAGCATGGCGAACGCTGTTGCTCCTGCGAGCATCGATACATTTTCAGTGTAAGAATCAGAGACGAATCGGATCCTCACCACGAGCCCTCCTCCACCGGTTCGTCGCTCGCAGGATCTCGCCATCCACCATGTACGGATACTTCCTGAAGAAGCTCTCCTTGAACTCGAAGCATTCGCCATCAAACACATCACCGGCAGGCGACCACACTCGCAGCGTCTGGACCACCTCGTAGAAGAACTCGTCCAGCCATCGCTGCGCAGGCTTGCGCAGACGGTGCGAGCCTCGAGGCTTCTCCAGGAAGCCATACGAATAGACTCGGGCTTTGTCCGGAATCACGATGGCACCGTTGTACTCCTTGGGCTTCCAAGCAGACATGTCGGCCACGAGAGCAGTGCGCTTGCGGATGTCTTCGTCAGTCAGCTCGGCGTGCGGGTCGTCCTTGGAACCGTCAGCAGGCGAGTCATCACCACTACGATCCTCGCTAAACCTCGAAGCAGCGGCCTCCTCCTCCTCCGCTGCCAGCTCCTCGAGAGCATGGAAGGCACTCAGGATAGTAAGAATGCGATCTCGCATCGCTGGATACGGCATCACAGCGATCTCGACCGGGTGGAAACCGATGCGCATCTGCATCTCGGTGGGCATCAAGTTCTTGGGCAGGTAGAGGTCGGATGCACCAAATGCGGGATCGCCAGGGAAACGAGGCAGATCATCGTAGCCACCCATGAAACCGGGCGCTTCGCGAGCGGCGCGCAGGTTGATGATGCCAGACTTGACTTTGGTGGTGAAAGGCAGAAGCGTGCTAAAGTAGAGGCGGCACACCTTGTACAGCACCAGCTCGGGAACGGCAACCATGGAAGGGAAGCTCTGTGCAGCCTTGTGACGCTTTTGGTTGAGCGAGATCTCCCACATCGCTTTCTTGACTTGCTGAGAGGCCGACTGCGAAGATCCTGCTGCTGCTGCCGACTTGCCCTCACCCTTGACTGATGCTTGGCCTTGCGCAGCGTCGCCGTCGTCCGATCCAGACGTGGACGAAGCGATGGCGGGGAAGGCGCCGTCCCATTCCGTCGCCTCGGAGGTGGAAGCGGGGAAGCGGCGTCCGATCAAGCCCTTCCACTCTGCCTCAGCAGATTCGTCATCGAGGTGCGATTCGATCAAATCCAGATGGAAGGCTCCAGTAAACTTGGTGAGCTGAATGGGGGCAACTTCCTTGCCGTCCTCGCCGCGGATGCCAGCGCCGTTGGAAAGAGCTTGACTGAACTGTTTCATGTCCGCCAATGCCTTCCTGAGCGAGGCATTCTCGCTTTCGAGGGTCTCGAGTCGATCCTGCTTGCGCTTGCGCGACTCGCGTTGTGAGGCTTTGTTACGTTCGCGCCTTTCGGTGCTGGTCTTGAAGGGTGCGCCACCCGCTGATTCGGAGCCGTTGACAGACGAGCCGGGGTGGAAGGAGGCATCGCCGATGAATTGAGTAGAGGAAGATGGCACATCGGCGGGTGCGGATGCTTCTGTCGGAGAGATGTGGCGCTTCGAGGTGACAGGTGGCTTTGCAGCATTGGCAGGTGCAGCAAGAGGAGCAACCGGCGCCGATGATGGGATGACACCCATAGACGCGGAGGGCGCTGCTGGAGCGAGCCACGAGTCGATCGACTCCATCATAGCAGCCGAGATGGGGGCACCCATGACCATTCCGCCAAGCGGAGGCACATTTGCTGAAGAGTAAGCTTGGTAGGAGGGCTGGGATGTGTGGATGCCCTCGGGACTGCGAGACACGCGCGCGGATGAGTTGGGCGAGATGGAACCATTGAGGCCCACCGATTCAGGCGCAGAGTGTGTAGGGCCGTGGATGGGGCCGTTTGCGACGGACGATCCGGCTTCAGACAGAGAAAGACCTGTTGAGGCGAGGTGGGCGCTCTCATCGCTAGCTCGCCTATCACTGTGAGGGAGCGGCACTGCTGCTACGAGGGGATGCGAAGCACCTGCAAGTGACGATGGAGGTCCATGGCCGGACATTCCGGCACCGAAAGAGGCAGCATCGGCAGAGCCGAGAGGCGCTGACTTGACAGGGAAATTGGCAGGCGGAGGTGCCGAGCCAGAAGCGTGAGCTTGGCTGTTTGCCATAGACGGTGCTGAGATGTGGTTGGATGTAGCTGCAGGTGCATGTTGTGCGTAGGCGTCAAGATGGTAGGGTAGCGAAGGCTCGCCGACGCTTTGAGAGGTAGGCGCGTGAGAGCCGCCGTAGAACCATGAGGGGACATTGGAGCCACTGGAGCCACTGGAGCCATCAAAGGGCAGTTGGTGGTCGAAGGGTGCCCTGCCAGAGGTGTATTGGTAGTTGGAGGCAGGGTCGGATGCCTGTGGCGGGAATGGTTGACCGTGGTGAGGAGCATAGGTGTGAGCAGCCATGAGACGAGGATCAGCGCCAGCAGGATAATCGGATGGGAATGAACCCGACATGCGCCGACCGAAAGGCTGTGACGCAGCCATGGTCGCTGTGGTATGCTGCATGGCCGTCGATTGGATTGACCGCGACGGGCTCTGAGACAGGATTAAAGAATCGGATACGATGGATAGAGTCGGATGGCAACTGAAGAAGCAGAAGTGTCGGAAGTGTGCGAATTGTCGAAGTTTTCAGGCGGCGTCGATGGAGGCGAATGCGAACGAAGGTGATAGGTGATAAGGACAGCTGGAGAGAAGTTGATCGGCGATTGTTGGTAGTCGAGTATGGCGTAGCAAGCGAAGGAGGTGGTGGTCGAGAACAACTAGGCGGTAAAAGGTAGAGGGGTATCGAGCGGAGAAGGGATGGTCGTCGACAGGAAGGCAGACAGACGGCACAGAAGCGAAGCTGTATCAGATTGAGCCAAGTGAGAGAGCCCAACAGCAATCAAGAGCTTTGTCTGACTGAGGATTCGAGGTCTTCGGAACGGGTGGCAGAGCAGAGGACGAGAGTCGCAAGCGCTGGAGCTGTGTTCGGCTTGGCTTGAAATTTGAGAAAAAGAAAGCTGCACCCCTGCAAAGCCAAGCAAGCGAGGGCCAAGTCGCAGTGTGTACCGGAGAGAGGGCTGCTTGCCTGCGGCTGGGACCAAGCGGAATTACGGCGCAACGGCGACAGCAAAAGTGCAAGCCGTGTCGAGTGCTGTAACTAGCTAGCTTTGTACTGTACTAGTGAAACGCAGTAAGCGCTGTACCGAGCACTTGGACAGCGTTGCTCTGCTCAATAGACAGCTGTGCAATCGATGCTTAAAGATCAAATTTGGCGGCTGTCCTGGTCTGGTCAGGATCGAGACGAATAGTTAGAGCGGAGAGTAAGAGCGATGGAAGCAGCAAAAGAGGCCAAAAATGAGTCCAGACTAAGAAGTCAGACACAGTCAAGGCGTGGGATGCTGAGTTTGAATGCGTGGTGTGAGAGAGAGGATGCTGCAGGAAGAGCGTGTGTGCGTGTTCCCTTTGTCTTGGCCTTGCTTATGTCCGGGGCAGCGCGAGAGCGGCAGCGGCAGAAGAAGCAGAAGCAGAAGTCCAAAATTTAATGCTTTTGCAGTGAGAGGGGACAGAGCAGAGCGACTTCCCTTCACAGCTTTTCTTTCCTTTCTTTTTGTTTTCTCGATTCATTTTCGTCGAAGTACACAGGTGCAGTGCCTCGATGCGAGCTGGATTGATGAATTTTCTCAAATTGCTGTCCCACACACACACGAACACGAAGCGAGGGTCCGCTTGGCAGAACCCAGCAACTTTAGCATGAATTAGAGTCTGCACTCAGCCACCGCTAGCTTCCTTTGCCTCTCGAGCCGTCGATGTGGTTGGATGAGTCTCGACGATACGCCAGCATGGCGGCGGAATGGCTCTGGGTCCCGACATCGGAGACACCGGAACAGTCCTCAAACTCTCGTTCTCTGCAGTGAGTCGACGTGCCTGACAGCTGAATAGCCATAGCTGCTTACTGCATGCTTCCCGCCCAATGCAAGCTCCAAACAACAGCCGAGGCTGAACTAAGTCCTGGTTGCTCGAATGCCGTATGTATCCCACCATCGCATCGACAACATCTTTGGGTTCATTTCATTGCATGAGGCTCGAGAGGCGTTGCAACATACAAATCAAGGTTGCGGGGACCGAAACAAAAAGCGCGGAAGCTGGGACACGGGATTTCCCACGCTGGGCGGTGGAGATCGAGCTCGACTTTCCAACGCCACCTCGACCATCATCATCAAGGTTGCCTCGGATCGACTTTCGAGTGGTGCTCTTTTGGGATGAACGTGGACAGTGGCGTGGATGCGTTCGCCGTGAAAGGGTGTGAGAGCCTTCCCTCGTTGTTCGTTTTGTCGAGCGAGGACGTCGGCAACAGTGTGGCGGTAGAATCAGGCGACCCCGAAAAAGAACCGTTTGTCAAAAAGCCGCATGAAACTCGTCGAGTGCGGGAATACGAAAAGTGGCGTTTCAGTCTGCCGTCGGCTCTCTTTGTTTCTCCTTCTCTGTTCAGCGGGGCCAGATCCAAGCAACAAGACGAGAGGCACGCCATTCTCGACTCCGAACTATTTGGAACGCAAGCGGCTTCGCGGTGCCGTGCATTCATTGCATTGCGGTGTTCGAGGGTGCAGTATCTTGCAGCGAAGAGCGTGCTGTCTTGCAGTCAGATGCGATCTCACTTACAGCCGCGCATCTGACCAACTTGAGTTCCGAAAAACGCGCTAGGGTAGGCTGCCATCTAGGCGACTCGCTTCGAGTGCACGTCTCAGCCTATGCGGATCATTCCACGGCCTCGATACCAAACTTTCGCATGATCGTCCGGCAGAACAAGTTTTGCATCGAGCATCATGCTGGACATTCTCCCGGAGTCCGTCAAGTCTCACACCGGATTGCCGGGTGATCTTCGTTGACATCCCTTCGGCAAAGGGCCAGGCAAACTCTCGCCAAGCAAAGGGTCGTTTGACCTCGGTTTGAACTCGTTTGAACTCGACATGACAACCGGAAGAAAATGAAAAGCAAAACGCGCGTGAGCCATGAACTTTACCCGAAAGAAAGCGCGTTTGGCTGCGAATCCCACTGCTTCTAGCAACGATTCTCTGCGACAAGCTGCAGCTGTCGATATCCGGAGCGCCATCCAATGGGGGTCATGCTACGTATCGAGCGAGCATGTAGCCCTGACTGATAGAACTTCGAGGCGGAATCGTAACGCTATGCAGCGACGCTTTTTGGAGTGAATTACATGACCTCAATTTCGTGCCTGAATTTCTGCGCAGGCCGATTTTCATCCTCAGATACAAAGTTCTGCTCGCACTTTAGCTGGCTCGAAGATGACAGCGAGAAGTGGACCCAATTACATAATCACGACAAGTCAAATTCGTTCAAAGCTCCCGACCATGCTCCTCACCATGTTGGACAGCGGTAGCAGCACACTGACAACGCTCTCGAGTACATACACACAGCCGACAGAGAGATCCCTCCGGATCACTGCAATAAAAAACGAAGGTTCTACTGTATAACGTGAATGCAGGCGACCTAGAATCGAGAAAAAGCTCCAGAGATCGCTATCTACTGCACCTTCTCCCACTCCCTATCGTCCGTCGACGAACCGCTGCTGGGCACCGTCGTCGTCTTTTGAGTGATAGCGGTATCGTCATTATTGGCAGTAGCCGGCGGTCGCGCATCTTCCGTATCGAGAATCTGATTCACATCATCTTCTTCCGTCGAAGCCGATAGCGCATGCTCCTGAATAACAAACTCGTCACCCGCGAGCGAGCTCCACGGCGGCAAATCGCCCTTTCGTGCGCTTCTCCAGACCTGGCGTGTCATCCGCTCGCACAACCCAATGTACTCGCGAGCCATAGCCAACACCCGTCCCGAGTCGGACGGATCGCCTTGAACACTGTCAGGATCGATGCCTGCGAGCGCCAACCGAGCACCTACTCCTGGGCCGGCACCTCCCAGCTGCGATCGGTAGTATTCGATGTTTTCAATGCCGACGTACTCGCGTCCCCAGAAATCAGCCCGACTGCCGTATCGCTTCTTAGGATCCGGCGAAGGCGCCAAGCATGCATGGCTGACCGACACAGCTCCCTTGAACGGGTCGATGGGGTGGTGAGGCGAGCCAAACCAGCGTGCAATGTAGAAGCCCGACACCGCAAAGATGACCATCCACGACGCAACAAACTGCGACATCATGGTCGAAGCCACTACACCCGGGTGAGCCAAGAAACTTCGTGGTTCTGGTTGACCAGGTGTCGGGCGCGATGCTGGCGGAAGGCCGAGGAATCCGTGTGCTGCTGTGCCACTTGCGGAAGAAGCCGAACGACGCATGCTCGTAGCATCGTCTGTGCTCGACATGCCCAGCAGAGAAGGTCGCTCCTCCATAGGTGTACCTGGCTGCGTGCGCATTCGACGAGTCTGCAGCGCATCGTCCAGACCGAACGCAGCGAGCTCGCACTGATACTTGACCGACTCGTAAGGCAACGGCGACTTGGCCACATCGACGCACTCGTAGTCGGTGACATCGTAGTACTTCGAGAAAGCTTCCACCGAGCTAGTCCAGATGATGCGCGAAGGTACCGAGTACGGTGTCGCGCGCAACGACGGCAGCAGAGCACGAACCAAGATCCAATGCGCTCCGACATTGCATTGCCATACCCACCCGAAATCGTCGTCGCTCTTGTCGCCCGCACGCTGCAGCTTGTACGCAGGCCAGGTGACGGCATATCGGAACTGCGTCATCATCATCCAGATTGCGTGGAACCAGTTCATTCCGATCCATGCCGAGGACCCTGCGTTGAGCACCACGTGCGTAATGTGTGGATACCTCTCTCGCACCATGCGAGCGCATTCGAGTGCACTTCCCATGCTGCCCAAATCGAGCGGTACGAACTCGATACGAGTTCCCTGGCAGAAGCGACGACGGTACCGTGCGTTGGCCCGTTTGGTGCGCTGCTCCACGCTAGCGTTGAGGTCGGGCGAGCCAGGCGAATCGGTAGAGTCTCCGTTGAGGTCCGGGGAATCGGAATCTGCGTCTAGTTCTTGGTCGGCGTCGTCTCCGTTGGCAAGCGCCTTTCGCTGCTTTCGTCTTCGTCTCACGTTGTTCTCCTGGGCATGGGCTACGAGAGCAGGGTCGGCATCTTCGTGCGGCGTGTCGCGCATGTCTTGCTCCGTCTCGGGATCCGTGAGCTTGTCATCCTTGGAGGTCTCGTCGAATGCAAACGCCCAGCTCTCAGGTGGACCGGTAGGGGTATCTTCGTGTTCTGGGAGGTTCTCGATCCACCTGAGCAGCTGGTTGAGTTGCTGTCGAGCTTTGTGCGCCTTGATGGGGTTGCGGCATGCAAGAATGACGGTGCATCCGTCTGGTGCGGCGAACGGTGTTGGCGAGGGCTGAATGGACGGGTCGTTGTAGCGCTGCGGGTGGTTGGGCAGTGTGTCGCTTGGAGTGGGGGACGAGAGCTGAACGATGAGCCTCTGGCAAATACCGAAACCGACGCCGGCATTCGCACCCGTGACGAGGATGATGGGCCTCATATCCTTGGCTTGCGAGCCGGATGAAGCGGCGAAAGACATCGTCGCTGTTCCAGATGGCTGGTGCGCCGGGAGATATTAGGGGATGATGAAGGTGAGGAGCAGAAGTTGTACTGCAAGACGGTCGAATGAAAGCACCAGCTTGTCTTCTTGTGTCAAGATCGGATGACCAACACCAAGGGTCTCTCTGCTCCCAGCTGTACAACGCTCGACTTGTCTCAGCACGCATGAGCTGATTTTCACGAATCGACAGCTGTCGTGAGTTGCATGGGGAAAGTTGGTCTCTGATCGACTTCCTCCGGACCCCTTCTAGCGTGGAAAGCACGGCTTCCACAGCGCTTTTCTCTAACTCGTTAAATCAGGCTTGTGCACACGTCGCTTTTTGCGAAAAAAATCGGCTTCGAGGTTCTTCCACTCACACTTTTTTGTGCGCAACACCTTCTCGTCAGACTCCAGTCACAGTCGTTTCTTCTCGGCACCATCACAACTCATCAACATCATGTCCGGACAGCGAGCGAGACAGCTTATCACTGCTGCATACGCTCAGTACGCCAACGATGCTGTAAGTATTCGCTTCAATAGCTGTTTTCAAAGTCTCGTGCCCAGCTTGCTCAAATAACTGATCGAACAGATTCCTATCGCTTTGGCCAACCGATCTTACCATTGCCTCCCACCATCTCGATCATTGCATACATCGACATCGTCGTCAACTTTGCAACAACAGAGCGCCATCGCTCAACTTCAGGGTGACGCCGCTTTGCCTTTGGTAGACCTCGCTAACAAGCTCGCCGGTCTCACTGGCAAGTCGGCACAGATCTTTGGCGCCGACGACAAGGCCAAGTCGGCCACCACAGAATGGCTGCAGAAGCTCGACAAGGCGGATGAGCAGCAGCTTGCCTCCTCGGAAGGCCTCAAGTCGCTCAACTCGCAGCTCGACAATGTTACATACCTCGCATCCAACGAGCCCACCGTCGCCGACCTTGCGCTCTTTGCATCGATCTATCCGACCGTCTCGAAGCTGCCTGCTGCCGAGCAGCACGCCAACCCTTCGGTCGCTCGCTACGTCTCGCACCTTTCCCATTTGTCTGCCGTGGCCAAGGCTGCCAACGCCGCTCAGCTTGGATTTGCCTCGTTCGAGCCAACCTACGAGGGCATGCCCACCATCGAGCGTGCCAAGCCCGAGGACCTGAAGAAGGCCAAGAAGGCCAACAAGGAGGCTGCCGCTGCTGCCGCCTCTGCTGAAGGCCAGAAGAAGGCTGTCTCTGAGCAGCAGCAGGAGCAGCAGCCCAAGAAGGAGAAGAAGGAAAAGAAGGAAAAGGCACCCAAGGAGGCCAAGGCTGGCGGTGGAGGCGGTGGAGGCAAGAAGGGCGGTGCTGCTGGTGCTGCCGCTGCTGACGCCACGGGACCTCTTCCATCCCAGGTCGACCTGCGTGTTGGAAAGATCGTCTCGATCGAGCGACACCCCGACGCCGACGCCCTCTACCTCGAAAAAGTCGACTTTGGCGAGGCCGATGGTCCGCGAACCATCCTCAGCGGACTGGTCAACTTTGTCCCCATCGAGAAGATGCAGAACCGCATGGTGATTGGCGTCTGCAACTTGAAGCCGGCCTCGATGCGCGGTATCAAGTCGTACGGCATGCTCCTCTGCGCCACTCACAAGGACGGAAAGGAAGGCGGTGTCGAGCCTGTCTACCCTCCCGAGGGGAGCCAGCCAGGTGACAAGGTCTGGGTCGAAGGTTACGAGGGCCGTGAGCCTGAAGCGGTGCTCAACCCGAAGAAGAAGATCTTTGAGACGATCCAGCCCGGTTACACTACGACGGAGGACAAGCAGTGCGCTTGGGTCGGTGCACTGCCTGACGCCGCGGATCCCGAGGCGGATAAGAAGCCTCGTCTGCTCAGGACCGAGAGGGGTGTGCTGACTTCCGACTTTGTCGGTGCTTCGTTGTCGTAAGATTTTGAAGAAATACACACACATTAGCTTGCAGATCGACCGGTTCGCGTTTGATACATGTTTGGCATTCTGAGGAAAAGTGTTGGACAAATTGAGGTGACATCTACCGGATCTATGCGTCGGTCTCGACGTCCTCCTTCTTTTGCTGTTGAGCGTCGGGGCCAAGAACAGACAAGGGAAACAATTGGGTCAGTCGGTTGCGTTTCATCTTGACCGAGGTTGTTATCTCCTCTGCTTGCACTACCTACCTTGAAGAAGCTCTGGCGACGAGCCTCTCGTGCTTCCCTCCAGCCCAACTCTCCAGGGCCGTGGGATGTGTCGTGGTCGCCATGTGCAAAGTCTTTTGGCGAGGCTCGCGAGTAGGTTCCCTGAAGCGACTTGCCTGCGGCGTCAAAAGTGCCGATCAGCGCGGCGAGCGAAGCACAACCGCCGAACATCATAGGTACCGAACGAGCGGCGGCACCGAGAACCATTCCAGCAGCACATCCACCGATGGCACCGTTGACGGCGTCGTCCTTCTCTCGGAAGTTGGCGACTGTCGAATCGGTGTATGAGAAGATGCCGCCCATTGCCGCTGAGAGTGAAGAGAAAACGAAGAGGGTGAGATGCGATGGTCAGTATGATATCACAGCTACAGCGAACAATGAGTATACGGCTTGTGCATCTTGCAGCAAGCCCACGATGCTATGATGCTGCTGTTGCCGTCGAGGTCGTCGGGAAGGGAAACTCACTGAAAAGAGCAATCGTGCTGCCTGTGCGAGTAAAGACACCGAGCGCACCCTTGTTGTGCGTCTGTACACTGTTCTGGATCGCACTGACGAGCAAACCGGCACCGGCGCTAGCAGCACCTGCGGTCATTCCATCAGCGAAAGGCGATCGTTCCGAAAAGGTCTCGGTGACGACCTGCTCGTTGGTCTTTTGTGCTGCCATTTTCGGTCGGATGTGATGGCCTCGTCGTCGTCTAGTGAATGCGAGTTGGTTGGCTCAGACGGGATGAAAGAGCCGGTGTGAGCTGTTGGCGTCTAGTCTCTCCGATATCGAGTGTCTCGACGTAAAAGGTGTGTAGAGGTGCGGTCGTCGATGGCAGATGAACAAAGGTGACAGGTTGGATGAGCGATGGTATCGAAAAAGTGCCAATTGGTGAAGGCGCATTTCCAAAGCGTCGGTCGCTCCTTCTCGCATCCGTATTCGCGCTTCCAACTTGGCGCTCTTTTTTCGTCCGAATCAAATTCGAGCGATTATTTTTGCGCTTTGTGTGTGATCGCGTCTTTGTTCGGTGTCAACTCACGCGCTTCGAGCAGAGAGGCCCATGCGCCGCTCGCACCGGCAAGCACCAAGAAGACACGCTGCGCTGCTACTTTTTTTCAGCTGAGTCCTCCACTTGACTGAGCGGCCATTACGTGTCTACGTAGCCAACAGAAGGTAACATTCTTCTTCTCTCACCAACTCCATCGTTCACCAACTGTCACTCTCTGGCTTTGTATCTTTCTACACTCCTTTCACACACGCACACACACAAGATGGACGAGAGCATTCAACAGTTCGCTTCAATCACCGGTGCTCCCACCGACCGCGCTCGCTTCTTCCTCGAAGCCGCTGGCGGTGATCTCCAGACTGCCATGTCGAGCTTCTACGAATCAGAAGGAGGGGCGGAAGGCGCAGAGTCAGCGCCCGCTCCTAGCGCTCCCGACAACTACACCGGCCCACGAACACTATCCGGTCAGCCAGTTGACCCTTCGGCCGTCTCCAGCTTTGGCACCTCGTCCGCCCCGAGCCAACCGTCTCGCTCAGCAGCTACCAGCGGCAGCCGCGGCGGCATCTCGACCTTCCGCGATCTCCAAGCTTCCAGCAGCGGCCCGGGCAGCAGCAGTAGGCGGCCCGCTGCCGATGACGACGACGACGACGATGCAGACGATGACGAGATGAACTACTTTGCCGGTGGTGAGAGGAGCGCACTCAGCGTCGAGAATCCGGAAGCTCGTCGTCGTAGGGACCAGACGGGCGGGGATCTAGTGCAAGAGATTCTCAAACGTGCTGCGGAGGAAGGCAAGCGTCATCCTGAAGAGCTGGCGGCTGGTGGCTCGAAGGCTGCTGGCGGCAAAGCTGGAGCTTCTTCGTCTTCGTTTGCTTTCGCTGGTCGTGGAAGGACGATCAACGATCCTGCCGAGGCCGCTGAACCCTCGGCAGCCAGCGCATCCATGCCGGGTAGCTTCGGCAACAGGCCTGGTGCTGCTGCGGGTGGTGCTGCCGATGACGACGAGGAGGACGAAGACGACGATGGCGAGGTAGCCATCCGCAACCTCACGTTCTGGCAGGACGGCTTTTCGATCGAAGATGGCGAGCTCATGCGCTACGATGACCCCGCACACGCTCAGACGCTGGCAGCCATCAACTCGGGTCACGCACCTCTCGATCTGCTCAACATCCGATTTGGCCAGCAAGTGCACGTCCACGTCCACCGACGAACCGACGAAAAGTACAAGCCTCCTCCCATGAAAGCCTTCAGCGGGTCTGGTAACCGTCTGGGCTCCCCCGCGCCTGCTTCGTTCGCTTCCTCGTCTCGGGCGCAGCCTGCCGCTGCTGCTGCTGCTCCGGCTGCGAGTGCGAGCAGCTCCGATTTCCAAGTGGACACCGATAAGCCTACTACTCAACTCCAGATCAGATTGGGCGACGGACAGCGAATGACGGCGAGACTCAACACGCATCACACGGTGGCGGATCTGAGGGCGTACATCAACGCGGCGAACCCGGGCATGTCGAGTAGGAGCTACGTGTTGAACGCTTCGTTCCCGCCGAAGCCGTTGACGGATGAGACGCAGACGCTGCAAGAGGCGGGCTTGTTGAATTCTGTTATTATCCAGAAGTTTCAGTAGTGTTTAACAAATGTCATTCGCTTTTCTTTGCTGTAGAGTGTGTGCTAGTATACGGGTAGGATGCGCAGCACGTCGGAGCAGGCATGACGGACGAATTCGGGCAAAACGTGTTCCTGGATACGGTCTAGCCATTCCAGATCGTGCTGTGCGACCTGTTGGGTGGGGTAGTCTTCCGACGCCCCTGCGAGCAGGGTTTCGCGGTCGATGGTAGCGATGAGCTTGATGATGGTTTTGATATCTTTGGATCGTTGTTCGGCGATTTTTGCTTCGACCGCTGCGATGACTCGCTCAATGTTCTTCCACCCGGGAACCTGAGCGTACAGCTTGGGTGGCGTAGGTCCGATTACCTCTGAGCTGGGGTCCAGCAGCAACACTGTCTTCCTCAACGTCACCGAGCACCTGACAAGTTCGTAGATGAACTGATGAATCTCTGCGGTCGAGGTCAAAAAATGATCACTCCGGAGCAAGATCGAATTCAAAGTCGCCATCAACGCCTTGATCAGCTCCGACAGATCGCGGCTCGACTTGATCTCGGTAAACCGCGCAGCGAGGAACGACGCCAGAGCCAAAACCGCACTCCAACAATCCGCCCAATCGTATTCGAGCTGAATGCGCTCATCCGAGCACAGCGTTACGACGCGCTGGACAAGCTTCAGACTGATCAGATACGAGGCTGTGTCGATCCGCTTGCTGAGGTTGTAACGCAGCGAACAGGTGGCTGAGTCGAGGACGGCAGTGACGAGTCGCGTACGCTTCGTTCGGGGTAGAGCGAGTGCGGGCTCGCGTTGACGACAAAGACGAATGTTCTGGAGGACTTTATTCGCTTGTGCGGTGTCTGCAAGCATGTTGCGGCTGCCACGCGGGTCGTAGAGAAAGACGAGGAGGCTGAGTAGGGCGATGCGAGAGTATGAGGCGGATCGAGACGAGACAGAGGCATGCGTTGCGAGGTACGACGCCAGAGAAGCGAGATGGCAGAAGGACTCATCGCGGGCTCTGGCCCGTGTGTCGGCTTGAGCAGTCTGCTGTTGGGCGTCTTGGGTATCTGTTGCATCGGCGACGTCGAGAATGAGCGAGGTGAAGGCTTGATTGGATCTTGACAGGAGAAAGAGGGGTAGGAGGATGACACAGCTGGGCGAAGGGAGGTGAGAAAAGTCGCCGACCAGTGTTGAAGCTGCTGAAGGGCGACGTTTTGGCCCGCCATTGGTAGCAGTGGTGGGCGGTGAAGGACTCGTAGGCGAAGTGACAAGCTCGGCAAGGCTCGAGACCCATCGCATGCTAGCGATCCCAGCGATGCTCCCTGTCAAAGTTGGAGGCGAGTCGTCCACCACCTCTCGATACTGTTGAACATTTTGATCCATAGCCGCCGAAGCTGCCACCAGGATCTTGGCCATGCAATCCTCGTCGACCCAGTCTCGGAATCGACGGGCGTAGGGATTGGAAGTGCTGACGTTGAGCGAGATACCACCAGCTGCGCCTTGACCGATCGTAGCTAGCAGTCCCAGAAAGACAGCACCTTCGTATGCGTATCGAGAGCCAGCGGGAGTCGAAATGAAGGTGGAAGCGGTGACAAAGAGATCGCGACGGAGAAAGTAGGCTGCGAGCGAGGTCTGGGCTACACACGACAACCACAGCAGACCGAGCTGCAGTGCCCGATGTTGCACCTCTGAATCGATCCATTCTCTCGCTTTTGCCTGCGCCAGGTCTTGCTCTCGGTCGTCGTCGTCGTCGCGAGCTGATGACGGAATCCGCACTCTGGCCAGATCTCCTCCACGCAAGGTATCATCGATGGAGTCGACGAGAAGCGTAAACACATCGTCAGCCTCGTCCATGCCACCAGCAAAGATGCTGATGATATCAAAAGAGTAGTTGGAAAAGCGCTTGTTGAGGATGGGATACGACAAGGCTACCAAGGTATCTACGGCGTTCCTCCTTCGAACCTCGTCCTCATCGCTCTCGCGCCAGACACGGATGGCCTCCCTCCATAGCGATCCGATGTTGTCCGTAATGTGAGCACCTTTGCTATGCGGATCGTCGTCGAGCAGTGTTTCTGGCGGGATAGCATCGAGCTGTTGGGCGACAAAGCGAGTCTCTACGGGGAGACAGAGGAGATCGGCGTAGTAGCGTGAGCGAGGACCCGAGTTGGATTTGCCCGTCGATTTGGAGCGCGAGACGGCTGGTCGAGTGGAAGCATCGTTGCCAAAGGAAGAGGACGATGATGATGAAGAGACGGAAAAGCCGTTACCCTCGATCCATGGTTGTTTGCCTTGTAGCAGAGCGGTGTAGGACTCGCTGAATTTGGACTTGAGCTGAGGTCGGCTCGATCCTATCGAAGTCATCTTGAAGTCGCTGACAACGACTCAGCCTGGCCTGCGCAGCTGTGGCGGTGTGATCAACAAGTGGATGTGCCGAAGCAAGGTCGGATGAATTCCCACGACGGCGGAAAGTGTTCGTCACAGACCTTCTTGGTCGGCGTCGGAATTTCCACGCTCACTTGTCCACTCCAGAGCCTGTGCGTTCGGCAGCTTAGCCGATAAGCGAGACGCAAACGCTCCTCTCAAAAAGTGTTGGTCTCTGAATTTGCCAACCTGACGCGTGCCGACTCTGAGAATGCAGTCAGAGCGTCAGAGTTCACCTTGGTTGTGTGGGCACAGCGCGTCAGATTCCAACCTTTTTGCTGCAAGAGAGGTGTGTGGCTGAAAGAGTGGCGCGTCAAGCCCCACTCGACTCGAACGCTTTCTCTGTGCGTGTGACTGAGTCAAAGGCGGCTTCCCGTTGACAAAGAGGCTTGGCATGCGGCTTCCTCTTGCTCTTTCACCATCACTCTCGCTTTCTCTCTCTCACATCATCTCGGCACTGAGACATTCTCATCCCGTTGCCGCAATCAATCCGCTTTTCTCAACACAACACGCTCATTCTTCTTCACTCAGGACGGCACTGCCACGCAGGTCACTGGCAGCCATGCGGTCGTAGGACCATTCGACTTGTCCTCCTCTCAAGGAATTCTACCACCATCCATCGCTTATTTTCACCACCACGCTGCTCTACTTCTTAGAACAACAGTACGCATCTCACCATGTCGCAAGTCGAAGATTGGTCCGATGGCGACTTTGACCTCGACCATACCGAACTGCGTACAGACCACACACATCTACAGGATGTTCATGAAAATAAACTTTCGCATCCAGAGCTGGATGACGAACCCAACTGGGACGAAGATTTCCCAGAGGACGATCCAGAAGATGGTTCTGACGAACAGACCGACACCATCAAACTCTCCAACGCTGCCAGCTCGGCCTTGAAGCAAATGCTTGAAGCCAGCAAAGCTTCTGCCTCGTCGACAGCTCCCACTGACTCGCTAGATGATCAACTTCGACCTCCTGCTCTTGATCTTGACCGTATCGCTCAGTACGCTGCTTCCGACCACTCTTCCATCAGCGACGCTTTCGGCAGACGCGATGGTCGAGCCTGCTCCACCGCCAGTCTCAGCACCTCGGCTAGCACCAGTGGCCGCAGCACGATGGGCCTTTCCACCGATCTCACTGATCCAGACAGCCCTCACAGCAAGAGCGGTAAAGTCCACCAGAGATCCAGGGTCTCCTCTCGTAGCTCTGCCAATGCTAAGTCCGATCTCGATATCCAATTTTCCGAAAATGACGATGCTCTCGAGCTGGATTTCGAGCTGGAGCCAGATATGAACAACCTCAGCCTCTGCTCGTCTTTGTCGCGTGCCCGCTCCAACACCTCCCTCAGCCAAGTCAGCAGGGACATTTGGGACGATGACGCAGCTTTCAACGCTCCTCTCACCAGCACAACGCACACTTCGTCTTCGTCACTCCATCCACCTGCCTTTCCCAATCACCCGCCTTCGGTGAAAAGTCTTTCTGGCGAAAGCGACGCCGACGACGAGCACGAAGATATGCTGGACGGTATCGACCTCGAAGGCAGCATCTTTGAGAAGCATTCCAATGCACCTGCCCAGGCAGCCGTCGATGTCAAGGCAAAGCTCGAAGCCATGCTCGACCTGAAACGCTCGGGTCACGTCTCCACCCCTGCCGATAAGGAAGCGCAAGCAACAGACTCGGATACGGCAATGACAGCGGGTCTAGTCATCGACGACGACTTTGACCTTTCCACCAGCCGCATCGCAGCTCGTGCTCAGCCTTCAAAGCTGTATCGTCCTGCCAACGCCAAGGGCTCATCTATGAGGCTTGGCGTCGACGCTTTCGAGCTGCAAGCCGACGAGCGCCGCCATCCTCCTCGCACTGCTTCGCAACACAGTGACATGGGTCCGCTTCCAGGCTCGGTCACTCGCTCCGAGGTCCGCGCACCTGGTCGTAACCGTTTGCGATTCAAAAGGTCAGCAAGCGATCTTCAATCGCACATGTCCGCTGCCGGTGCTTCAAACGCACCCTCATCCTCATCAAATCGACCGCAGAACCGCAGCAGTCAGCTTCAACGCAAGAGATCTTTGCCGACGATGAGGACCTCTCCTCCTGCCAATTCACCGTCTTCGGCTGCTCCTGTGGCTGCCGCTGCCAATGCATCGACTCTGTCTGTTCGTCAGCGCCACAACAGCAGCAACAGCACTGCTTCTTCGGCTTCGCGTTTCAGAGGCAAAGGTGGTGGTTCCAGGCTTACTGACTCCACTGCCGCCTCGCGTGCAAGGGCCGCCGAGACAGCCGCTGATCACATGGCTCGAATGCAGAGGGACGCAAGTGCTCCAGCTCGGCCCAGCACACCGGTTTCTTTTAGTATCCGCTCTACGCATCAGCCAGCATCGCGTATCTCGGTCAACACCCGCACCAAGACAAGAATTGACCTCGAGCGTCGCGGCTCCTCCGGCGAGAGCCAGCCCGTCGCGCGTCTTCTCAAGCGCTCCATCCCTTACGGCAACGGCGCCGAGCTGGATGGGATCGATGACTTGCCCAACGCAACCACGAGTTCCGTCGTGCAGTCTGTCCGTCCGTTGGCTTCGTCTGAGAAGCTCAACAAGAATCGCTCTACGCCAGCGGCCGCTTCTGCCAACCCTTCTGCGCCGGCTCGAGAAAATCAGCCCAAGCGCGGCGGTCGACGCGGAAAGAGAAACAAACCAGCTTTGATTAGGTCGCTGGGTGCGGGTGCTTCGCCCGCACACAAGAGCGTCAAAGGCATGCGATGGAACGCACAGGCGCTGCGGTGGGAGGGCAATGAAGGCGTTTTGCGGGACTTTGACCAGGTGATTCAGAGCAGCACTCGGCCCGCGCTCATCTCGCAAATGACGGGCAGCTCAACCAGCTCGGCGCTCACCCATGCAGCCGGATACTCGTCGCCCCTGTCACCAGAGAGCAGCACTCTGATGAACAACATCGCCTCTGGAGCTCGGGTGGTTGGCGACATGCTGTTTGATCCCGTCCAGATGCGATGGATCCACAAGTCCGGCGACGAGGAGGAAGACGTCTTTGCGGAATTCGATGACCCGCTTGAGGATGGCGACCACTCTCACGATGCTTCCGCTCTGAAGCTCACCGCCGATGACGAAAACACGGTGCGCGCACGCAGAACGAGGTCCACCGAAGCCTTCAACCGCTCTCCCAATCCATGGTCGCGTCTCAGCGAACAGCAAGTTGCTGGCTCCTCCACCATGGACAATGACGCATACGAGCGCAGCCTTGACCGCAAGAACGACCAAGCCATCCGTCGAGCCTTGTCGAGGGGCGCCTTTGCTCCCAGCGTTGGCATCGATCGCGAACTGTGGGATGCCTGCGTTCAAGCCGAGAAACGGCACGCTCTCGAGATTGAGGGATGCCTTCCTCAGAACACGGCGTCTCGGTTGCGCAGCCGCACACGCTCCCATGCATCGGATCGTGCAATGACGATGGACGAG
The DNA here is from genome assembly GCA_001748505.1 of Sporisorium iseilematis-ciliati. Classification (NCBI taxonomy): domain Eukaryota; kingdom Fungi; phylum Basidiomycota; class Ustilaginomycetes; order Ustilaginales; family Ustilaginaceae; genus Sporisorium; species Sporisorium iseilematis-ciliati. The sequence continues at coordinate 28,159 of MJEU01000033.1, read as the reverse complement.
ATCGATCGTCCGCGCCCGCACCTTTACTATCTGGAAAAGATCGCCAAGAGCATCATTAAGCCAGATGGCAGGTCGTGAGCCGTTCATTCTGCAACACATGCTCTCCTTTCTTTCGTACTCTGACATTATATTCGCTCGTTTCGCAATCGTTTAGCATCTCCTTTTTTGCATTGATACCCGCACTATTTTAATGCAGCTCACTCTCCTTTTCTTGTTCGTTTGCTTGTGTGTGAGGCGACAAAGGATATGTTCTTGCAATGTTGTGCTTTGAAGACTGACTGCGAGACATGTCAGGCCAAGTAGGCGATCGTGACTGTTGCACGAATCGCAGCCTCGCCGCCATCAGGAGCGATGAGGAGCACCAAGCCGTATTTTTCCAGCGAACATGTTAGGTCTTGTGACGGCGTGGCACTGCCTCAAGCCAGCTCCGAAAAGGGTTCGTGGTTGCCGTGCTGGCTGTGCACGCGCCAGTCGAAAATGCCAAGCTTGAACTCGCACACGCAGCCAGCTTGCACCGTTGACACCTGCAGACCCTGCAACCGGCAAAGCGCAAGGCCTTCTTGTGTTTCCTTCTCACTTCCATCACTGGCACAAGTCATCTCCATACGCTATCACTTCACACGCAAACATGGGTCTATTCGGAAAGAAGAGCAGCAGCAAGATCCCGCCGGTCGACTCGGCGCCGCCACCCCAGTCCAACGTTCCTGGAAGGTACGGTCCTCCTGGTGGCGCTGGAGGTGCTGGTTACGGCGCAGGTCCTTCGTTGCAAGGCGGCGGCGGTGGTGCTGGTTTTGCCCGCGGTGGTCCCCAACAGGCCGGCTACGGACAGCAGCAGTACGGTGGCGCACCCGGCGGACCCGTACCCGCTCCTTACCAAGACCGATTCGCCAACGCCCGAGCACCCAACGCCGGCTTTGGTTCGGGCTACGACCAATACGCCAACTCGGGTGGAAGCAAGTCCAACAACCTCTCTCGCAACGTACAGAACCAACGAGGCAGCGGCGCTGCAGGTGACACGGACGATCTAGCAGACGAGTACGGACGAGGCTCCGGAGCGCCGCCCACCCACTCGAGCTCGTACGGCTACGACGGCGTGGAACAGCAGGAGGAGCAGCGCGACGAAGAAGACGACGAGGTGGAAGCCATCAAGCAACAGATGCGCTTCACCAAGCAGGAGTCGCTCTCCTCCACCCGCAACGCCCTCCGCATCGCGCGCGAAGCCGAAGAGACCGCGACCAACACCATGTTCAAGCTCTCGGATCAGTCGGAGAAGATCGGAAACACGGAGCGTTCGCTCGACCTCGCCAAAGCGCACGCGTCGAGAGCCGAAGACAACGCCAAGGAGATCGTAGCGCTCAACCGATCCATCTTCCGACCCAACATGCAGTTCAACAAGAAGGCCAAACGCGACGCGGAAGAAGCCCGCATCATCGCACGTCACATCGATGAGCGCGAGGAGCGCGAGGCGGTCCGCCGCGATGTGACGGCTGCCCAGTCGAGGCTGGATGCTAGCATGAACGGGCCGGGTACGGGCAAAGCGAGTTTCGGGCGGTTTGGACAGGACAGGTTCGGTACGGGTAAGAAGGCGGAGGAAGCAGCGCAGAGGAACAAGGTGGCTCAGAGGGGAAGGTACCAGTTTGAAGCGACCGAGTCGGACGATGAGTTGGAGGACGAATTGGATCAGAATCTCGACGAGATTGGGATGTTGAGTTCGAGGCTGAACCAGTTGGGTAAGGCGATGGGGCAGGAGGTGGATAGTCAGAACTCGAGGTTGCAGAGGATCGGGGACAAGGCGACGACGTTGGATACCAAGATCTTCGCTGGTACGCAGCGGTTGGGTAACATCAAGTAGAGGCCGGTGGGCGGGAGGAGATGGACTTTCTGTATATGCGCACTTGCTCAAATTTCGACACTGACGATACTTTTCACGCTTGTTGGAAGCACGTACATCATCGAAATTGCGTTTGTCTACGGTTCGAAAACTGGTTCTATTGAATTATCGAGAAGAGGAAGCGATCTTGTGGGCACCCGTTGTGCGTTCTTCGAGTCTACACTCGAGCACTCGGAAGGTTGCCTAGTCAAGCCTTGACCGGCTCGTAATCCTTGTTGACCATCACGTAGCGGAAACGGGCCTTTCCATCGTCCATATCCGTCACCACCTTGTTGGCGTCCTTCATGTCCCTCTCCTCGATCATGGGCTTGAGGTTCTGCTTGGCCGCGAGCTCGAGCATCTCTGCGATCATCCCGGGGCCACCGATGGCCGAGCCGCCGAGGAAGGCGCCGCTGAACGCCATGGCGGGGATCGGGGTGGGCATGCACGGTTCTTCGGGGATGCCTACGGCGACGACCTTGCCGTACGGACGCACGAGCTTGAGGTACTCGGGGATGGGCATGTCGGCGTTGTTGTTGGTGAGGATGAGCAGGTCGAGCGAGCGCTTGTGCGGGGCGTAGGCGTCCTTGTCGGCCGAGGCGATGAAGTCGGTGGCGCCGAGCTTGCGGGCGAGGTCCTCCTTGGAGTGGGTGTGCGAGATGGCGGTGATCTTGGTGGCTCCGAGCGCCTTGGCGAAGATGAGGGCAAAGTGGCCGAGACCGCCGATGCCGACGACGCCGACGGACTTGACGCCCTCGGTGCCGCATCCGTTCGACTTGAGCGGGTTGTAGACCGTGATGCCACCGCACATCATGGGCGCGGCGACGGTCGAAGGTAGGCCGTCCGGGATGTGGACCGCAAAGTGCGCGGGCACTCGCGAATACTTTGCGTATCCACCCATCGAAAACCCGCTACCGTCGGTCACCGAGTAGTCGCCGTTGTACGTCCCCACGATCCCCTTGTCGCACCACGGCTCCATGCCCTTCTTGCACGACTCGCACGTCTTGCAGCTGTCCGACTGCGCACCGACACCCACACGGTCGCCGAGCTTGAACCCCTTGGTCTCCTTGCCGACGCGCGAGACGGTGCCGACAATCTCGTGCCCAACGACGCAGGGGTAGCGCGTGGGACCCCACCCCGAACGTGCAGTGTGCAGGTCCGAGGCGCACACTCCACAGCATTCGATCTTGATCTCGATGTCGGTCTCGCGCCAATCCTTGGGCTTGTACGTTTCCCACTTCATCGAGCCGATGCACGACTTGTCGTGGCCTACCCAGCCTTCGAAGTGCGAGTCTGAGGACATGGTGCAGTTTTTGGAGTAGAGAAGTTGGTTGAGAGGGAAGTGAGAGTGGTTGTTTGAAGTGGTGAGCAGAGCGTCCGGGGTGGTAAGCAAGAAGACGGAGGGATCTTATATCACGACAGTTGCCCTGCGGGATGGAATCGGCAATCCAAATCTGTGGAACCCACAGCAGTGGCCGAAACCACACTGAACTCCGCCGCGTATCACCACTTCTCGTCCTCTGCTGCTGCTGATGCTCCACCACCTCCTCACCCAGCGTGCGAACAATTGACCTGGCAAAATCGATGATGTCAAACGACACACCCGGCGCGAATTCCCTCCACCTCGGCAAACTTTCAGGGAACCGCAGAAAGCCGTAATCAACAAAAATGAATTTCATATTTGTCCGAAAAGCTTGAGTAGATTTTATGCCGGCGATTGGTTGGCGGGTGCAGCGACGACGGGCCGGACACGCTCACAGGCTCACACGCTTACTCGGTGACACACGGCTCGCACGCTGCGCTGGGGTTGGCACACTTTGGTTGAGCGTCGTGGGAATGGCTGATACATCGCGAAGCGATGTGTCAAGGTTGGTAGATTGCCGTACGGTGCCGTGGCTGGGTGGTGGCTCTGGTCGTGAGACCTTCTTGTCGACGAAGCAACCCTCTCACGGAGGGTGGAAATTCCAACACCACCACGTACGAACTCCACTCGCAATCCAACCAAGCGGGACCATCCCAGCATCACCTCCCCGCATGTCACACAGTGCAACGCCCCTTCTCCCGCAGCGGCAGCTCACACCCCAAACCTCACCCTCTGATCCAACCACCACCTCAACCCCTCTTCCCGCGTAGCACTGTTCAGCGCCTGAACCGCCTCAAACGTCTTTTGACACAGCACCACCCTCTCCCCGCCCTCGCGGTGTTGCAAGATGTACCCCTCCACTTTGGCCAGTGCTGATCTGAGCAGTACCAGGTTGATAGCTGGGATGCAGGCGATGAAGCACAGCTGGAGGTGGGTGAGTCTGTCGTACTCCTCCGCCGTCTCCTCTTTTTGAGTGGGAGCAGAGAGAGGCTGTGAGTCGCTCCCAGCAGTGGCTGAGTCCAGATCTTGCTTGGTAGGGCTGCTCTCGTTGAATCCTACTGAAACCTTCTGCGCCGTCGGGGAGGACGCGGAAAGCCGCTCGTTCTCCACCTCCTCCGCGACCCTCTCCATCACCCACCAAGCCACACTATCGCTGCGATCGCTCACCGCACCCACCACCGTCGACATGGCGTATTCCAACTGCTGCGCGCTCAACTTGCCCGGGAAACTCTCGAGCAGCAACTCGACGTAGAACGGCGCCAGGTTGAGGATGCACCTCTTGCCAGCGGCGTACAGCGCGAGCACGACCGAGTGCGCGGATTCGAAGGTGTCGCTGAACCTCGTGTCTTCCAGATACGGCCGGCAGATCGGCAGGATGAGCTGTTCCACAACTGGATCGGGAAGAACGCTGATGAGCTGCTCGGCCACGTTGAGAAAGTAGGTGGTCGTGCTGCGTTTGGCTCGGTTCGCCTCGATCTCGCCTCCACTCGGCGCGATCAGCTCCAGAAGCTGGATACAGCTCTCCCCATCTCTACCGATCACATCGAGCGCCGAGTAAAACACTTTACGGTACACGTCGAATCCGTCGTTCCCAAACGTACTCGTGATCCAGTAGAGGTGCGAGTAGATGCCCAGCACATGCTGCACCACCGAGAGATACGGTTGCGGCAAATTGCTCGTCGACGCCGCTGGCCACTTCCTACTCGTATCCGCCACCTGCTCCGCCGAGGGTGGGATCGTGACCGTCGGACTAGGACACATTTCCACTAGCGCATCCATCATCGAATCGAACACCATCGTGTAGCTGAACAGGACCGTTTTGAAGACCGTCCAGAGCTGCTTTGTCAGCTGCTTGCTCTCGTCGGCTATCTGAACCTCTTCAGCCCCCGCGAGAGGACTGGCCAACCATGCAGCTTCCAAGTTCGAAGAGAGCCTCGACATGCGCACGAGAAGCGGGAAGAACTCGGTCTCCCCAACGTGCGTGGTGAGCGCTGCATCCGTCGTGCCCAGCAGCAACGCGGACAGCTCTTCCGGCGTCAACGTCGTCACCGCCTTGGCGAGCGCCCTAGACATGAGCTTACTCAGCGGTCCGAGCAGCGGAAACAATGTCGCTCCGGTAACTCCCTGCACCACTTTCGCCGTATCACCGTTCGGATCCACAACAACCTTGACTTCCTCCTTCTCACTTCCACCACACGTCATCGTATGAACATCATTGACCAGCGATCCCAAAAACGACCCCTCACCCGCACCCTCAAACAGCTGCAGGATCGCCTCGCTCGTCGCCGACACCAGCTGCACCGGATCCAGCGCATGGATCTTGCGATCGGGCACAAACGGCGCCAGTTGAGCCGCCATGTACAGCGGCACATCGCGCACATCGTGCGCTGCTCGCGTCGCAGCGACGGCAGTGATGCTCGCCGGCCCTGCTGCGACGGACGCCGTACGCCTACGGAACTCGGCTTCCCACTCGTCGACCTCTTCTCTTCCATCATTTGCAGGAGGAAGTTGCCCCTGCAACCGATCCAGAATCTCGGCGAGCGTCACGATCCACTCGTCTTCCACCGTACCGAGCTGTCGACGCACGCTGAGACCGAGCACAGGGCTGGCCCGTAGCGCCGCCATCTCTTCGAGGATCGACATGTCGTGCAGCCGCTTGCGCTGGTCCTTGAGGATGTAGAGCGAGTTGAGCAGCCCGCAGATCACGGCGAAGCGCGGAACGGGGAGGCCTCGAGCCGCCTTGTAGGACTCCGGGGTCGCATCGCGCTCCGTATCGTCGATCCCTTGGATGATGGCACCGAGGAACTGGGAGAGCGCCGAGCGTGCCGCCCAACCCGTCTTGTTGCTCTTGGACCGCACGATGAGATCGACCCGTTTGGTGAGGGCTGCAGCGACGGCTTGCGAGATGTGGGTGGATCGACTGATGAGGAACGAGCTGAGTGTGCTGGCCGAGGGCGCTGAAGCGACCGCAGACTGGGACGTGCTCGAGCCGGAAGCGGCTGCTTTGATGGCAGAGTTCGAAGGCGAACCAGGCTCAGTCGTCCACGTCACCTTTTGCTGAGAGCCGCTGGAGGACGCGCTCGGCGGACTCGCCGAGGGAGGTGGAGGAGTCCAAAGGCAACCACTGGAGCTGACGATGCCTGCGAATTCGGCGACATGTTCGAGCTCCAGTTTGCTCAGATAGTAGGTGATGCTCCCATAGAGCGTGCTTTCCGAGAGCAGACTGAGATGCTGCGTGCTCGTAGAGGGTGCTGAGAGAAGCTTTCTGAGGGATTGAAAAGTGGCATCGTCGGTTGGGTCGATGAAGATGGGCTCGTCGCTGGGCTTGGTTGACGATGATGAGGATGCGACCTGCTTGGTGAGTGCAGCTGCTGATCGCTGTAGGCTCGCAGCCATGTTTGCGTTGCGTGTTGCGTGGGGAGAGATGGGGAGGTTGGTGAAGATTGAGAGCGATGGTGGTAGAGTGATGGCAGATGACATCCGGTGCTTTGACCCGATTTGACCGGTTTCGCGGCTTTCAGCTCGATTTTTGCGGGGCTCCCAGCCTGTGCTTTGACTTAACATCTCGACATTTTTTTTCGCTGGCTCCGCGTTCCGACTTTCTGCTCTAAAATTTGGCTCTTTCACTCTCCACTTTGTCCTGCTCACTACCAACTCCATCATTCGACGAGCAGCATCTCATACCTCTCCCCATCATCCCTCGGCGCGAGGCTTGCCGGCCATGCCATCTCCAGCTCCCAACCGACCGTCAGCAGCCGCGCTCTCGCCCTTCGGCCGCAACAGCCAAAACGCAGCCCTCCTCGCCAAATCCAACAAGTCAGGAACCCCTCCTCCCTCTTCTCCATCGTCGAGCTCTAGCAAGCAACCATCCACACCCAAGAAGGCATCCGGACTCGGCAACGGCAACAGCGGCGGCGGCGGTGGCAGCGGTGGCGGTAACCGAAGCCTATCGCTCTCCTCCCGTTCGTCTCCAGCACCCTCGAACCGGTTCGCCTCCCCGCCGACGCCTGGGGCAAGCGGAAGCTCGTCTGCTTCGATCTACGACTCGACAGGGTTGCTCAGCAGGGACTATGAGACAACGTTCCATCGACAATGCAGAACACTGCTGCTAGCATTTGTAGCAGCCGCTAGGACGTGGGAGGAGATTGCGACGTTCGATGGGTTGAAGTGGGCCAAGGAAGCGGTGGAGGGGTGGGAGGATGTGTATGCGGCGAACAAGTTAGGTCTGCGCGAGGATGGGACGAAGAAAGCGAGAGGCCCGGGGGAGTCGAGAAGGACGGAAGATAAGAAGAGGGCGCTGGTGTTGGATCCGAAGCAAGCGTACGATCCGGTGACGGGTCCTGGGGGTGTGAGGGAGACGAGGATCGCGGATGCGGTGGGGAGGATCGAGAGTGCCAGTGAGGGGCTGGGAGTGGTCATTGATCGATTGGTGAGTGAGACTCAGCGTGGCACGATGTGCTAGAGACGGGGGATGAACGCTAACGGTTCCGTCTACGAAACGTCTTTAAACTGCAGAACAAAGCCCTAAGCAAACTCACCACAGCCAGCGACAACCTCCAAACAGTATTGGAAGAAGCAGCGCAACGCAAGGGACTCGAGTTCGCATTTCAAGATCCGATGTGGGCTACTTGGCCACTGCATCGCTTCGGTACGTTGTTCTGCCGCCTACTCCTTGCTCTCAATTTGGCCTGTCACACCATCTAACCACCTTGGCTTTTGCTGCATTCACAGTCGAACGAACCTCGGAACTGACCACACAGTACCGCATCTCGACATGCCACCTCGAGCTGCTCGTGCCTACACTCATCCGATCCGGGGAGCCTCCTGCATCCCAAAGCATGCGCAACGACTCGGAAGGCGGCGCGGAGAGCCGAAGCAAGCATCGACGTGGGGCATACGAGGCGTGGATTGGGTTGCCGTATTTGGAGACGAGAGGTGCGCAGAGCTTGGTTGGGTTGGAGAGGATTTGCGAGGTCGAAGTGGGGCGGTGGAGAGAGTGAATCGTTATAGATGCTCATGCACTCGTGAATCTGGGGTCTGTGAAGATGTCGGAGCAGCGCCGTACGCATTGCAGCTTGAAAAGCAAAGATTGTCCATTGAGGCCGAACTCTCATCGCTACACAAAGTAGACCGCCATCTGTTCTCCCGCCTTATGATACCCGCACTTCTCGTAGAACGGCACGTTCTTCTCGCTGCAATCCAGAATCACCTTGTAACAGCCTCTCTTCCTGCCCACCTCGGTCAGCACCTCGATGATGCGCTTGCCCAACCCTTTACCTTGACCATCTTTGTGCACTACGATATCCTCGATGTGCCCGCACAGCCCACCTGCTCGCAAGAACTTGTACTCGACGAACAGCGTCCCGCACGCGACGATCTGGTCGGTCGAGGTGTGGACGAAGACGATGGGGAAGTAGGTGTTGGGCGACGCCAGCTGGGCGGCGAACTGTTTCGACCACGCGGTGAGACCGATGTCGGGTGCCTGGGTGAGGTCGGAGAGGACGCGGAGATGGCCGCGGTTGTAGTCGTCCGAGGCGAGGGGGCGGACGATGATGTCTTGTGGCAGAAGATCTTTTGTGGATTGGGGTATGAGCAGGGGGTCGAATGCGAGTTGTAGCTCGGACTCGGGTGTCAGGGCTGAGCCGGTGGTGGAGGGCATGTTGAGAGCTGTCCAGCGCTGCGAGAGTTGAGAAGGAGCAAGGGTAGAGCTTGGACGTCTTCTCTCTTTGACTTGATCGGCGATGTGTTTGGCAGGAAGCGCCTGTGTCTTGATCGGTATGGTGGATGAGTGGTTGATGGTCAAGAGCAAAGCTGTGCGGCTACATGAGCTGTCCGCTGGAAATTCTCCGGGATCAACACCCAAAAAACGCGCGTTTGCTCGAGCCAAATTTGCAGAGTGACTGTGACATGCATCGTGCGAAATGGCGCAGCAGAGCGCAGCTGCCTCTCTCTCTCTCTGTGTCTGTCTCTGAAATGCATCAAAGATCGACATTGCGCGCCAGCGAAAACTGGCGAATTGGACCCTGAACTCGCTTTTTTCGCAAAAAATCACAAGTGTGACGAGTGGCTAGCTTAACAATCTCGAAAAAATTCGACGCCGGCAACTTCGGAAGCTTTCAGGAGCGACGAACCAAGCACAGACTTGTCAATCCTTCTTTTCCTCCTTTCTTCTCGCTTTCTCACCATCCTATCACCTTCAAAGATGCTCGCCAAACACTCGTCGACGGCGCTCATCGCAGCAAGGCGCTTCACAGCTTCGACGGCCACGAGAGGAGTAGCAACCTTCACCCGCTCCTATCCGTCCTTGTCACGCCTCCCAGCTTCCCGTTCGCGGACCGCCTTCTTCGAGCACTCGTTCCACCCCTCCTCCTCCTCCTCCATCGCACCTTCGTCTTCGGCTGTACAACGCAGTTGGGCATCCCTCATCGCGCTCACAGCTCTCGCCGGGCTCGCGTCGATCTACGGCCTCGCTTCCTCCGAAATCCGACTGGAAGCCGCACCGCCCGCAGCTTCGTCTCTGACATCACTGGTCGAGGACCCGTCGAGCCAAGTCGTCGTTGATCCGGATACGAACCTGAGCTTTCCGCTGTACATCCCCGCGCCTGCGTCGTTTGCGGGCGAAGCAGCAGCGCCGCGGTTGAGGCTGGTAGGTCTCGGCGTGCGCACGGTGTCGTTCCTCCGCGTCCGCGTGTACGTCGCTGCGCTGTATCTCGACGAATCCAAACTCGGTGCCGTTCCACCTTCGACGAGGACGCTGGAAGAGCACGTTCGCTCGCTGCTCGATCAGGGCACCGCCTCGGTCGTCCGCATCGTCCCCGTCCGCAATACAGACTTCAACCACCTCCGCGACGGCTTCATCCGCGCGCTGCAGGCGCGGCTCAAGCTCGCACTCAAATCGTCCACCGTCCCAACCGGCTCGGAAGCGGAACGACACTTTACAGAGGCGATACAGGAGGTCAAGGAGAGCTTCCCGCGCGGGTCGGTGCCGAAAGGCTCGCCGTTGGATCTGGTCGTGCTGCCGGGGGCAGGAGGAGGTGCAAGCAGGTTGAACTTTGAGTACGATGGCAAGATCTTTGGCGGTGTGCAGAGTAAAGGGGCGTTCGGAGTGGGTAGGGAGTTGGTGTTGGCGTATTTCGCGGACAAGGGCGAGATCAGTGCGCCTTTCAAGAGGTCGGTGGAGGAGGGGTTGTTGCAGAAGAAGCAGTTGGGCCAGGCGTGAGAGAGAGGTAGCGATGGGAATACGAGAAAAGATCGGTCAGTCATTGGGGGTGGTGAGACTGTGACTTGTACGGTTCGAGTGTGACGCGGTGTGACTTGAGAGCAGCTCCATCGGTCGAGCTTGAGCTTGTGCGATCTCAGAGAAGCTTCCGACTGTGATGAAGACGAACCATTACTGGTGCTGTCGGAAAGATGGATATCGAAGAGAGCAACACAACACTTTTTGAGCTTCTTCTTATTTTTTGACAGCCGTCCCGCGCGCACACGCCAACGATAAAAAACGCTTTCTTCCGATCACCTTGTCTCTCACCACCATCCACGATCAACCACCACCCGTCGAAACCATCTCAGCACACTCCACCACACCACACCACACACACCCACACCCGCCTTCCAACCGCACCCTCGCAGTTCACTCGCTCGCTCGCTCGCTCGCCATGCCGCCCACGATCCCCGACGAAACCCTGACCAAAGTCCTCGAGAAGATCCAGCTGCAGGTCTACCAGACCAACCAGCAGCTCGCAGCGCTCAAGGCGCAGCTCGCGGGCAAGGAGCGGGAAGCCAAGCTCAACACGTTGACGCTGAGCGAGCTGCAGGGGATCGATGACGCGGGTGCTGCGTTCTACCGCAGTGTTGGTAAGATGTATGTTATGCTGGCCTGCGCCTACGCCTTGCCTCGCGGGATTGGTTAAAGCTGTACCGATTTTGGAAGGCTGAACGAGGAGCAGAAGGATAGGGCTCAGAGGACGGAGGCGAGCAGCCCGCATGGAGGAGTTTTGATGAAAGCGAGGTAAGGAAGCTGACACCATGTACTTCTCACCCCATCTCGTTTTGCATCGACGAAAAACAGGTTCATCCAGGAACCGCAACCGACGATACTCTCGGAACTCACCTCCAAGCAGCAGACCATCACGTCGGAGATCGAGGCGCTGAACAAGAAGCAGAAGGTAGATATCACGCGCACGCATTGGGGACGGCTCCTTCCCCGAGTCTTCGTAGACATTTGAGCGCCGTTGCTGACCGTTTTTTCTTTTGTTTCTCTCCCGCCCCTGCTGCTCTCCTCCTCTTCCTCCGCTGTCAATCGCGCCCGCGCCTCGCAGTACCTCCAAAAACAATCATCCGACGCCCAAGCGCATCTCAAGGACATCTTTTCCAGCGTCAACCGTCAACAGCAGCAGCAGGCGTGATCCCCCCTTTAGTCGCTATTCCATTGTATCATATCTATCCAGCTCTTTTTTTCGACCGTTGACGTGTGGCGCTGTGGTATCAAGCATGATTTTGAGCGGCGCGGCGGAACAACTCCTGGACCTCGGAGCTGCGTCAGGAACGTGTTTTGAGCGGACGAAAGAGTGCATCTCCCCAACTTGAGGCATCATGGCGCTACAAGTGTTTTGAGTGGACAAAAGAGTGCTTCTCCCCCATCATGTACGAGTTCGGATTCGGGCGGCGAAAAACGGTCTCCTTCGAGCTCGCAAACGTCTCAATCTGCAGGTATCACATGCTACATATTCGCTCCGGAGTCCTACAACCACCCTTCCACCACCAGCGTCCATCGACTCACCTTCACTCACCAGGTCGCACTCAATCGAATCAACACCTGCAAACATCGTATTTCGTTCGCAACAGGGTACAAATACAGCGCCAAAATTGCGCAAAACATAAAGTTTGTACTCCCTCACCCCCTCTTCGTCATCACCAACCCCGCGCCCGCTCCTCCTACCGCACCCTCCAAGACCCCGTCCATCCGACTCCCCGCTCTAGCCGGCGTAGCGCTCCCACTCCCCGTGCCTCCTCCTCCCTTCATCACCGTCAGCGGCGCAGCTGAATCGCACAACCCCGCCACTTTTTGAATCAACGAGATCGCCCTCTGCACCCTCGCATGCGACAGCGATTCCGGCGGCGTATTCCGCAGCAGATCCCTCAACATCAATCCGTACCTCGGAATCCGCTGCGTCGGCATGATCGCTATATCCATGGGCGTCAGACTCTTCCCACCCGCCTGCTGTTGAACCGGCGCCGCCGCAGTCATACCGAGACTCGACCACGGATCCCCACCCACCGCAGAAACCGGCGTCGTCGTAGGAGTGACAAACGTCGACTGGCTTCGCGAGTGACCGAATCGTCGAGTTGGCGTAGCTTCCTCCTCCGGACTAGACGACAACTTAGCAGCCGGTGCGACCACAATGCGCGGGGGCGCGATAAAGCTGGTGCTCGTGATCGTACTGCGTCGCTTCGTCGACCTCTTAGCTGGCATCGTAGCTGTACCGCCATCACCTTCCGGCTCATTCCGAGCTGCGGCACCACCGACAGGCGACGCAGGCCGCGTCATCGAAGTCATCCGCAACGTCGAGTGACGGAAACCCGAAGCAGGCGACGAGCTTCCGCTGTTGCTCGAAGTCTCGACCGTCGAAGCACCCACTTCGGTCGATTCACAGGGCATCAACGGCACCAATCCAATCTTGTACGGCGATTTCGCTTTCGCCAACTCTGTCGATCGCAGCTCCTTCAATGCATCAGGTGCCACCGACGACCAACCAACAAAGGTCGCCTCCAGCTGAGCTGAGAGCACATCAAAGGCAGCACCCACACCAGCACTCGTCGGATTCTCCTCTACACGCTGCACGAGCGAGTTGCTCAACGCAATCAATTGCGGCAAGTACGTTCGCAGCAACCCAATATGGCTCGGCGGCACACCTTGCGCCGAGGTCTTGTTCGCATAGGCCGATGAGTAAGCCGCAAAGAGGTTGGACGTAGACTTGCGCTTGACGCCGAGACCATTCGAACTGCCGCCAACCGTTGCCGCCACTTGCATCTTGCTGACCACGGCCAAAAGACTGCTGAGATGTCGCGCATAGCTCCTCTCGGTCTGCACCAGCTCACGAATGAGGAACAAGGCCTTGACCTCCTTCTTCCAGTCGTCGTCGTTGACAAACGTGCCGTCATGCAGCTTGCCGCTAGCTTTGCCGACACCCCATTCAAGACCTGAGGTGGGCGGGCCGGCAGGAGGCTTCTTGTCTGCGTAGGCCTTGACGATGTCCTTCTGCCGCTGGTCGACATCCCGTTCGAGAGCCTGCATCGTCGGAGACATGGACTGTGTACGGCTCAACGTGCCATCCTCGCTGGCCGACCTCCTGTGACGCGGCAAGGGCTTCGCAACTGCGCCAGCCCCTGGACTCACCGTGCTACCGGCTTCTGTAGTGACTGCAGAGCTCGGCGAGAACCCAGCTGCATTGTTCTGCGCAACGTTATCCTCGTCGAGCATCGATCCTGACACCTTGGCCTTGAGATGATTACCTGACATCATGCCCAGACGAGCAAGACGCGTCTTATTCTCGGCCTCTTGAGCCTCAGCTTGGATCCGTTCGCGTTGCACCGCTCGAACTTGCTCCAACGCCTCGAGGAACTCGCGGTCATCCACCATATCGAGCGTCGGCTGGCTCATCTTGCGATCTTGGACAGTCATACTACCTCGGAAGCCCATGGCAGAAGATGGCCGGACCAGGGTACGCTCCTCTGCGAACGAAGTGCGGATCGGCTGCAGCACTGGCTTGCTCATCGTACGACGTCGGCGAACCTCACTGGTATCCGGTCGCATCGTAGGCTGAGTAGATGCGTCGATCTGCGACGTAGCAACAGAAGCGCCGCCGCCTTGCTGCAAGCGCGCAGAGCCGTTCGTCAAAGGAAGCGGAGCCTTGAACAAAGTTGTCGGCTTCGCATTCGAAGGCTTGGTGGGCGAATCGTTCGCAAACACCGAAGGTCTCGACGGGGCAGCCGGCGAGCGACGGAAGGACGATGGAGGGTTGGCAGGCCGTTGAGGCGATCGTGAGCTTGAACTCGACGCGGGCATTCCTAAAGACGATGCAGACGTGGATCTCGTCGTAGCACGGCCAGCTGAAGGCGGAGACGGCTGCACGCTTCTAGCCAACGAGCTCTTCGTGGGCGCCAGAACACTGCTGCTGAATCCGGATCGAGCCTTGATGGAAGGAGATGCCATTCCAAGCGACGTCTCGGCTCGAGGGGCTGGGGTGGATCGATCCAATTTGAATCCAGATGACATCTTGCGAATGGCAGTGGCCGGCGAGACGCTGCTCGTCGTGTTCAAGTTGGTCCCGTGGCTTGGGACAGGCTGGGCCACAGCCGTCTTGAGAGATGCCTTGCGCTCCCTTCGCAGTGGATTGCGCAGATAGAAACCCAGGCTTGTTTCGGGCCTTGCGGGCAGACCATCGAAGGCCACCGACTCGGTGCGAGGACTCTGCGGCGGAGAAGCCAACAGGTTCTTTCTGGCAGTGCGCGCTTTCGACGTGTCGAACACGCCCGACAGACGACGACCGAGCGATGATCGATTGGGTTGCGACAGCGCTTGCGTGGCCGACGGCGTCATGGCAGAGATCGTAGCTGTGCTCTGAGAAGTAGCAAGCGATCGATCGCGCACGGGACTGGCTGGTTCCGTCTTTGTCGACGGGAAGAACTCGTTCGCCGTGGCAAAGGTGGGCAGCATCGAGTTCTCGGGAGACGAGATGGCGCTGTCGGTGGGCGGTCGCTCGTGCAAGGGAGAGGTGAGAGCGTCAAAAAACGGATTCTCCTCGTCCACGGGCGTGAACATGGGCAAAGCGGTTGCAAAGCTCGACGTTGTGTTCGTCAGAGGCAACCCTGCGGAAGCAATTGGCGCAACGACGGCGCGCTTGTCGAGGTCTGCAGCCGCCCGACGTGCCGATCTGGAGATCAGATTGGCCGAGCCCAGCGAGATATGCTTCTTGTGACCCAACTTCTTCGACGTGCTGCTCGACGAAGAGGCAACGCCATCGAGCGACTGCGATGCAGGCAGAGGTTTCGGCTCTGGGAAGATTAGCGTCTTGTACACGGCCTCGGGCGAGTCGGCCAGTCGAGCGAAGAGGGCTGCTCGCGACGCTTCGTCCTCGCCATCCACTGTCCCTGCGTTTTGTGGTTGCGAGCTCAGCGGCGCAGGTACGCCATCCTTTAGAATTCCAGTCTTTGGCTCCTCGACAGGTTCGACTTCACGCTTAGGTCGGACCGCTTCTGTCTTGACGGGCGGTCGAGCTGCTTCTTCGCTGGCGAGATGAACACTTGGTCGAGCATCCTGGAGCGGAGGAAGCGGTGCAGCCAACAAGGGCGGCGACTGTCCAGGCGAATCAATGTGGCTATTGAGGAATGCAAAGGTCTGAGCAAACGATGGAGACAGCTGAGCATCTCCGCTGGTCCGCTCGCTGGTGAGGAGCGGCGTCGATGCAATCGAAAGAGAGGTCGGCCTTTCAGAAATCTGCACCACCGAGGAGCGCTTCGCCTGATCGCCACGCGTGGTTGCACGAAGCACATTGGCGGGTGTGACGGTACCTGCTGAGGACAGAGACGCTTGGCTCTTTGTGCGCCTGCTTGGACCGCGAGTCGCCTCCGAAGTTGCAAGCGGAGCAACCGATGTGGAAGCGCTGACCTCGCTCGGTTTCTTGGTCTTGAGGTTTGAAATCTTCATCGACCAGTTGGCGTTATGAAGCGTAAGCCGAGAAGAGAGGCGTGATCTGGGTCGTTCTTCGAGCTTGCTGTAGTCGGTGGGCTGCTGTGGCTGCTTGGGCTTGGAGCTCTGAACGACGCTAGGCCCAGGTGCTGACGAGTCGACCCATGCTTCCGACCGACGACGTCTCGATCCCGGCTGCTTTGCATGAACATCGGCAGAGCTTTGCGACGAATGCAAAGAATTCGGCTTGCTCGTCTTTTCTGAAGAAGAAGCAGCAGAGGCATTTTTGGCATGCGCTTCTCGATCGACGACGCTTGTAGAGTCGTTTGCGACCGCTGCTTCAACGGGCGGTGACGATGTTGTTGGAAGCTCTTCGTATGCGGTACGCGGACTGCTGACGGCCAGACTCGGACTCGAGCCTTGCGAAATTGGGGTGGATGAGCTCTCTGGACGCAGGAACGCAGAGCTTCCAGCGGCACGCTCTCGGCTCTTGGGTTGCGGTGCTGCATTGACGGGCGGAGTCCACATGAACGAATTGCGCAACGTCTTGGCCTGTCTAGACAATGTCATGCGGAAAGAGCTGCTGGACGACGTCGAGGAGCGCTTTGAAGCGGTCGCAGCCGTTGCCTTTTCGTGGTCGTTCGCTGATGAAGTAGACAAGCTCGAGCTGGACTTGTTGGGTTGCGATCGGTGGTCGATGGCTGAGCTGGTCGAGCTCGGCGAGGTGACAGCACGTTGGTAGGGAGGAACGCGAAGACCTGCGAGGCGATCATCGTCGCTGCGCTTCGTCAGAGTTGGGGCACCGCTAGGCGAGGACAGAACGGGAGACGAAAGCTTGGTGACGCTTGGAGAGCTGCTGTTGTTCTGCGAGTTGAGCTTTTGAAGGTTGGCTGCGACGAGTGGTGTGACAGATCCGATGGGTGGACTTTGCTGGTGTAAGGTGAGGTCATCGTTGGAAGCCTTGAGGGCGCCATCAGCGGCATTGTGAATGTCCAAAGGTACGGCAAAGGGATCGAGAGACTGCGATCTGGATGGAGGAATGGGTGCATTAGAGCGCATGAGAGGAGGCAGAGAGCTCTGGCCAAGATCCATGGAGGGTCGAGCATAAGAATAGTCGGACTGCCAAAAGTCATCGAGAGCGTCGACATCGTTGGGCTTGAGCTTGTCTTTGCCGTCGAGTCCTTCATCATCTAGCGCAGGATAGTCGGCTTGGACAGGGCCTCCCAAGGGGGAGCCACTGCCTTCTTCCGGGCTTGTTGGAGTGGTGCTGACCGAGCTCTGGCTGCGATAGAGCTGCGACGCCGGCAGTGGACCAGACGCTGAGGACGAACCAATGGCGATATTCAGACCGAGAGCCGCAGCATCAGACGCCCTGTATTGCTTGGCGGAGTCGGCCAAGGAAGACGAGGTCGGGGGAGCAGGAAGATCTTTGTACCTGCGATTGAGCGTATGTGGATGCTGAGGCAGGAAGAAGCTGTCCGTGGTAGCTGTAGAACGCGAAGAGCCGGTGGATCTGCCCGAATCGCTGCGATGGTGGTCCTGCGAGGGGTCGAGAGCAGGATTGGACAGAATCGGACGCGAAGACGGAGGATAATTGGTGGAGCGCATGGATCTGCGAGCCTGCAGAGGCGACTGCTGGACGAGAGTGGCATTGGAAGACGACGATGCCGAAGGCTGCCTGGCGAGACGGGTGTTTGCCAAAGTAGGGATGGACGAGTTGGAAAGAGTGCGTATAGATTTGGCTGTTCCTGGACGCCTGGTCTGGGTTTTGACGGGGAGAGGCGGGGGCGACGAATCCAGCTTGGAAGCACTGCTCGAAGGTATATTGGGTGGAGCCATGATGGCTAGCGTAGGGTCTGCGGCGAAAAGACCGCAAGACTCGCTGTTACTGTTGCTGGTTAGAGCTGACTTGGGCGAGGGATGGCAGACTCATTCGTGGGACTGTCAGGGACGTCGTGAGCGTATCGAATGGACCGTAGGTATAGAAATCTAGAGACGTTACACTGAGAAGAAGATTTTCGAGATGATTGCGAGTCGAATGAGAGCTTCAAAGGATTGCACTCGAGGTGAAGGTGTCGTCGTATCCTGCGGAATTGCAAGTCGAGGGAGACGTCAAAAGCAATCACCGGGGCAAATAAGCTGGTGATGTGGATCCGTGCGAGGATAGTAGCAGAACGAGCGGGTGCTATAAAGGAGCGAAAGCCAAAGCGAAATCGAAGGCACAACGAAGCTTGACGGGGTTAAACGAAGGATCCGGAGATTCGGTATGCTTTGATCCAGACGTGATACGATGCATTCCTCGACAGCAGCGAGAAAGAAGACGAGAGTCCGGTAGAAGCAGAATCCAACAGAAGAATGACGAGACAAGGGTCGAAGAGAATGCTCCAAAGGTAGTGTCGAGTACTCGGACGTCGATGTTGTTAATGGAAGTAGAGCATGTTGCAGCGTGGCAGCATGTCGAGTTGTCGACGGTCGATGATCGAGGTGGAAAAGAGAGCGAGTCCGTAAAGAGATGAGGGTGAAGAGCGGAATGGGCCGCAGCAAGTGGAGAAGGGGATCGAGAAGATGAGATGAGAAGAGAGGAGAGGAGGATCGAGCTTTGATGGCGAAGAGAGAGGCTCAGCTTGCGTTTTGCATTTCGCACTTGACAGGCTGATCTTTTTTTGGTCGTGAATTCACAATTCAGGGCCCATCACCATGTGAGAGAGCGAGCGAGCGAGCGAGAGGCAGGCGAGTTGTGTCAGTCGTGCAGCAGCTGTGAGTGGAGCGTGAGTGGAGCAGCAGCAGCAGCAGCAGCAGCAGCAGCAAGAGCAGCGGAGTCTGGAAGAGTGTAAGCGGTAAGCTGCAGCGGCGGTCAACCAGCTCAGCCAACTCAGTCATGTGCAAAAAAAAAAGTGACTGTGATTGCAGTTCGAGATCGGACTAGCCGAGCCAACTCGACCATCGCGACACACACCCGTTGCAACCTCTGTCTTTCCTCAAGGTTCAGCCATTTTTATTTATTTTATTTTATAATAATTTTTTGGGCAGCAAGATCAAACGGTGCATCCGATGAGTGGAGATCACATGTGACAGACGCACAGGGTTGCTGTTTTTAACCACACACCACGGACGGGTGCGACCCTTGGATGTTTCGCACGATGGCCAGACAATGAGAGCCTTGACGTGCGTGGAGCGTGAGTCAACCCATGCTGCAGTTAGTTCAGCCACACACTTTGCTCACAAACAAGTCGACGACACTCAAGCTTACGAGTCGGGTGGGGGTGAACTGATATGATGCTTGTGGCTTGTTTGATTTGTCGGGTTGCGTTCGCAGTTGTTTGCTCTCATTTCGCAGATGAACAGAGGGGAACCGGCAATTTCATCTTGCGTCGGCGCATCCAGCGGGTGGGTCTGCATGCAAAGAGAGCCACCTTGCATGCGTTGCATGCGTCCGGCCTCAACAGCAGCAGCGAAAAACGTTGACAATGGTCGGATTGACCTGGCTTCCGGAACAGATCCCGACGAAAGAGTCAAATCAGAACCGGAACCCGTTCCGCTTCCACCTCTCTCTTCAGAGACACGGAGAACAGTAAAGCGACCGACTGTGGCATGTGGGGGATTTGCTGAAACATTTTCTCTTTCAAAGCGAGCAACTTTAGCGCGGCGGATGATGATGCGCATGCTGATCCGATCATCGTAGAAATGCGCGGCTAAGAGCGGCTGGCGAGTGAATATGTTTCAGACCGCCTTTCCTCACAGCTTTCAACTTCCGACGTCAATTCTCCCCACGTTAGCGAAAAGCTGTCCAGCCACGCACATCATCGATGTCGGTCCATGACAGATCGTCGACACAGGGCATAGAAGGGATGGTCGAAGAAGAAAAAGGTGATTTTCAGGGATCAGCAAAGCAAGCGAGAAGAGGCGTGGGCGGGCTCGGTAAGGACAAACGGGATTGCCGATCCGGAGAATTTGGCTTCCTTCATGCGCTCTGACGAAACGTCGACGCTTGCTAAGCGACGGACGCTGCGGAATCTTTTGGGCTGATCGTCGGGATTGCCCTATCATCGTTGCGAGAATGCTGGGTGAGAGAGAAGACGGCTTCTGGATGCGGACCTCCCGACGTTTCGTAGCGAAAACTGATCAACAGCAGCGCGGATCAACCGATCGACAACACGTTAGCACCGAAAACATGTCGGAAGTGATATTTCGCTTCGCGGCATGACGCTAACGAAGGGGAAAAAAAGGACCGGAATGTTCATTGTTCGTAAAGTGAAGCTATCGGGATCGACTGTCGTGAGACAAGGACCGCATTCTCGGTGGCTCGGTTATGAAGCCGACCGCGATCAAGATAAGGAAGAGATAACGGAGAGGAAGAAGAATGCGGCGACATGGATCACAGCTGGAAGAACCTCTTCAAATTGCAGAATCGCTGATCGAAAGGTCGTCATCTTTTCTTCCAATCGCCTCACATGCCACGGCTGTTTCAGATCCGGATTCTGTTCACATGACACTTTCTTCTCCGGCTCTCACACTTCCCCACGGGTCTCAGACGTCGCCTAGTGCTACCAAGATGATCCGGTGTTGGGTTCGTATTATTCGCATCGACACATCAACTATGTATACATCTCTTTTCCCTACGAAAGCGCACTTTATCCTCCACGTTGCACCGATCAAGCCTGACCGAACTGAGCCTTGAGCTGCATAATGCTCGCCTTTTGATCGGGTGGCAACGCGTTGATCTGTTCCGGAGTCAATTGCAATACCTGCATAAGCAAGGCCTTTTGCTCTTCTGGCAAGTTCTGCCCTGCCAGAGCTGCTGCTGGATCGTTCGCTGGTTGCGGTTGACCGTAAGACGCCGGAGGAGGAGCGCGCGACTGTGGAGGATATCGTGACGGAGGTGCAGCGTTGCCGTAGTGTTGAGGTGGGGTGGCGGAGCCGTTGTTGCTACCCTGTTGCTGCATGTGAGGTGGAACGCTTGCGGGTGGGGCAGCGGCAGCAGCAGCGCCGGGTACAGCTCCAGAGGCGGCGAGGATACGTTGTAGGATGTCCGGGTCGACGACATTCATCATGAGCATCGCTTGGAAGAGGGCGTATGCGAGTTGCGGGTGCGAGGTGAGCAGCGCTCGTGCTTGGTCTGGTGAGGTAGCGACGAGCGACTTCATCTGGCTCATGATGTCGAGGAGTTGATTTGGTGGCAGTGTCGCCAGGGTTTGTGTGATGGCATCGGTCGAGCCGACGCCTGCGGGAAGCGGAACGCCAGCGGGAAGGTTGGGAGGAAGCGTATATGGTCCGCCTCCAGCGCCGACGGGTGCAGCTGCTGGTGCTCCGTAGCCTCCAGCTCCACCGTAGGGTGGCCCACCAGGAGGACCACCATAGGATCTTTGCCCGAATCCATTATCCGCCGGACCTCGTTGCTGCCAGCCTCCACCTCCAGCAGCCGCACCACCTCTCGTCGCTCCACCATGTCCGAATGTTCCTGGTCTACCCGCCCGTCCTGCAGCCGCAGCTCTTCTACGGAGGTCATCCTGATCAAAGTTTCCATGTTGCGTCGTACGTCCTTCCATGAGCGGATCGATATCGGCAAATGAAATACGCAGTGGTCGACCTCCAACTTCGACCTCGTTCAAGTTTCGCACCGCCGAAGCCGCCGTCTCGGGGTCTTCGAACTCGCAGAAGCCATATCCCTTAAACTTGCCCGTGTCTCGATCGTTGACGAGACGGAACCCGACGACTTTTCCTACTTCTCTAAAAACGTCGGTGAGCTGCTCTTCGGACATGTCATACGGGATGTTGCCGACTGTAGCACACAGGAAGCAAGTGTCAGTCAGCGCCTATCGTTCAGTAAAAGCAAAACGGCTTGATTAATCGAAAACTTACCAAAGACCACGCGGGATCCTCTTGTTGCGCCAGCCATCTTGATGTATTCTACGCTCGCTCGTGGAGCTTAGCGGTTTTTCGTGGGTATGAGACCGATTTCTCGAAGCGCAATCCTAGCGCCAGTCCAGCAACAGTACCTTCAACACTGCAGGCGCACAAAAGACAAGACTTCTCTCGCAAAAGCACAGAAGCAGACGGAAAGGCAGAACGCGCAATGCAGGCCCACACAGTTTCTCTTTTTCGATCAGAAGATGCAACCAACGACGTTTCGAGCCTGAATGCAGTAGAGCGAATCTTACACGAAGTCACAGGTGCAGTCTGTCGAGCGAGCCACGGATGTAAATGCTGGCAGATGTTGATGGGTGATGGTGGTTGAAGTGCACATCTTGGCGGAGTTGAGACTTGGTGGAAAGCGCAGAACGGAAAAGTCACGAAACTCGGCTCCGATCAGGTTGGCTGAGAGGCTTAACACTTTGGCGGAAAGTGGCCAGCATGCCTCCGTGGTTCGCTTCCCCGCATTCTTCGGGCTCAAGAAAAGGAAAATTCCAGAGTGACACTGGCTCAGTGCGCTCAGTCGCGTGTGCTGGGACTGCAGCAAACTCGCGCTCGGCGTCTTGGAGAGATTTTTTCGCCTTCGCGAAACGAAAAACCGACTGGAAAGGGTCTCGCTCGTCTAGCCACCCAAGTGCGTTTCACTGCCGCAACTCAGAGATCAAACACCATCATCACCTTCGTCACCACTCGGTGCTCACTTCATCATACTTGAGAAAAACGATCGAGCCGCGTCTCTATTGCTCTCTACCATCTCAGTGGATCTCATCCGGTCTTATATCTCTCGCACACTCGAATTGACAGCCATGCTCGTCTCCACTATCTCCACGCCGTCGAGGTCCCTTGCATCGACCCTGGTCAAAACCGGCGCAGCTCTCGACACACGACGACGCCTCGCCATCCCATCTTCGCCACATGCATCCTCCTCCTCCTCTTCACCTCCAACCTCCTCGTCGTCCCGCCGTCGATCAGCCCGCTTCGCCTCCCGACCAGGAGCCGACATGGTTGGTCCGCCTGATCCGATCTCCAACCTTCGTCCCGTTCGCTATGGATCTGCGTTCGACTCCACTTCCTCCACCTCGTCTTCTTCCTCGACCTCACCCTCATCTGCGCTCACCATGTCCCACCCGTACTCATTGCACGAATTCACCACCCCTTCTACCACTTCCACCTCCACCCCTTCGCTCTACTTCGAACGTCTTCTCGCCAAGCTGGAAGAAGCCGAACTCGCACACAAGCTTCGCATGGCGAGGGCGGACAACTTCAACCAGCGGTTCTGGCAGGACAACAACGCACGCTTCATCGACGCGCTCAGCGAGTTCAGGTCGAGAACGACCGACAGCAAGGCCGTCGCAACCACCGGAAAGGGAAGAAAGGAGGAAGGTAAGGAGAGCGAATTGGATCTAGATTCGGATTCACTGGCTACGTTCTATTCAGCTTGGTTGAAGGCGAACGCGAAGAGGCACAGAGCGTACAATAGGCAGCTGTGGTACCAGACTTTTGAAGATCTCGCCCCGGCAGCGAGGTACCAGGGGTTGAGGGCGTGGGCCAAAGTGGTAGGTGGGTGCGAGAGGTGGTTCGGCAGGCGGTAGGGTTAGGGAGGTGCGGTAGGTGGTGGTTGAAGTTGTCGTCTAGGTGGAAACGGGTTCTTTGGTTTGTGTGTATTTTGTCAATCGCATCGCATTTAGCTGTTTGTTGAACGTTCATGGACGTCACTGATGAGATCGTGTGATGTGCGATGTGAGAGCGGTGGTTGCGAATGTGTAGGAAATAGGCAGGCCGAGAGGAGCCGGTGCGGCAGACTGCCGTAAAATGATGGCGTAACGTGATCCCTCGAACTCCCGATTTTGCTTACGAATGCACTTCATTTCGACATTCAGACTGTGCATTACAACCACACGAAGCAACTATGGTACAATGAGGTAGCATCACAAGAATTTGGTAGAATCGAGCAGCAACCGGGCGGTGCGAGCCAGGTCCTGCGTGGCGTTGAAGCACTTTTGACATCGTTCGACCATGGCTTCCATCGACGGCAAAGTGGCAGTTGTGTCCTTGCTGCTGCTGGCAACAAGGTCGGATAGATCCTTGCGGCGGCGACTGGCATGGTCCCTGCCAACATGCGTTTTCATGGCGGAGAGGCAGCTTCTGAAATCGAGTGCGTCATGCTCGAGCGCTTTCAAGAGTCTTGTGAGGAACAGCTGCAGGTGGCGGCGCTGCGACGCTAGTTCAGCTTCGAACGGTTTACTCTCCTTTCCATCGGCACTTTCAGCCGGGACAGCGGCGATGCCGTTGGATGCGGAGGCGGAGGCGACGTCGGGTTCCTGCTTCATCTGCGAAGCTTCCTTGCTGAAGTACATTGTGAGCAACGCCCGCGCAATGAGAATCTTCATCTGGTTGATACGGTCCCGTGCTTCCATTTGTGCCGCCCGGACAAGCGCAAACGCCACCAAGCCATCCTTCTTCATCTCTTCCGTCAATACAGCCGGAGCATTGCCGCCTTCGACCTTGAGCTTCATCTTGCCGGCATTGCGCGTGCCTGACTCGACCTTGACTTGACGACGGCTCCTGATCGCCACCACGGCTTGTTTGCGACTGTCCGACTTAGTTGGGAAGGTCAGAGACAGATTCGAATCGGCCGATTCGTCGAGATCCAGCTTGTTGGAAGACAAAAAGGAGAGGACGGCCTTGGCATCTCGGTCTTCCCATCGCAGCGAGCAATCGCCGAGAAGCGCGCTGGCTGCTTTCTCGCGAGGCATGGCATAGGCCAAGGCCCCGTCCATGTCAATATCCTCTCCCGCATCAAAGTGGAATCGCACGGGCTCGGGGGGTCGCTTCTTGTCAGGACGCGTCCGGCTGGCGTCATCCAGGTGGAGAGCGAGCACATTGGCGACCACGTAAGGCTGCTGCGGGAGTAGTGAAAGCATGAGGTATCGAATCCCTGGGGCTTGCAGCGCTTCTATGCGCTCCGACATGCCTTCGGTAAAAGCAATGGAGCTGATGTAGTTGCGCTTCACTAGATCGTGGATAGATGAAAGAAGCCAGGCGGCAGCATCGGCACGTACGGCCATCAATCGCTCTTCCTTCTGTTCGCCAATCTCTTGCCTATGCAGGAGCTCTGCTTCTGGCACGGACGAGAAGAGGCGAGCATCGCCGCGAGTTTCACTGGATGTGGCTGTATCGAAGAGGTTCGTGGTGGCCTCTGTGCCGGTCGAAGAGGCTGCATAGGCAGGCAGGATGCTTGGGAAGGAGAACGCAACATCCAGAGCCCTATCGAGCTCGTCGGTCGTGTCCTTGCTGATGGCACGCCGGGATGTGGGACGGCCGTTCTGCCTTGCCGAGTGGCTACGAGGGAATTGCCAAAGCAGAGGCGGCTCTTCGTCTTCGGCCGGCGAACCAGTTTCCGCTTTGGTTGTTGCACTCTGCGGCGATGCTTGATTCCAAAGGCGAAGAAGGACAGAAAGGGTACGCCAAGCACCCTCGGTCATCTTGATCTTGGTGTGTTGCGCTTCATCATTATCTCGTGGTTGCGTCTCGGACTCGACACGCTTGGCTGGCTTGTCGAGGAAAGCAGCTAGCTTGCGTTTGCTGTTTGACCTGGGAGATTGTTTGGTGGCGCGACCAGGGATGGATCGTCTTGGTCCAGCATCGTCTTCGTCCGAAGCCTCATCGCTGCTCGAGTCAGAAGAGTCGTTGATGTCACCGTTGCGCTTTCTCTGCCGAATGTCTTTCAGCCGGTCCTCGAGACGCTGATGTCCCGTGCTGCTAGACTGCAGCTGCTTGTGATATCTCTTGCGTTCTGAATCGTTCATCCAGAACTCGCTGACCCGGCAAAGGGATGCATCTTCGACATCTTGACCGTTGGAGAAGCGACGATCGCACAACAGGTCCCACACATCTTCCGCACATCGGAGATCATCCCTGATCCATCGCTCGATGGAGCTGACTTCGAAAGATCCATCATGATCGCTGTGCTCGCTGTTGCGTGGTGATTTCGGGGATACGGACCTCGGCGCTTCCAATGGCTTCCTTTGTGAAGGCAGCGCCTCGAGGATTTGGCGAGCTAGCAGCATACCTTCACGCTCGGCTTGAGAAAGTGCTTCAGTGTCGTCTGCAGAGGTGTCGTAGCTGGACTGGGAGTATTGAACAAGGAGCGAGGACGCCTTGAGCACAGAAGATTGGGAGGGCCGGTCGGAAGCAGTGGATGCAGCCTTCGTCACATTGCGGTCGCCGTTGCTGCCCTTGTGCTGAGTCAAGAGTCGGGAGGCGATGTCGTGCAGTTGGTGATCCAAAGTCCATCTTGAGGTGGAAGCTACTTGGCCGGGGGCAAGCGAGCAGAGACTGAGAGCTACGAGCTTTTGGATGACGCTTTTGGGAGGTCGGATTCTTTCTGCTTTGAGCTGTTCGAGCAGTTCGACGGCCTGGTCGAATTGGTCTTCATCGAAGCGATCGTCGACGAGCTGCACGAGTTTTGAGGTCAAGAGCGTGAAGGGCCGGCGCTGTTTGGGTGTCGGAGCAGCCGACTTGTCATCAGTCATGCTCGCAGCGCTGTGTTGCTGACAATCATTCAAGTGGCGATCTTTGGCTGATGTGATGGTGTTGCTGAGCAAAGATGTGTCGAAGCTGTTCGGATGGGAAAAAGTGCGGGAAGAGTGGTTGGAAGCGGAAGCGGAAGGGGCCGATTCAAGGTTTGAGCTTAATTCGACAAAGGCCCGTTCGAAGAGTGTGAGTTGCTTGGCTCAACAGCGCTGCGTGTTTCAAGAGCGCTTTCTGTCCGCTCAGTTGAGTCGTGGCTACCAAGACCCTTTTTTGTGGATTTCGTGACGCGTGAGGCCGCCGGGTTTTCCGACAGCGCGTGAGGTGGTGTTGATTCGGATGCACCGAAGGGTCCACCTTTTGCTTCGTTCCTTGCGACCACCGTCTATCAACAGCGCTCACTCAAGACATCACATATCACAGTCAGCCTCGCTATCGGATCTACTACGCCTCGACTTTCTCACGCTTCTATAGCATCACGCGCGACTCCTCAGCCTTCCTTATCGGCACATCCGCGTCTCGGATCACCCACGAGCCATAGCGACGACACACTTCGAAACATCACCGTCACAGTCACGCGGCAAAACACCTCTGGTTGTCACAATGTCGGGTCATTTCCCACGCTTGAACTTGGATCGTCCAGCGGATCTGGAACATGTGCTTGGTGTGATTGACAAGCATGCGCATAAAGTGGCGCAGATGGAGTTCGGCAGCGAGCTTGAGCGGGACAAGGCGCTCAAGGCAGTGGTAGATAAGGTGATCAAGAGGGTAAGTACGGCGCGGCGAAACGAACGAGTAGCAGCGTATAAGTAAGATTTGACTCGAACGACCCGAATTCTCGTGCTCTTCTTAACATTCCTCTCAACAGTTGACAGGGGCGACCAAAGCCAAGATCGAACGAAATCTCATGTACAACGGGATGTCTGCCACCGAATACGCGCGGCATAGTAAAGGTAAGTGCTTCCAATGCCCGTAATGTCTCGGCTTGTGAATGATGGTTAACCGGATCTCCAACTTGACGTCTGTCGCGCAGCCGGGTCAGGGATCGAGCCATTCGACGAGGATCTCTCGAGGCGACTTCAGGTCTTGAACGACCAAGCTAACACTCTGACCACCGAGGTGATCGCGTACCGTAAAGCACTGCCAGCACGAAGAGCCGAGGCGATGGAAAAGCGAGCCGCAGTCATCAAAGCGTTGGAAGCCAAGAAGGAGGAGCAACGTCGAGCCGCTGAGAAGGAGCATGCTCTTCAGCTGCAAGAGCAGCGCAAGCCAATCAACATTGGTCTCAAGAGGAAAGCTGAGGTGGCAGACACGCTCAAACACTCTGTGGTCGACATTACCAGTTTGCAGGTGGTGAGTACCGCGTCGATCGCAATCGTGACATGGTAAGGATTGACACTGACCCCTCCGTGACTTCTACGTCGCCTACTATCTATCCGAATGTTACCACTGGCAGTCAATTTTGGAGCAAGCAACCGCAGCCAGCGAACAAGCCAAGCTCGTCAAGCGCCTGCGAACGATGCCTCTGTAGCCTTATGACCTTGACCTGCCAGCATCCGCGACTCTTGTCGCCTATACCTATACCCGCTAATGCAATAGCAGCAGCCAACTTGTACTTCTTAACCTCTGACCATGCCTGTGCAGTCGTCGTCCGTGTCGTGATGCTTTCGATGACGGTGTGTGAAGAAGCAGAACTATTGACACATTCATATACCTTTGTTTTTGTTATGCAAGCATCTGCGGCCATAGAACCTTGAAAGCACCGCATCCCGTCCGATCTGCGAAGTTAAGCAAG